>WOXC01007786.1:0-88166 GCA_011680675.1 Gymnobelideus leadbeateri | reverse complement strand
CCCCAGAATCCTCTCCCCTCCATCACCCCCCCATCAGCCCCCCTTCCCCCTACTCTCCTGCAGGGTGAGATATCCCATTTAGTATGTATGTCATTCTCTCCCTGAGCCAAGTTCAATGAGAATGTGCTTTTGCCTTTTTGCCTTCCTGTTCTTCCCCTCCTCTGCAACTACTTCCCCTTGCCTCTTCTACATGAGACAGTTTACCCTACCCTGTCTCTCCCCATCTCCTCTTGCCACTTTCCTCTCTCTCCTCTTAACTTCACCCCTTAAGTATCATCCCTTCCCACAAAATTCAACCTGTGCCCTCTATCCATGTATACCTGTAAACATATATATACACATTCACATTTGTATTCATGTGCCCATATACCCTTCTTCAATTATTTTCATAATGAGGAAGGTTTCATCAGTCACAGTTATTGTTTTTCCATGTAGGAATGTAAATAGTTCAACTTTGATAAGTTCCTTTTGATTTCCTTTCCCTGTTTACCTTCTCAAGCATCTTTTGCTTCTTGTGTCTGAATGTCAAATTTTCTGTTCAACTCTGGTTTTTTCCTCAAGAATGCTTGAAAGTCCTCTATTTCACTGAATGACTATATTTTCCCCTGAAACAAGATACTCAGTTTTGCTGGATATGTGATTCTTGGTTTTAATCCCAGCTCTTTTGACCTCTGGAATATCATACTCCATGCCCTTCAATCCCTCAGTGCAGAAGCTGCCAGGTCCTGTGCTATTCTGATTGTGTTTCCACAATATTGAAATTGTTTCTTCCTAGCTGCTTGGAGTATTTTCTCCTTGATTTGAGAATTCTGAAACCTGGCTATGACATTCCTAGGAGTTTTCTTTTTGGGATCTTTTTCAGGAGGTGATTGATGGATTCTTTCAACCTCTATTTTGCCCTTTGGGTCTAAAACATCAGGGCAATTTTCCTTGAGAATTTTTTGAAGGGTGATTTCTAGGTTCTTTCTTTGATCATGGCTTTCAGGTAGTCCAATAATTTTTAATTGTCTCTCCTCGATGTATTTTCCAGGTCAGTGGTTTTTCCCATGAGATATTTCACATTGCCTTCTAATCTTTCATTTGTTTGGATTTGCTTAACAGCATCTTGATTTCTCATAAAGTCATTAGCTTCCATTTGCTCCAGTTTAACTCTGAAGGAATGAATCTCCTCAGTGAACTTTTGAGATTCTTTTTCCATCTGGCAAATTCAGCTTTTTAAGGCAGTATTCTCCTCATTGCCCTTTTGGGCCTCCTTTGCCATTTGAGTTAGTCTATTTTTTTTTTTTTAGTATTTATATATATATTTGAAACATTTAATGTTATAACCTTGAATTTCAGATCCATTTCCTTCCTCCCTTGTCACCCATTCCTTCTTGGGATATAAGTAATTCAGTATATGTTGTACATGTCTAGCTATGCAAAACATTATCATAGTAGATATATTGTACAAGGCTGCTTATAATTCCCTCCCACTCATCCCACCCCCCACCTGGTCCATTCCCTACATGATCCTGTCCCTCTTCTATAGTGGGTACTTCCAACCTCCCCTCCCCCCAAGGATGCCCTCCCATCCATCATCCCTCCTCTCATCCCCCTTCCCCCTATCCTGCTGCAGGTTGAGATATCCCATTTAGTATGTATGTCATTTTCTCCCTGAACCAAATTCAATGTGAATGTGGTTTTGCCTTTTTAGCCTTCCTTATTCTCCCCCTCCTTTGCACCCACTTCCCCTACATGAGATAGTTTACCCTACCATGTCTCTCCCCATCTCCTCTTGCCACTTTCCTCTCTCACCTCATAATTTCATCCCTTGAGTACTCTCCCTTCCCAACAAAATCAACCTATGCCCTCTATCCATATATAACTGTAACCATATACACACACATTCAGTCATACATAGTATGACCACACCTTCTTTTCCATTATTTTCATAGTGAAAGATATCATCAGTCACAGATATTGCTTTTCCATATAGGAATGTAAATAGTTCAACTTTGATAAGTTCCTTTTGATTTCTTTTCCCTGATTACCTTCTCAGGCATCTCTTCCTTCTTGTGTCTGGATGTCAAATTTTCTATTCAATTCTGGTTTTTTCCTCAAGAATGCTTGAAAGTCCTCTATTCCACTGAATGACCATATTTTCCCCTGAAACAAAATACTCAGTTTTGCTGGGTAGGTGACCCTTGGGTTCATTCCCAGTTCTTTTGCCCTCTGGAATATCATATTCCATGCCCTTCGATCCCTCAGTGTAGAAGCTGCCAGGTCCTGGGCTATTCTGATTGTGTTTCCACAATATTGAAATTGTTTCTTCCTGGCTGCTTGTAGTATTTTCTCCTTGATCTGGGGATTCTGGAACCTGGCTATAATATTCCTGGGAGTTTTCTTTTTGGGATCTTTTTCAGGAGGTGATCTGTGGATTCTTTCAACCTCTATTTTGCCCTCTGGATCTAAAACATCAGGGCAGTTTTCCTTGAGAATTTCTTGAAGGGTGATTTCTAGGTTCTTTCTTTGATCATGGCTTTCAGGTAGTCCAATAATTTTTAAATTGTCTCTCCTGGATCTATTTTCCAGGTCAGTGGTTTTTCCCATGAGATATTTCACATTGCCTTCTAATCTTTCGTTTGTTTGGATCTGCTTAACAGCATCTTGATTTCTCATAAAGTCATTAGCTTCCATTTGCTCCAGTCTAACTCTGAAGGAATGAATCTCCTCAGTGAACTTTTGAGATTCTTTTTCCATCTGGCAAATTCGACTTTTTAAGGCATTCTTCTCCTCATTGCCCTTTTGGGCCTCCTTTGCCATTTGAGTTAGTCTATTTTTTAAGGTGTTGTTTTCCTCAGTCAGGCTGTTGACCCTCATTTCATACTTTTCCTGCATCCTTCTCATTTCTCTTTCCAATTTTTCCTCCACTTCTCTTATTTGATTTTTAAAGTCCTTCTTAAGGTCCTCTATGGCCTGCAACCCACTCATGTTTTCCCCTGGGGCTTTTGGAGCAGGACTTGTGACCTCACAGTCCTTTTCCCGCTCTATGCCCCCAAAATAGGAGTCTGGGGTTGCATTTTTCTGTTTCCTTTGCCTTGGCATGTTGCCACTTAATTGCTTGACTTTTGGGCTTGTTGCCACACTATGGCTTTAAGGCCAGCTAGAGGAATTTTCGTCCCGAACGTGTGGGGGGCAACTTCCGTTTCTGGCAAGCTGTAAACCCACCCACAACTTCCACCCTAGATCACAATCCAGATCCAGGGAGGTTAAAGCAAGAGCGATTACCCCCCAAGACTGATCGCTGGATCTCCCCACGATTTGTAGGCTGGGAGCCGGAAATGCCTCTGAAAACTACAAAGTGGCGTGTCTCCTCAGCGGCTTCTAGCCCCCAGGGGAGGGAGCTGACGCATTCCCCAAATACAGGTCCCAAAGTCCATAGGACACTAACCTCTTACTTTGTCCTAGGCAAGTCTATGTTGATAATTCTGGAGTCTCCACAGTTCCTGGTGTTCTGGGGTTCCTCCAGCCGGCTGCTGGCCCTGCCGCCCTGGGGCTAAAACCTCGGCTCACGTGGACCTGGGCTCAGCTCGGTTCGGCTCCTGCGCTCTGCACGTTGCTGGCTCCCAGACCACTGCGCTGGTCCTTCCTGCAGGGTGCTGGGCTGTCCTCAGCGGGAGGTTAGCTCCTCTGTGTCGTTCTGTGGGTGCTGAGGCTCCAGAAGTTTTTCAGAGTCCTTTTTTACATAGTTTGTGGAGAATCTGGGGGCAGAGAGGCTTGGAGGAGCTGTTTCTACTCCGCCATCTTGGCTCCGCCCCCCGTTAGTCTATTTTTTAAGGTGTTGTTTTCCTCAGTCAGGCTGTTGACCCTCATTTCATACTTTTCCTGCATCCTTCTCATTTCTCTTCCCAATTTTTCCTCCACTTCTCTTACTTGGTTTTTAAAATCCTTCTTAAGGCCTCTATGGCCTGTAACCCACTCATATTTTCATTTGGGGCTTTTGGTGCAGGAGTTCTGACCTCACAGACCTCCTTCTGTCCCATGCTTCGATCCTCTTTGCCCCCCAAATAGGAGTCTAATGTTTCATTTTTCTGTTTATTTCGTTTCCTTTGCCTAGGCATGTTGCCACTTAATTACTTGATTTTGGGGCTTGTTGCCACAGTAGGACTCTGCTACCAGACAAGGGAGCTTCTGTCCCAAACGTTGGGGTCTTCACAACTTCCAGAGGTATTAGTTGAGTGGCCTCTGTGAAGCCTCCACACACTCTGGCAAGCTAGATACACACCCCAGACCTCCCCTGGCCAGACCACAATCCAGATGCAAGCAGGTTAAAGCAAGAGCGATTAACCCCCAGACTGATTGCTGGATCTCCCTACAGTTCGCAGACCAGGACCTGAAGCTGCCACTGAAGCTGCAAAATGGCTTCTGTGCCAGAGACTCCTCAGCTGCTTCTTGCCCTCAGGAGAAGAAGCTGATGCGTTCCCCAAATACTGGTCTCAAAGTCCATAGGGCACTAACCTCTCATTTTGTCCTAAGCATATCTGTGTTGATAATTCTGGAATCGCCACAGCTGCTGGTGTTCTGGGGTCCCTCCAGCTGGCTGCTGGACTGGCCACCCTGGAGCTAAAACCGCGGCTCACATGGGCCTGGGCTTGGCTCCCAGAGTGTTGAGCTTGGCTCCCAGAGCATTGTGCTATGCTGCGCTGGCCACTCCCTGCAGGCCTGCTGGGCTGTACTCCGCGGGAAGTTAGCTTCTCTGTGTCGTTCTGTGGGTGCTGGCACTCTAGAAGTTGTTCAGAGTCCACCTTTTACATTGTTTGGAAGTGGTGTGGTGGAGAGCACCTTGGAAGTGCTGTTTCTACTCTGCCATCTTGGCTCCACCCCCCCTCTACTCACCATGCCACCTAGCTGCCAAGAAAACATCTTTCAACAAATTATCAGGTTTCTGTTTAGCAAAGCTATTTTAAAACTACTTATACTCTTTCTAAGAAGATTAACAAAAAAAAAACCAAAACAACACCTGAATTGCTATTTCTTGTACAAAAACAATTTTGCAAAATGACATTCTGATTACATTACAAATTACTTAAATATAATCAAATAACATTGGCCTCTGTTGTGATAACTTACAAAGAAAAGCTAGCCCCCTTTTCATTCTTAAAGGCAAGTAATAAAGCCTACCATGTGCTCTTTCTGAAGGTAAAATAGTTAAAATGACACAATTAGGTGGGAGATTGTGTTATGAAACAAATAATACAATGAAATCTGTACAGAAACCTTATTTTTAATAGCTTCTCAATAAATTCACTTATCTGGTGTATACATATAGAGGATGCTAATATCAAGACGTAATTTTTTTTTCTTTCTGGAGGGCAATTGGGGTTAAGTAACTTGCCCAAGGTCACAAGCTAGGTTTTTGTTTTTGTGTTTGTTAAGTGTTTGAGGCCCTATCTAAACTCAGGTCCTTAGGATTCCAGGGCTGGTGCTCTACTCACTGCGCCACCTAGCCTTCCCTCAAGATGTAATTTTAAAATAAATTTTAAAAAGTATTCTGGAATGTGAATAGAGATTTCATTTTCTGTTATATTTCTTGCATAGAGAAGTAATTAAATACGTTAGGAGATTGGGCATATGAACAACAGTCTTTTAAGAAAATATGTAAATTACTGCTATATTATTTTATGGATTTTGAAAATAGTATTTCCAGATCCTGGTTAATTTCAGTAGGTATGATTGGTAGTTTTGCTTTCTATTACTTGTTTTAATGTGACACCATATGATACTGTAGCACTGCGGCTCTAGCATGAAAAGTACCTAAGAGGGAAGTTTCTGTGAAGGGCTGGCTAATTTGACTTTGGCAAGTAGATTTCACTATGGGTTGGGAGGTGAGGATTGGGAATTTTTTTTCTGAACTCGAACTTTAATCAGTGACACCGGTGCCCTACACAAAAGAGAAAGAGTTACACAACTTTTTAAAAAGTTTCATAGACTGCGCATCTTATGTGAAGCCTCTCTATCTCTGATGACTCCTAGGATCTCTTCCTAGGCGATATGGCACTGCCTAAAATGGAAGCCTCACAAAGAGAGTCCTTTTTAAATCATTATGATTGAAAAGAGAAGCCCTGGCTCTGACACTGACTGAAAGACCTTCAGGAAATCACTTTATCTCTTTGAATCCCTTTTGTCATCTGTAAATGTGGGTAAAAACACCTACACCACCTATAACCTCAAAGGGTTTTTGTGAATATCAAAAGACAAAGTATGTAAAGATATATATGTGTGTGTGTGTGTGTGTATGCACACACACACATTAGATATTATTATAGAAATGCATAAAGTAAAGCAAAGACTAGTTTAGAAATCTGGAAACAGAACTTTACTCTCAATCCACTAGTTCAATGAATTAAATGATGGTGTTGATAATAATAATAACTAGCATTTATTTAGTACTTTTAAGGTTTGTAAAATGCTTTACAAACATCATTTAATTTTATCCTTACCTAAGGAGATAGGTGCTAGTATGATCTCTATTTTACAGCTGAAGAAATTGAGGCAGAGGTTAAATGACTTGCCCTGGGTCACACAGCTAGTAAGTGAGCCTGGATTTGAACTCAGTTCTTTCTGACTCCAGGTCCAAAGCTCTCTCCACTGTGTCAATCAGCTATAATTCACAAATATGTTACACTTCAGGGTTTGCAAAACATTTTCCTCATAATAAGCCTGTAAGATAGGCATCAATCCATTTTACAGATAAGAATGCTAAAGCAGTATGCATACCTAGTAAGTACGTCAGATCAGGGAAACCCAGGTTTTTCTACAGCCAACTGACTAGCCATCAGCATAATTAACTTCCACAAACATGGGTAAAAAACTATTCTGTCTCCGTTTCTCCCTTAATTTCCACGAACCTCGAATTTATATTTTGCTTTCTCAATTTGAATTTCTATGGACCTCAAATCTATATTTACTGTATTCATACAAGATTCTGGTGCTTGAGTTTCATTTTTCTGCTATCACCTGAGATAGATGGCTTACTTTGCACCAAGTGACCATGACAATTACACAGCAGTAGACTGCTAATAGTGGGTAACAAGGATAGTGGTACCACACACCTTCTCTTTAGTGGTTTTAACTAACATCACTCTCTTGGCTGCTAAAGGAGTAACATTACACAGGGTCTTGTGTAAACAGTTCTGTACTCTGTACCTTTCCTTTTTGCCTCTACAAAGTAGTAATACCTACTTATCTATAGCATTCCATTCCCTCAGACTTCTGAATTCTAGTAGATAATAACTAACTGCTAAGTGCTAAACACAAAAGCTAAGAATACTTATGAATTTGCTAGCTGGATAATATATTATTCCTTAAGCCCCAATAGTGTAACCCACCCCCCAAGGTTAAAATAAAATTAAAAGTAAAATATCCCTTGCATAGGCATCTACTCCATATGTCTAAGATTGTTTTGTACACTAATTACATTCCCACTTAGATACTGATGATCACAAGTATCAAAAAGAATTTTTGAAGTGCCTAGCTATATACAGAGAAAATTATGTGCAATAAACCTTAATTTATCTGGCAAAGCAGAATAATGAATTGGCTATTCCACTTAGGTGAATTTTTCCATAAAACTGAATTTCCCTCCTTAAGAAGGGACTGAAAAGGTACTCCAGAATGAGTGGAGTAGGATTTCATAGGTAAATCAGACCTATGATAGGAAGTACTCAAGAATGATTCTAAAAACACAGAGAGAAACAATTCCAATGAGAAGAATAACAGTAAATTCTTAAAGACTGTGGATAAACACAGAACTTACCAACCACTCTGGATTTTTTTTAAACTTGATGATATATTTATTAGAATAGCCATAAGTCTCTAAGTCCTCACAGTAGACTGATGAAGCCCTGGCTATTGTGGCAGTGTGGGGTTCTGACTTAATTTAGGTGAAAACAGTTGGATTCTACACAGAAAGCAAAAACGTTACAACACTGTGACATCCACTTTCTAATGTTTGTTTTCACAGCAGTAAAAGCATGTTTCCCATGCACTGCTTGTGAATGACATTTAAAGGCTTCTTCCTTCCACGAAGAGGGTAAAAAGCCTTGAAAGAATGAAGTACCAAGTGTCAAAAGATCACCCCCTGCCCAAAATCATAAGACCAGTCATCTGAGGCTAAAAGGAGTGATATAAAGAATATTCACTGTCATTAAAATTTCACTAACTCAACATCACACACATAAGAAGTCCCCACTACAAAACCAACTGCAAGAGAGCAATCATAAATCTTGAAATTCCAGACTAAAGATTCCACTGGGCAACTCTGGAGGTGGCATCAGCTGCTCTGCTTGGTTTCAACTGCAGGAACATAATGCCATGCCCCCAGGATAAGCTCATCTAAGAGACTGATTGAATTCTGCCACTCAACACCTCCTTAGCCCCTTCAGTTGCCTCTCTCCCCTGACTCCACTTCAGATTTTTAAATGGCATGTACGTAAGATAAAAACAAGTCTAGGTAATAGAGAACAGATAGAAAAGCATGGTATAGTACTGTAAAAATTTTGTCAAGAGTGCTGAAAATCAGAAAGATATAAAGAAAGCTAAGGATAACATAAAACTTTTTTAAAAACAGATTTGTTAGAAAAAAGAGGACAATAAAACAAGAGATAGGATGACTGCTATTGTGTGTGAAGGGAACTATGACAAATATGAAAGAGAGATGATAGTTTGTAATTTTTATCTTGTTTATTCATTTCTCAGTCAAGGAGAATGACTTAAGGATAAAAAAATTACAGAACAAAAATGGCCAAAGAAGAGCTAATACAGAAGAAAAAATGAGAAATCTGTAAGAGAACGCCTAGTTGAAAACTGATGACAGTTGGTCTAGATCAGGGCTTCTTAAACTTTTTCCACTTGTGACCCCTTCAGTGTGACCCACAGTTTAAGAAGTACTGAATGGGTCACAAGTGGAAAAAGTTTAAGAAGTGCTGCCTAAATGATTGATACCTTTGAGTACTCAAAGAACTAGTGCATGTGAGGGTTAAGCTACTCTCAATAATCATGGAAAATGGGAGAGATATTCACAGGACTGAAGAGGGGAAAATACCCAACTTTTTAAAAGAAAGTAGAATAGAATCTTCAAATTCTATTTGAACTAATGAACAAAATTCTAGGTTGTATTAATAAAGACATGATTACTAAATAGCTAGAAAAGAGAAATGTGATCACTAAAGCCCAATGTGTCTTCTTTAAGAATAGACTATTCCAGGGGGGGAAATATATATATATATATATATTTTTTTTTCCCCCCCCGATAGGGTATTGTTAAACTGACAGATCAAAGGAATGTGGAAGCTGTAGTTTACTTTATGTTAGCAAAGTGTTTGATAAAGTCTAATGTTATTCTTGTGAAAATTAAGAAAATAATTTATTATATAACTACAGGAAGACATAAACATTATTTTATGGTGTATCTGGCCAAGTGTTTGCAAAAAATTACTATTATTGCTGTAGCTTATGAAGTAGTGGAGAAATTCTCCAAATCAAATTAATGTGGATGATAATATTGACTTCAATGAAAAAGTAGAAAAAATTTTTATGGGGAGAAACACATGGAAAGGCATTAAGGAAGAATTTTTTTTTAGGGGAAGAGCATAGTCGTGTAAATCACCACCTTTACATAGGAGAGACCACACCAAGCTGAATTTTCAAAGAAACTATCATTCTAAGAAGGAGGAACATTGGGTGGAATCTCTAGAGAGGATTTTGTAGAAACACAGAAGTGAAAATTACAGTAGATGAGAAAGTATGGATGGAGTTACTGTCACCCCTGGGTACCTTTCCCTCTGAGACTGCAGTCCATCTACCATGTATATATCTTATGCGTCTCTAGTTATTTGTATGTTGCTTCCCCCATTAGAATGTGAGCTTCTTGAAGGCAGAGATTTCTTTGCATTCCCAGTGCTTAAATTTAAGAGTGCCTGTCACCTAATAAGCCCTCAATAAATGCTTGCTGACTGAACAGTTTTAACAGGCATTATGCTAGGTTCTGATGATACTTCCAAAGAGCTCATATTTTGCTCTAGGGATACATCATATAAATAAATATATATGACAATATATAAGAGAAATAGATATGCAATCACTTGAAGAGGGAAGCAGGGGGAAGGATAGGGAAGAGGATAAACAGCCACTGTGCTGAGCTCCTTACAATTATCTTCTCTGGTCCTCACAACAACCCTGAAGATAGTTGTTGGGTCACACAGCAAGTAAGTATTTGGGGAGGAATATGAGCACAGCCTGGAAGGAAGCTAGAACTTCTAAGAGGCAGAAGTGAAGAATTACTATGTTCTAGGCATGGGAAGGGTAGACTACCTTGTTAAATCTACGAAGGAAGGACTGGAGACAGGAGAGATTCAAACAAGAGTTCAATTAGGAAGCTACTGCAGTAGTCTAGAAAAGAGGTGATGAGGATGATGACTATAGAGGCAGTCTGTAGGTGGGACCTCCCTAAGAGGACTGAGACCAGCAGAAGTACTTCCAAAATCCTGTTAAGGATTGGAAAGGGTTGGAGCAAGGGTAAAGAAGGAAGAATCTGAGACAGGGATGAGATGAACACCTTCACTGGGCCCCCAGAAAATGAAGAAGCAAGAGATTATGGCAGAAGACAGGGCCTGGTTACAGCCATCCCATTTAAAACTGCAAGGCAGTGGCTCTAGATTACAAAGAAAACAGGACTAGATAGGGCCTGCTCACTCATCCCAAAAAAGGCAAAAATAACTCCACAAAAAATATAAGCAGGGTCTTGGAAAAACAGAATGGCTTGTCCATAAAGACTATAAGTGCTAATAAAGTAAATAAATAAGAACTAGAGATAAATGTCTAGGAGAAATTAATCAAGAGATAAATAAATTAGACCTATAGAAAAAAAAATTGGGGAAACAGCTTAGAATTCGGAAAATTTTTATCAACTACTGGACTTACTTCCTGAAATATGGAATGGAGTAAGAATAACTCAATGATTCTTTGAGAAAAGATATATTAGAACATTGTCTCTTAAACAATTAGAACAAATGACTTTTAAAAAAAGAATTTCTTCTAAAAATAGATGCATAAAAGAGATAAGTCTAGAAATAAATTATGCTTAATGACACCATAGTAAATAAAATATTATGAATGTTTAACATGTATTCACCAAATGGTATACAACTAAACTTAAAGGAAAAGCTAAGTAAACTACAGGGAAAAAACAAATTGCAATAGCTGGAATTCTCAATTTATCTCTTACAGATGTGGATATATTTAACCAAAAGATAAGCAAGAAAGAAATCAAGAACCCAAATAGAATTTTAGAACAGTAGATAAAAATAAATCTCATGGTACTGAATAGGAGTTGAGAAGAATACCCCCCCATATATACATATGTAAATAAATACATAATATATATTCCCCCATGGTTTTGCCTGGTACCCTTACAAAAACTGTGTCAAGAATAAAAATACTCACAAGAAAATGCATAAATAAGAAATATCAAATACATTTTACTAACCATAGCATAATAAAAATTAAATCAACAAAGATTATTTTGAAGAAATGATTCAAACTTCAACAGAGAATAAATATTATAATCCTATGCAATATATGCGTCAAAGAACAAATCATAGAAACAACAGGCAGTTTTATCAAGGAAAGTGACCATAACAGACATCATTCCAGAACTTTTGAATAGGAGTTAAATCTCTAATATTTCTATCAATAAAACTAGAAAAAAAAAGATTAATAAAATGGGTATACAAAAAAACAACAAAAAACCAAACCCAAACAAAACCAGAAAAGCAACAACCTAAAAAAAAAAAAAACACCAATAAAGCACAAAAACGGAAATTCTGAAAACCAAGGAAAGAGATAAACAAAACTGAAGGGTGAAAAAACCTTTTAATGTATCAATAAATCTAAGAGCTGTGTGTATGGTGTGTGTATATTAAAAAAAAAACCTAACCACAATAAAACAAATTGGTAGCTGACTTGATTTTTTTAAAATAGGAAAAACTAATCACCCCCCAAAAATTTAGAAAAGGGTAATTCACAACAGATGAGAAGGAAATGAAGAAAATTATGAAAAAAAAAAAACTATTTCCCCACTGAAATTATGTAAATAAAATGACTAAAATGCCTATATACCCATGACTCAGAGAAACTAACAGTAGGCTTCTTCCCAACGGAAATTACTGATAGGAAGAAAATCTCCATATGTACCAAAATATATTTAGCACCACTTTTTGTGACAGCAAATAATTTAAACCAAAGTAGATGTCCACTGATTGGAGAAATGCTTAACAAACTGTAATAAGTGAATTTAATTGGAATACTACTGTTCTATAAGAAAAGACAAATGTTTCAGATACAGAATGGCATGGCAAGACTGCATGAATCTGGGCAGTGTAAAGTAAACAGATAAATTGCAACAGTGAGAATGACTACAAACAAATCAAAAGTGACTGTTACAAAATTATAAAAAATAAGGATGGTTCAAAGAAGAAATATAAGACATTTTCATTGACTACTCCTTTGCAAAAGCCAGAGATCCACAAGCATTGTACAACACACATATTTTCAGGCTTTTTTGATGAGTTGTTTAATTATGCTGAATTCTGCTCTTCTTTTTTGTCTTAAAAACACCACTGGTTTTGTGTGATGGATTTCTGTGAAGGGGAAGAGCTAGGGATACTAGGGAAAGCTATGGTAATGTTAAAAAAAAAATCAATAAAACTTATTTAAGATGATTTTTGCACAATAATATACCAAGAAAACTGATAAAATAGATGAATCTTTTACAAAGAAATAAAATATTTAAAAATAGAGCAAGAAATAGGGAAGTTAAAGAAAAAAAACCCAACTCAAAGGAACTCCCAAAGGGGGGGAAAAGAATCTCTGAGATCAGATGGATTTACAAGTACATTGTCAAACATTCAAAGAACAATTATTTAACTCCATTACAGACTAAAGAAAAGAAATAAGGATCCTACCAAACTCTTTCTACAAGACAAATATAGTTCTGATACCTACTGAATAAAATTTTGGTGAAAAAGATATAACAACATATTAAAAATGTGACATATTGGACAGGCTGGACTTATATTAGCAATGAAAAATTTTTTCAATATTTTAAAAAATAATTCACATTAATAACAAAATAATTAAAATCACCTGATTACATCAACAGGTAGGAACATAGTATTTGACAAAATATACTACTATTTTACATTAAAAAACATTTAAAAGTATAGGAAAGACTAGCCAAGATGGCAAAGCAGCAGGAAAGACTACCAAATTTTCTTCTACAACATCTCCAAAAAAAATGTAGAATATTAATCAGATTGAGTCCTAATAGGGAAATCCAAGAAAAAAAAATCGAAATGATTTCTTTTTACAGCCCAGTTTGTCATAGGGCAAAAGAGAGGTCTATTCCCAACCAGAAGCATTCTATGTGGAACCTTCCAGAATGATGGACTAAACCAGAGCTATGGCTCTTACTAGGACAAGAAGAGTTACAGATTCATACAGAGAAGCCCAAGAATGGTAGAAAACAGGAAGAGAGTGCAACTGGCAGACCTGTTGTTCACTGTTTCTGGATCCCAAATCCAATGTGGGATTGAAGAGGTAGCCCTCCCCTAGGGGTGGTGGTCCAGGCCAAGGAATAGTTGTAGGCCTTAGGCTGTGTAGTAAGTTCAGAAGCCAATATCAGTTATGTGGCTTTGACACTAAGGCAGAGCAGAGGACTAAGTTCCAGCCCCTTGAGAAGACTACAGTAGAATAACCAGTGTAGAAGTACCATACCAACAAAGAGCCTCAAGTTTTGCCATTATGAACAGGAAGAGCTTTCCAAATGGCTAACAGGACCTGAATTCAGTAGCCATCTATTGGAACTTTAAACAGGAATAAACTCAAAGGTGTGTTACGTAAGACTCGGAACCAATTCAGTAACTTGCAGAAAGCATGCCCACACTGATAAACCCAAAGATGCTATGTATTGGGGCAAGAATGCATGTTTTGACAAAAACTATTATGAAAACTGGAAAGAAGACTGGTAGAAAGCAGGTATAGATCAACAATTCAAACCAAATGACAAGATAAGCTCTAAATGGATGCATGATTTAGTCATAAAGGATTACATCATAAACAAATTAGGGAAGTAAGGAAAAAGTTAACCTGTCAGATCTATGGAAAGGGGAAGATTTCATGACCAAACAAGAAATAGAGTGAATTACATAAGTTAAAATGGTCAATTCTGATTACACAAAAATTTAAAAGTTTTTGCAAAACAAAAGCAATACAACTATGTTTAGAAAGAGAAGTAGGAAACTGGGGAAAATCTTTGCAGAAAGTTTCTTTAATAAAAGTCTCATTTCTAAGATATAGAGGTAACTGATTCAAACGTATAAGAATAAGAGTTAGCCAATGTTCTGGGTGACAAATGGGCAAAACATATGAAGAGGCAATTTTCAGAGGAAGAAATCCAAGACTTCAACAGCTATATTTAGAAATGTTCTAAATTACTAATAATTAGAAAAAATAATTTAAAGTAAAATAAATCTGAGTTTCTATCTCTTATCTGTCAAAGTGGGAAAGGTTACCAAAAAAAAAAAAAAAGATAAAACATCAGAGAGGCTGGAAAATAGGTACATTAATGAACTGCTGGTAGAACTGTGAATCAGTCTAGCCATTCTGAAAAAGCAATTTGGAATTATGTCTCAAAAGTTCTTAAATTGTGCATACCTTCTCACCCAGACATACCACTACTAATTCTATACCCCAAAGAGATCAAAGAAAGGGGAAAAGTATTCCTAAGTACAAAAAGTACCTGTAGCAGCTCCTTTTGTGGAGGCAAAGAACTGGAACCTTAGGAGATGCCCAACAATTGAGGAAAGGCATATTAACATCATGGAATTTTATTATGCTGTAAGAAATTATGAATGGAATGGTTTCAGAGAATCTAGAAAACTTGTATGAAATGATGCAGAGTAAAGTGAGCAGAATCAGGACAATTTATACAGCAACAATCTTGTAAGGGTAAGCAAATCCTGGCAGAAGAGGAAAAAGATATTCTATTAAAAATAACTACTGAATATAAAAACTATCTGGGAGTATACCTACCAAAACGCATGTAACAACTGTATAAACACAATTACAAAATACTCTTTTTTTGGTTTGTTTTTTGGAGGGGGGAAGTCTGGGCAATTGGGGTTAAGTGACTTGCCCAAGGTCACACAGCTAGTAAGTGTGTTAAGTGTCTGAGGCCAGATCTGAACTCAGGTCCTCCTGACTCCAGGGTCGGTGCTCTGTTCACTGTGCCACCTAGCTGCTTCTACAAAATACTCTTTACAGGAATAAAGGAAAACAAATAATTGGAAAAATAATTAATTTCCTATGGATGGGCCACACATGATGATAGTAATTAAATTAATTTTTATGGATTTATTGCCATACCAATGAAATTAAAGACTTAGAAAATTAAAGATCCAGAAAAAAAAATAAAAATTAAATTCTTCTGGATGAACAAAGTATCAAGAATATCAAGGAAAATACCAAAGAAGAAAAAAGGTAGGAAGGAAAGGAACCTGATAGTACCAGATTTCAAACAATAATATCATGTAGTAATCATCAAAACTATTTGTTGCTATTTAAAAAAAAAGAAAAATTGATAAATAGAACATCTTAGGTAAATAAGACCCAGAAGCAATCAAATACAGTAGAACAGTGTTCACAGTCAATAGGATTAAAAACAGAGAACTTGAAGACATCTTAAAGACCATATAGTTCAAGTCCATGATTTCACCCCATTAGGAAACTCAAGTACAGAAAATTTAAGTGGCTTGTTCAAGGCCACAGAGACAGTAAATAGCAGACCTGAGACTGAAACCCAGTTCCTCTGACTCTAAACCCAGTGCTCTTTTTCCTAAACTCAAAGACAACAGGTACTCGGGTGTGGTTTTGGTTTTTTTTGGTGGGGGAGGAGAAAAATTGCAGGGGAAAATGAAAAATTAATTTTCCAGAAATTAGGTGTAGATCAACACTTTAAGATATATACAACAATAGGCTCCAAATGATACATGACCTAGTTCTTAAAGATTACATAAAGAAATTTAAGAAAAAAACCTTTTGTAATGATGGGTAAGGAGAAAATTCTTGATCAAATAAGATTATCATAAAAGATAAAATGGACAGTTTTGACTACTTAAAATTGCAAAGTTTTTAGAAACAATATCAGTGCAATTAGAATTAGAAACAGTTGACTAAGGGGAAAAAAATCTCTGTGGCAATTTTTTCTATCCAAAATATACATATTGGGAATTGACACAAGTAACAAGAGCTAGTCATAAATAATATGCCTAAAGCTATAAAAAGGAAATTTTTAAAAGAAGAAAAGTAAGCCATTAATTAAGTTCACTCAAAAAAAATGCTCCATATCTACAACATCTGGCAAAAATGCAAATTAAGACAAATCTGAAATTCTACCTTATTCTCATCAGATTGATAAGTAAAACCAAAAGAGAAAACAACTGGTGGATGGGCCATAGGAGGAATGACACAGTAATGCACTACAGGTGGAGCTGTGAATTGGTTCAGATTGCTCTGAGGTCCTGAGAGAGAACTGTTCCTCAGATAAAAACACTAAGAAGATCTGTTTGAAGGGCATTGTGGTCCATTAGTTCATTTGTATGTAACTGTTTTCAGAATTTTGAAGGATATAACTCATAAATTATAAATCAAGTAACTGGTAAATATGGAAAGATTCTATAATGACCACTGCCGTTATACCTAATAGAGAAGTGGAATTTTTATGTTTCATATCATGTTTGGGATGGGTCATTGCTTACAAGGAGATCCTGATTGGAGGCATTAGAATCAAAGAAGAAGAGGAGTGCTAGAAGAGTTGGGACAAGAGATTTAAAGAGAAGCTCATTACAGAATACAGAACACAGGATTTAACCAATACTGAGAGGTAGGCTTCGCAGCTGTTTTTGTTGGAAAAGGGCATGATTCCCTGGAGTACCATCTTACAGCCCGAGAGGAAATCTCTTCAGAGTTTACCTTTGTTGTCTTCTATATTTTGAGAGACAGACAGACAGAAATGGTCAGACACAGAGAGAGAGACAGAGACACACAGAGAGAGAGAGAGAGAGAGAGAGAGAGAGAGAGAGAGACAGAGACAGAGACAGAGACAGAGACAGAGAGAGACACAGAGAGGCAATACAACTAACTTTGAACTTGCTTTCTCTGAGAAGAGGTCTGACTCTGATGAGAGTTAAATAGATAAAACAGACTCCCCAATTGATAATACCACCAGCCTCTCAGTTATCTAAGCGTAAGATCTAAAAGTCATCTCTTTCTTACTACAATATAAAGTCCAGGTACTAAAGGTTCAACCTCCACTGATCTCTCTCCTATCCCAACGTAACTTCTCAAGTTCTGGCCTTTGTCAGCTGGATCCGTAACACCTTCTTAGCCAGGCTTCAAATCCCTCTTCTCTCTAACCCATTCATGCTGCAACCAGAATTTCTCCTAATCAAGAGGTGCTGATCACATCACTGCCTTGCTCAGAAATTTCCAGTGGTCCCTATTACTTATAAAATAAAACACAAATTACTTAGCTTAGGATTCGAGTTGCTGTTATATTCCCTTTTACATGTTCTACACTGTTTACATCAGTGAATCATTCCTTGACCTTGACCTGCCTTGTCTTGACACCATACTTGATACCCTGATGTTGTACTTGAAATGATCTTTCTTTCCCTTAAATTTTTGCCTGGTAAAATTCTTCCTTTTCTTCAAGGTCCAGCTCAGCTGTCACCTCCTCCAAAAAGGCTTGTGGATCCCTTGAGCTATACCCTTCTTGAATACTTTACATCATTTTTGTTGGTCTTTTCTATGCATTTCTTCTATTTTAACTTGCATTACTGGCTTGACTATCCTATACTTTTACATGAGTATAGACTCTTTCCAAGCCAGAGCTGAAACTTAGTTCATTTTTGCATATCCAGGTCCCAGCAGAGCATACAGAATATAGCAGAACATTAACAAATTTGAACTGAACGTCAACCATATCATCACAGTGGCTCACATATCAAAGGATAATACTGCCAATACTTGGATACAGTCTACTTTCCTACAATCCTCTTTCTACCTCTAGTTCTTAGAACTGTCATCAAATCAAAACTATTATTCCTGAAAGAATGAGTCAAATAATTGTCCAATGATTGCTAATTACAAACTGAGGGGAACTAGGAAAGCCCTTCTGCAGAAGGTGGCGTTGGAGCCAAGTCTTCAAGGAAGCCAAAGATTCTAAGAAATAGAGGTGAGAAGGGAGACCATGCCAAGCATGGGAGATAGAAAATGGAGTACTGTGTGTGATATGTGAGCCTTAGTATCTATCTATCCATGCCTATTGCATCTATTGCATGACTCACTGAAGTTAAGTAGAAAACATCTAAACGATGCATTAGAATTAAACTTTTTATTTTCTTATCAATTAAACTATACAACGTATACAGACTGTGTGGAGTGGAATAACATGTAAGAAGACTTGAGTGGGGCCAGGATGTAAAGAGTTTTAAATGCCAAACACAGAAATTGATATCTGAATTCTAGAGATAATAGGGAGCCATTTGTGTTTACTGAGCCTGCATGAGCATGTTTGTATGTGTGATACAGTCAGGACAGGAAAATCACATTAGCAGCTCCCCTCCAATAGAGGGTTGATTGGAGCAGGAAGGAGAACAACTTGAAACCTCTTGTAATAGTCCATAGTCCAATTGACAGGTGAGGAAAGCCTTTAGTGCTATGTTAGTGGAGAGAAAAGAACATATATGAGAGACAATGTGGAAGTAGAAAGGACAAGAACTGGAGATGGATTATCTATGTGGGAAGAATTCAGGTGAGTATAACATCAGATTTGTGAGGCTAGGTGACTATTCAGCTTTGGTTAGGTAGAAATAGGTGTTTCATTATGTTCTCTGAGTGTGAGGTCATCTTCCCCATTTCCTCATTCTTCCTAAATCATTCCTCAATTATATGAATCAGCTTTGCAAAATTGCTAATTTTCTGCGTCACAAGAAGTGAAAATCATTTCTGAAATGTATTTTGAAAGATTATATGTACTCATATAGATATTTAAGAACTGGAGATTTATGTGACAGTACCTACACACAACACTTAGCACCGTGTCTGGCATATAGTAGGTGCCTAATAAACGCCTGTTGACTGAAAAAACATCTATACTCAAAATATGGGATGAAACAGATAGTATGATCTAACTGAGAAAATAATGTAAATTGTATTTATTATGTCATAGTTAAAAGAAATATTTTCCCTTAGAGGGACAAAAAGACCAGTAAATACTAACGGAGCCTTAGCATTAGCTCAGATATCCACCATGTTTCTTGCATCTACCACATGACTCACTGAAGTTAAGCAGAAAAAAATCTCAATGCTGCATTAGAATTAAGCTTTTTCTTTCTTATCAATAAAATTATGTGTCAAGACAGATGTATTTTCTTTGCAAGAATGCAATGTACAAAAAATATGTAACTACTCAAAAAATATTAGTCACAAATTAATCTTGGTAATTTTCACTGGGTCAGAAGAATTTCAATGTCATGTTAAATTCTAGAGTGGGAACCTAGAATGAAATGGAGACTACTATTCAGTTTCTGTGACTTGCAGTAATAGAGTTCTTGGCATAATTAATATGACCTTCAAACAAACTGTCATTTAAATTCTTCATAGTCCTCCTGAACAGCATTATATGTAGGTGGTGAGACATTTCTACTCTTAGTTGTGAAGTTTATATGGTTACTCATACTTGATTATTTCATATATTCAGAAAACTAGTAATGAGCATTAAAAGATGCCGACAGTTCTTTAACAACTAATATTTATATTATATAGATAAAGGGTATCTTGGAGGGAGAGCCAGATTTGGAATCAAGAAACCTGGCTTCAAGCTCTGCTTAAATATATATTTCCTTCAACTTTCCTCATACTGAAAAAAGGCTCATGAGTTAAAATTATTGTTTTTCCATGTAGGAATATAAATAATTCAATTTTAATAAGTTCCTCATGATTTTTTTTCCCTGCTTACCTTCTCATGCTTCTCTTGCTTCTTGTATTTGAAAGTCAGATTTTCTGTTCAGCTCTTGTCTTTTCATCAAGAATGCTTGAAAAGTCCTCCATTTCACTGAATGACCATATTTTCCCCTGAAACATTATACTCAGTTTTGCTGGGTAGGTGATTCTTGGTTTTAATCCTAGCTCTTTTGACCTCCTGAATATCATATTCCAAGCCCTTTGATCCTTTAATGTCGAAGCTGCTAGATCCTGTGTTATCCTGATTCTGTTTCCACAATATTCGAATTGTTTCTTCTTCGCTGCTTTCTCCTTGATCTGGGAACTCCAGAACCTGGATATAATATTCCTAGGAGTTTCCTTTTTTGTGATCTTTTTAAAGAGGTGATCGGTGGATTCTTTCAATTTCTATTTTGGTTCTAAAATATCAGTGCAATTTTTCTTGAGAATTTCTTGAAGGATGATTTCTAGATTCTTTTTTTGATCATAGCTTTCAGGTAGTCAAATAATTTTTAAATTATCTCTCCTGGATCTATTTTCTAGGTCAGTGGTTTTTCCAATGAGATATTTCACCTTGTCCTCTATTTTTTCATTTGTTTGGATCTGTTTAATAGTATCTTGATTCCTCATAAAGTCATTAAGCTTCCATTTTCTCCAACCTAATTCTGAAGGAATGATTCTCTTCAGTGAGCTTTTGAGATTCTTTTTCCATCTGGCCAATTTGGCTTTTTAAAGCATTCTTCTCCTCATTGGCTTTTTGGGCCTCTTTTGCCATTTGAGTTAGTCTATTTTTTAAGGTGTTATTTTCTTCAGTATTTTTCTGGGTCTCCTTTAGCAGGCCATTGACTAGCTTTTCATGATTTTCTTGCATCATTCTCATTTCTCTTCCCAGTTTCTCCTCTACTTCCCTTACTTGATTTTCAAAATCATTCTTGAGCTCCTCCCTGCCTTATAACCAGTTCATATTTTTCTTGGAAGCTTTTGATACAGGAGTTCTGACCTCGCTCTCTTCCGCCTGCTCCATGCCTTGATCCTTTTTGTCCCCCAAAAAGGAATCTCTTTGCCACAGCAGAACTCTGCTTCTAGAATGGAGAGAGCTTTGTCCCAAATTGCTGGGGTTTGCACAGCTGCTGGAGCTATTTGGAGGGTACCCTCTCTACAGCCCCCACAAGCTCTGGCTCACTGGTCACACACCCCAGGACCACCACCCAAGACCACAATCCAGATCCAAACAGGTTAAAGCAAGAGCGATTACCCTCTCAATGGTTGCTTGGTCCCCCTATAATCTGCAAGCCAGGAGCTCCTGAGACAGCCAGGCAACGGTGGCTTCACAGCTACTGTGCCTCTGCTACTTCTCACCCCAGGGGGCAGGGGCTAGACCACACTCTTAGTCCTCCTGTTCCCACAAATTTCCACACTGACATTTTACTTTCTTTTTGGCATTTATGGGTTGATAAGTCTGGAGACCACCACAGCTGCTGGTGATTCTCTCCCCTGAAGTCTGCTCTGGCTCTGCTGGGGGCCAGGAACCACACAGCTCTTGTGGGGCTGTGCTCAGCTCCCAGTTTGGTGCAATAGATCCTTCCTGTCGGCCTGCCAGGGATCTTTCAGGGGGAGATTTATTTCTCTTTGTCTCTTTGTGGGTTCTGTAGCTCTAAAGTTTGCTCAGAGTCTTTTTTTTTTTGCTTTTTGGAGGGCAATTGGGGTTAAGTAACTTGCCCAAAGTCACACGGCTAGTAAGTGAGTATCTGAGGCCAGATTTGAACTCAGGTCCTCCTGACTCCAGGGTCGGTGCTCTGGTCACTGTGCCACCTAGCTGCCCCAGAGTAATTTTTTTTACATGTATTGGAAGTGATTGGAAGGCAGCCCACACGAAGTTCATGCTTCTACTCTGACATCTTGGCTCCGCCCCCGTGATCTTGACATTTGAAAATCTTAAGGGCAAATAGATATTATCTACTTATTGTTATGATTTTCCACAATAGCTTATGAGAACACAAAGTGCTCATCAAAAATATTACCTAGAAGATTTATTTTTAAATTAATGCAAACATGAATTAAACACAGTACTCTTATTCAATATATTAATACCTAAGGAGGCATTGTCATTTATTTTGCTAGAAAAAGAAAACTCATATTTTTCCCTAAGTTGATTTATAAAAGTGGACTAAGTTGGGGCGGCTAGGTGGCGCAGTGAATAGAGCGCCGGCCCTGGAATCAGAAGGACCTGAGTTCGGAGCCGGCCTCCGACACTTAATCCGCACAAACAAAAACCTAGCCGTGTAACCTTGGGCAAGTTACTTAACCCCAATTGCCCTAAAGGGGCGGCTAGGTGGCGCAGTGAGTAAGAGCGCCGGCCTCGGAGTTGGGATGACCCGAGATCAGATCCGGCCTCAGAAAATGAGCACCCACGCATAAATAATAATGACTAGCCGTGTAACCTTGAGCAAGTTACTTAACCCCAATTGCTTTAAAAAAAAAAAAAAAAAAGAAAAGAAAAAAAAAGTGGACTAAGTAGATAAGAGCAAAACCAAATTAGTCCCAAGTTCTAAAAATTCATAGCTAGAGTATTATTAAATATTAAGACATACATACATACTGGATTTTAAATAATAACAAGAAATAGCATGAGAATATAAGCATTTATCTAACTTTAACAATGAAAAAACAAGTGTTGGTTTTCTACTTACAGACAACTTCGAATAACTTGGAGCAATTACATTAAGATTTGTGGTAACAATTATGGTAGAAAAGAGGAAATACTTATCGTATGGAACTAATTAAATCTTGGCTCTGTCATGTACTATCTGTGTGAGTTTGGGTAAGTCACTTTATCTCTTGTTCTTTGTTTTTCTACATTTAAAATGAGGAGATTGGAATAGATGTTCAATAAAATCCTTCTAGCTGTTGCTCTATAAACAACCTTAGTCTGTCATTCATGTTCTCTTCAATCAGGAAGAGGAAGCTGGAGCCAGAATTATTTCATATTATTTCCTTTCACCTACTTTATATTTCACACAAGATGGACTTCTTACTGTTCCTTCAAAGTTCATTTTAGGTGTTATTTCTTCTGTGAAGTCTTTCCTGATTTTCCTTCTTTTCTTCCCTTCCCTCCACTATTGCTATTGATTGATACCGCCTCAAATACCCTTGCATGACATTTAAATGTATATACCACATTCTCTAGAGTTGATTATAAGCTTCTTGAGGGCAATGCCTATGTCACTTTGGTCATTGTATTACCAATACTATGGTTTGCATTTTAATAAATGCTTGTTGAACTGAACAGTGAATCAGTGGTTTCAGAGATAAAGCCTACTAAAGAAATTATAAAACTACGGTAAGGAAAAAAAGAGTTAAGGAAGAAAAAATTCAAAAGAAGGTAGAACACAACTTGGCATGGCTGAATAAAAGTTAATGACAAAATTTTAGGGTTTTCTCTGATTGTCAGACCACATGGCTATCAAAGAATAATTTCAGGGGCAGCTAGGTGGTGCAGTGAATAGAGAGCATTGGCCCTGTAGTCAGGAGGACCTGAGTTCAAATTCATCCTCAGATACTTAATACTTACTAGCCTTGTGACCTGGGGCAAGTCACTGAACCCCAAATGCCCTGCCTTTCCCCTTCAAAAAGAAAAAAAAATTCAAATGGGTAAACAAGAAGACAAAAGAGAAAGATATAACTCTTTTCTAGAATT
Source organism: Gymnobelideus leadbeateri (assembly GCA_011680675.1). NCBI lineage: Eukaryota > Metazoa > Chordata > Mammalia > Diprotodontia > Petauridae > Gymnobelideus > Gymnobelideus leadbeateri. Next base: position 64,369 of record WOXC01007786.1, on the reverse strand, counting down.
GAAGGGCTAAAGCCAAACTTTAGTCTGGATTTGGGCATAGTAGCAATGGAACTAGTAAAAAACTGACAAGGACTCCAAAGTACGGGAGAAAGAAGAGCATGCCCCTTGAAAAGGAGAATGAACAGGACAAGTAGAAAGTAACTGACCAGACCTGAAGGAGTCTGGTAATGACCTCAATAAGGTAGAGAGAAGGGTACAGAAATGAGAGATGTGAAGGTAGAATGAAAAAGACTTGACAACAGACTGAATGTGAAGGAGATAGTAAAGAGTCAAGAATAATTTCAAGGTTGTGAACACAGGTGAATGGAAGGAGATAGGGAAGTGAGGAGGAGTGGCTTTAAGGGATAAAACGAGTTCTTTTTTTGACACAGAATTATAGATTTAGAGGTTTCTCTGGAGAGAAAAAACATTAAAATGCTAACAATACGGCTGTAATGTATTTATCACACTACAACTGAGGAAGAATTAGTAGTGTCCACAAAACTTCTTTAAAATGAAAAACAAGTTCCTATAAAAGATGGAATTGAAGTCTAAAAGCTTGGACAAATTACTGCACAATAAGTTTGCTTCCAGAAGCTCTAACATTTATAATGCAAGTAAATCTTTTGTAACAAATGTAAAAAATGCATTCATCTTCTGTTCTCTGACCTTTTTAAGACACATAATCATCTATTATTTCTTATTCATTTCACTTTAGTCTTCACTGTAAACTGATGAATTATTTTTATTCATACTCAGAGATAGAAAATAACATCATATTCAGACTCATTTATCTTTACTCAAACCATATTTTTCTCTTTACTTACAAAAAGTAATATCCCAAAGGCAAAATGTAAAGCTAATGTTTTTATGGGTAGTAACAGATACTATATCAGTAAGAATTATCTTGAAATACTATGGCAACTTATAATAAAAAACAGGCACAATAACAAAATGCAAATGTCCATTTGCTTTCCTAGTATCCACTGAGTGTCAGCATTTTAAAGAAATAATGTGACATTTACTCAGGTTAATTCATCAGACTTTTAAAAGAGAACTCAAATACTATTTCTTAATATTCAAAATGACAAAGACAACAAATTCTGTTTACAAAATATAAAATGAAATATTTGATGGTACATTCTATATTTGATGAACTGACAGAAATACACTCACCTTGAGAAGGAAGAAATTTATGAAGAAGCAGGGTCATTCAAAACTATTAACTAATGATATAAAATGACAAAATGATTCAGTTTACAGGAGATATCTATAGCTATTGGTAATACAATGCTTTTCTCTGTTCATCTCACTAAAGCAAAACAATTTGTAAAACCACATCAGAAAAGTTTCTGTCTCTCCAGAATAAAGTAAGGCTTTGAAAAGGTAAAGTAACTGTTTTAGTCCAATATTTTTGTTAAGTAGTAATTTAGTAACCTGAATTAGCAAATGAAGTTCAGGATAGATCACAGGATTACAGAAGATAATAGGACATCAGAGTTAGAAGAAGCCTTACTCTTGATCACTCATCTAAGACTCATAAATTGAGCAGGGAACTTATAAATTCATATGGTTCAGAGTAATTATCTTAGAGTTGAACAAACCCAGGGTCAACTTAATCATCTGCTTAGGATCAAAAAGGTAGTAAGTGGCAGAACTGGGCTCAAGGCCCACCTTTCCTGTTCTTCCCAAGTTCAGTGAGACTGTTGGTCCTGGTGCCTGTTTGATCTTCCTTCTGGTGTTATGGAAAGATCTGGGATGATAGGATCTGAGTTCAATTCTTGGTGCTTTAACTTCTGCCAAGGTACTTCAACCCTTGGCTGTTTCCTCAATCGTATAATGAGGGATCTGGTCTAGGTGACTTCTAAGGCACCTCCCAGCTCTAGATTTTATTTTTCAGCATTTACAGAATATCAAACTGGGGTTATGAAAAGATGTAATTGTTTCAATTCCTAATTGCAGAGTTACAACTTCTGTAGTGAACTCTCATCTATAGTTATGTAAAGTGCATATATTTTTATTATTCTACTCAGAATCAAAATAATGGCCCTAACTATCAAACAAAAGCTTATTAAAAAAGCCTCTGGAAGCTGGAGCTTCTCATCATTCTAAAAGCAAATGGGAGGTCTTCTGGCCAAAGGACTGGAGAATCTGCCTAGTCAAACAAAGGTGACTTGAAGAGAAGTCTAAAAATAAAAATGAAATACTTAAGAGCTGAATACCTGGAGAAACTAGGATAAGAATTTCATTAATGTATTTTAATTCCTTCACATGCCACTACTGAAAATCCTTGACTAAATTTAATGATAGTTACATGACAGTTAATCAATACTTTCTGGACATGTAGTACTGCAAAGTTTTCAGAAAAGAAAGATTCATCTCTCTTATTCAGAAGCTGGTTCTTTTTTGACACAGCTCTGAGAATAAGCAGCAAGTTGGGTAAAGAGGAGTGACTGACCTAGGGAAAATGTCCTTAGGGGGTCTGCGCTGGTTTCAGGTGTCATATTTCACCTGGATTATAGTCCAGTTAACCAGGGGAAAATGCAGCCCAGTAGAAAGCATGTTAGACTTAAGAGTTTGCAAGACCTAGGTTTGAATCTCACATAAGACATATACTGCTGTGTGACCTTGACCAATCACTTCATCTTCCTTGATTTCATTTTTTTAATCTATAAAATGGGCATAATACTTTATGTACTGTTGTTGTACCTGGTTTTCCCCATCCCCTGACCTCAGGGAAGTAAGCAGACTACCTGGTCAGCTCCACCCTCCCCCACTGGGTCTCCGCCCTTTCCCAGTCAGCTCACCTGCATAGAGGTGGCTGGGCTTCTGGGTCAGGGAGCCTTGGAAGCTGACAGGAATTTCAAGGTGTTTTTGGCCTCTGCAAGTTTCTACTTACATAATACCTAACTGTTGGCTGCCTGGGCTCCTTTAAAAGCTGAAGTTTTACCTCAGATCAGGGCTGCTGCTGTACCTGGGACAGAGGGGTGGTACCACATCAGTACCCCATGTGGCCTGATCAGCCAACAGGATGTTTAATAAAGGGTCCATTCTAAATTGTTACTTGGGTCTTGCTTGAGTTATTCTGTGCACAGCAATAACACTTACCTCACAGGATTTTTGTGAGGATTAAATGAGAACATGTAGAAATAGTCTGTAAACCTAAAAGCTCCACAGAAACTCAGTTTATATAATGAGTGAGCAAGTAGGTGTTGCTATTGCCTCCAGGAGGTAACACCAAAGAAGACATTTCAATGTTCTACAATATTATGCTAGTATCTAGTAAAGCCAGTGTCTACCCATATCTTGAATCTAAATAGCTTTGTTACTGTGTTTCATGATCTGGAAAGACACTTTTCCTGGCTAACTGTGAGTTTCTATAAAAGTTTAAGGAATACAAAATCTGAAATTAGAAACATAACTTTTTTTTCTTTTTCCTGAGTCCTATTAATAGCAGTAGTTGCTTAAAACATTGCACCCCATATAATACCCCTTTACATATACTCAAGGTTAGCTAATTGCTAGCCTTAAAGCCTAAAATCTACCGAAATGACTAAAATTTATTCATAGAGGGGGGAGTCAAGATGCCAGAGTAGCAGGAAACAGTATAGCATGCTCCCCTACCCTTATTTAACCCCACAAAAGAACCTCCTCTAAATAGTTCTAGGAAACACACCAGACTGAATCCTGATGAAAAATTCAAGAAAAAGTCGTAGTGAATCATTTGCTTAAGTGGACAAAGGAAGACAGGGAAATGTCTTTGTTTTTGTGGACAAAGAAGACAAGGAAGATACTGAAGATAGAGTTTATTTTTTAAGTGGACAAAAGAAGACAAGGAAGATATTGAAGATGGAGTTTGGCCAGGAGCAGTCACATGGGACACTCCAGGCACAGGGAGGGGAGAGGGCTTGACCCACACTAGAGAAAAGGTACTGTCTGGCAACTCTGTCACCCACTACCCAGTTTTCCAGGTCACAGATTCAGGCCGAATTAAGGAAAAAGCTTGTGAACGGGGATGGTATTCAGTCAAGGGCTGCTGTGGGCCCTGAATAATGTACCAAGAGAGGAGCAAATTCAGAAGAAAGCAGCAGCACTGTGGGTAGGACTCCAACTGTGGAGTGAGGTCTAATTTGTGACTTCTAGTCCAGGCAGAGGCCTGTAAAGGAATAAACATCGCAGGAATACCAGAACAAAGGGAAACCTGCAGGTCTATCAATCTGAACTAGAGATTCTCAGTTGACTGACAGTGGCCGAGTTCAGTAGCAGTTTTCTGTTCCTCTGATCCAACAAAAGGTAAGGAATTTACAGAGCACAGATTGTGGGGTAAGGAGGAGACAGGGTAGCAATCAGACCAGACCACTATGAGAGCACTGTATATACTTTATATACAGGTCCCAAGTCTGAGCTGTTCCTGAGAACATGAATAACACAATACTCAATACCCCCAAGAAATGCTCAACAGAACAAGTCCGACTTTCCCTTAGAAGTGCATAGAGGAATATTTTAATTTTAAATAAGAAAAATTTTAAGTAAGAAAGTAGCTTGGAAGAATGAGCAAACACACATACAAAGAAACCCACCATATTATGATGATGATGCTCAAGACACAAATCTAGAAAAACAGAATGACTCCAAAAAAAATCTACAAGTAATACCTCAGATTAAAACATAGCTTGGGGACAAATTTAACTGGAATTCCTAGAAGAAATGAAGCAAGAGTTAAAAAAAAGTTTAAAGTGTTTTCATAAATGAAATGAGTGCTAGAGAAAAAACTTAGAAAAGAAATGGGAGCAATGGAAGAAAGAACTGGAAACCATGCCCAAATTACAAACCTACTGAAAATCAGAATAGACCAAATAGAAGTCAATAACTTCACAAGACAACAAGAATATTAAAACAAAACCTAAAAATTGAAAATTAAAAGAAAATATAAGGTATCTTATAGCAAAAATAACTGACCTGGAAAAAATAGAGAAAAAAAAATAACCCCAAATGAGAAGTCCTGAGAGCATGGCCAAAATTCAGAGCTTCTTTTCAAAGAAAAATACTGTGAGTGTCTAGAAAGAAAGAATCTAATTACTGAGGAGTCACAGTCAGGACATGTGTGGACATGATGTAGCAGCTACCACTTTAAAGAAACAGAGAGCATGAAATATGATATTCCAGAAGGCAAAAGATATAGACTTACAGCCAAGAATAATTTTACCCAGCAAAACAGCATAATTTTAGAGGGAGAAAAATAAATTTTTAATGAAATAGAACACTTCCAAGCATTCTTGATGGAAAGACCAGAGCCGAATATGTTTGAAGTTCAAGAGAACTTAAGAGAAAAAAATGGTCAAAATGAATACATAATCATAAGAGACTAAACAAGGATAAACTGCTTACATTTGAATATCAGGAGATGTTACATGTGTTCTCTCTGAACCCTATCATTATCATCAGGGGTCACAGGAGGAATCTAATTAGACAGAAGAGATGGAAGGGGTTCTGTTATGTCTTGATGATCTTAAAAATGGAGAGGGGAAGAGGAAAGAAGGTTAGGGAAAATTATCTCACATAGTCAGGGTATAGAACTCACTCTGACCACCTACTGGGTTAGGCAGAGCCAGGAGGCAGAAGAGCCCCGAGAGGAGGTCTGTGGAATGGTCTATTTACATTAAGCAAGAATTGGCTGTATATAAAATACATGGTCACTGTGGAAATTTGTTTTATTTTTACTACATATGTTTGTAAAGGTGGTTTTTATTTTTCTTTCATTCTCATTTTGGGAAGGGGGTTTGGTAGAAGGAAGGTAAGATGGATTTTTGCTGACTGAAAAAAGTAAAATGTAATTTTAAAAGATATTTGTATATAAATGTTTATATACAAGGGTTGATGGGATTTAAATGTACTGTTAAGGATATGTGTGATATGACTATAAAGTAATAAGAATTATGTTTAATGGTTTATCATTTCAAAAGTAACATGTGAACTTATATATTCAAATGGGTATGACCCTTCAAAGTAATTACTTTGGGAAGGGATACATCTTTCAACAATGCTACCACTGCTCAAAAAATTGAACAATGTCTATTTAAAATCACTTACTGGGCTAATTTATAAGTTATACAACAAAATTTGTCATATTACTTCACAGTTATGTTTTCTAAGATAATACTTAATACTGTAATTAATAATCAGCAGCAATAAACAATCAATACAATACTATGTATAAGTCATTGTGTTACATGGAAATTCAAAGACATGGTCCTTGCCTTAAAAGAGTTCAAAGTCGAAGTGAAGAGACAGATTACAAATAAAACTACATTAGCTGTACAAGGTAACAAAGAAAATGATCAGTGACAAATGAGTAGTATAGACAATAAACATAAATGCTGAATGAAGTTCAAAGAAGGAAAAGGTAACTAAGATATAATTTGATCTATACCTTGAGGGAAATGTGACATTTTATCAAACAAGGGGAAACTCCCTCACAAGGAAAAGAATCAGCAACTATTGTAAGGCAAAAATGCTTGGAGCATTCTAAAGAAACTTGATCAACTCCAGGGGAGTCAAATATCCTCTAAGCTGTGATTCATATCTCTTTTGGACAAATCCTCTTGGTTGTTAAGGCCCAAGCAAAAAGCCTTCTGGTTAACTTCATGGAAGTAAAAGAACTTGGAAAAAATAGACTTCAACAAATTAAAACCTCAGGAATAGGTTGACATAAACTGGTATAATATGGCAACCAAACCCTTTAGGTGAGCTCTACATCTGCCCAAAGCACACAGCATCACCCACAGACACTGACACTGAGGGGACATAACTTCTGGCATTAGAGAACTAGGTCTGCTTTAATGGTCCCTGGCCTTTTAAGAACAGAGAAGGCCTACCTTGGAAGTGGAACTGACCCAGAAAATAAAGGGATGTTTTTTTGTTTGTTTTTCAAATAAAAGGACCTTAATCTCCTCATATCCTTATCAGAACAATTAACCTTCCTTGGAACAGATCTGGTGATTGCCTCGGACCCTGGCCCCTACCTTTCTAAGTTGCCAGATCTACTCCAGTGGGTTTTTTCCCCCCATTCTTTCTACCAATGAGCCAATCAGTAGGCATTTAATAAAGCAATTAATGATGGGGTATAGCTCTGGGAACCCTCTTGAATCTTCCCACTTGATCTGGTGTTCCCCAGAAGCCAAAAGCCTTCCATTATCAATATGCTGAATCTCTGTTACCCTTAATCTAGTCTAGCCCTGCATGGTCAGTTAACTCTGATTGCCTCCAGCTGCTTCCTATCCTTGCTTGCCATTCTCTTGGTTCCTGGAAATCTGACCTCTAAGTCACCCCAGTACCCTCAAGATCCTCCTTGGCCTCCTCCTTAAGACCCTCTATAAACCCCTCCTCTAGTCACCCCAGACTACCAGACCACCCCTAGATCCCTCTCACAGTCTTTCTGTATATAAGATCCATCTTGCCTCCATGAAGGTGTTCAGATTCAATCTAGCTGAGATGCAATCCAGCCCTCCTGTCAATACATGTGTCACAAACACTTAGGCTCCTTAAGAATCTACCCAATATGGCAAATCTTTAATAAACTTTGGTTTTCTTTGGCTGAGAGAAGGCTTGAGTTGAATTTATTCAGCAGGACCCTGTGGGTCAGTATTTTGGGGTCCTGAGTACTCCTAAACCTCAACATTTACTGCCTAACACTGTGGTAGGAATCAAGAATACAAATATAAAAGCTGGACAGTCTCTGTCCTTAAGGAGCTTATATTTTACTAGAAGGATATAATATGTTCAAAGATAAGCAAATACATATTAGGATACATATAAAAATAGTAATGATGGAAGGTACATAACTGAGGCCCATGAGGAATACTTCCTAGGAGGAGGTAGACACAAATTGAGTATTGGAGAGAATACGGGGTGGGGGTGAAGAAGGAGATTTCTTCCAAGCATGGAAAACCATGAAAACAACCATGGGAAAAGGCATGAAGGTGGATAAAAATTTGTCATGTATCATGCACAGCAAGAAAGCTAGTTACATTGGACTGGACAATATGTTGAGGGGAAAAAACATGTCGTCAGGTTATAGAGTCAGATTGAAAATGTTTTCAAATGTTAAAAATGAATTTGTATCTTAGTCTTGATAATCATTAAATATCATATTTTGACCAAAGTCTGAATTAATCAAACAGATTGCTCTGCCTTACTTCGAAAAGGCCTTTTTTTCTGTCAGCAACTCCAGAGCATCCTGAGAGCATAAATTCCAAACAGACCCAGCTTTGTCTTTGCTCTCTGAGTGAGCTTGGGCACCACCTCTTCTTATGTCAACAAAGCAAGATGAGGCCTACTTTATGGTCCTAAGGATGATACCCTTAACCAGAGGCATTAACTTGAGTAATGGGACTTTTTCTTATCTTAATATTTTCTGGACATATACTATGTTTTAGAATGTTAATGGTAAAGAAAACACAGATATCCTGGATCATAATTTCAATGGACATTCTGTCAACTCTCTTGTTTTATTGTATTTACAATTTATTCAATTAAGAAAATTCCTTTCTCATATATTGACTAAATATTTATGCAGATCATAAATTTGTGTGTGACAGCCACCCTGAATTGGGATGGTCCTAAAATGTACTTAAGCTCTCTCATCTTTCTGTTCATCAGTCAGGACTCAGCTCCTACACTACTTATATAAGTTTCTCTAGCTTTAGGGAATAAAATGAAATAATTGTATATTACTATTTGTTTATCTCCTTTAACCAAACTTTTTAATAGGTCTACAATCTAAAGGGTGGGTGAGGGGAAGGGCACTGAAGTTTCTTGAGCAGAGGAATGATATGGTGATGGGATGGGATTTACGAGACCCCTAGAAGAACCCCAAATCCCTGAATCAAATCTCTGGCAATTATCCATGCCAGGATAATTCTTAAGGTCCTCACTGTCTGTACCTGGCCCCACCCCAGGCTATTTCCCCATTCCTTAATTCCATCTGTGAGTGAAAAATCAAATCTAGAGTGGCTTCACTATCCACTAGGCCTAAGTTTAGAGGTCACCTGACCTTACAGGAATCTGGGACTTAGAGCAATGGACACCAATGGAGACCCTCCCCAGTGCCACTCAGCACAAGATATGCCAAATAAGGATAAAACTGCCTTCCTGGCCTTGCATTGGACACCCATATGTTTCCATGTCCCTTGTCTCCAAGATAGATTCCCGAACTTAGGTTGTGGGCTGGCCTCCCTAACAATGAGAGCGAAGGCCAGTTGGGGGGTTGGGTTTCTGCATCAGAAGGTTATATAATCATGGGCTTGCTTCTACCTGTTGCTCTCTCCCTGGCAGACACCATTTGAGTGACAGGGGCAGAGAGCCCTTTCTCATGGGAAAGAATAAATAATTTTTCTCTACTTTCCTAAGCAGTCTCCAAACTCATTTACTGTGCTGTTGCACACATATCTGAACCCCTTCTCAGTTACCTCCCAGTCACTACCCTTGACTACTTGGCCACACCTAGATCACATCTAGATTCTTCCCACTGTCTTTCTGTATCAAACATCATCTTGCCTCCATTAAATTGCTCAGATTCTAAAAATCTGGCCAATTGTTCAGATTCTTTAAGAGTCTGGCCTGCTTGTCAATACAAGTGTCACAAATATTAAAAGTCCCACCTGGGGACTTTTGTTGTTGGTGAAACAACAAACCTTGTCTCTAACTGAAAGTAGGTTTGAGTTGAATTCTTTTTGAGGCAGGACCACACATCTTTTGCTCTTGAATTTCGGGGTTCCCAGTACTCCTAGACCACAACAGTGAGACATAGGCTTGTATCCCAGCTTCCCACCTAAGCTACCTGACCTGAGTCTTTGCTGATCAAGTTTCCATCCTTAGTTCTGCTTCTTATTGATCTGACCTCTTATGTAACCCTTTTACTTACTGTATGTCCTTTCTTTACTACTGCCATTCCTGGCTTAGATGCCTCATTAATCCAGTCCAATTATTCTGCCATAAAAAGAGCAATGCTAACTGACAATGTATTAACCACTGATAATCATTTAATATCAATTTAATATCCTTAACAAGGAACAGGGCCTGAACTAATCAACCAGAAGAAGAGTCTAAACCTACCAGCTTCTTTGTTCTCTGAGTAAACTCAGAAAATACCTTCTTCTATGTCAACAAAGCCAGACGGAGCTTACTTTATGGCCATTAAGGATGAGACCCTTAACCTGAAGCACTAACTTGAGTAAAGGGACTTTTTCTTATCTTAATATTTTTTGGATATATACTATTTTATGACAGGTTAATGGTAAAAAAAAAAAAACCCACAGATATCCTGAGTCATAATTCCAATTGATACTTTGTCACCTTTTTAATTTTATTTTATTTACTATCTATTCAATTAAGAAAATTCCTTTCTCATACAATGATTAAACATTTACAGAGATCATAAATTTGAGTGACACAGCCACCCTGAATTGGGATGGTTCTAAAATGCATTCTTTTGTTCAGGCAGTCAGAACTTAGGTTTTGGCTCCTTGTACGTACAAGCTCACTAGCTTCATTTAGATTTAAGGGAATAAATGATTTAACTGTATATCATCTAGCCTGTCTGTCTCCTTTAATCAAACTTTCAGATTAACATTGCAGATGATTACTTGGGAGGAGGGGAGGGTCCTTAAGAGACGTGAATTAATATTAAAATATTTCTGAATATACATGTATTATTATTGAAATACTCAGTAAATTGTGATCAATTAGATTAGAAAGTGAATATGCCAGTAACTTCTCAAGGAGTCCTTGAATCTTAGAGGGGAGGGAGATAAAATGTAGGGAGTAGGGTACCATGTATTCATCACTACCTATATAAAGGATCTGCCTTGTGGAAAAACAATGGACTTCAATTTCTAGAAATACCACCTTAGTACTAGCCTTCACTATTAGGTTCATTTAAAATGTTTAAAAACAATTCAACTATGGGGCGGCTAGGTGGCGCAGTGAGTAAGAGCGCCGGCCTCGGAGTTTGGATGACCCGAGATCAGATCTGGCCTCAGAAAACGAGCACCCACGCATAAATAATGACTAGCCGTGTAACCTTGAGCAAGTTACTTAACCCCAATTGCTTTAAAAAAAAAACAACAATTCAACTATTCAGAAAGTGATTTCTCTTTGTCCTTACTGTGTTTTAGTGTCCCTTAACTCATCTCTCTTCCCCAGTGGCTTAAAATTTACATATTAAATGGTTTTTAAAAGATAAAGTTCTAAGTACTTTCTTTTAGGAAAAAACAGAAAAGTTCACTTCTTTCTAATTGTCATCAGTCAAGCTAAGGTCAATGAGAAATAGAAGTATGACTATAGGTTAAATACGTTTTGTACTTTTTATGCTGCTAATATTAAGATTCTTTGCATTAACCCACTAATGGAAAAAAAATCCTTATATTTCAATGAAGAATAGAATTGAGTAGTTCAAAAGGATATTGAATATAAGGTTTAAATGAAATTTAAAATGTGTTTGTCCAAGAAGAGAAGAGATAACAGGATTAGCTTAATTTAATAATATTTGAATGCTGTGCTTCTCAGTCTTTTTTTATCCCAATGTTTTAAACCATTGTTCCCAGGAATTATCACACTCACGCTCCCCATTATTCTTTCATCTCTGCTCCCACCACCACCACCATCACATAGAATTATTTGGGGTTTTATTCTATTGCTTTTGGAAATACAATTAATTGTCTATTCTTGGTCTACCTGTAAACCTGAAAGTAACAGATATTCTCCCTGAGTCAATTTTACAGCATTGATAATCCTTTGCAGACAGGCAGAGGGTACAGGGCTAATGTACAGGTCAGAAAAAGAAACTGAATTGCAGTTCTAAGAATGATAGAACAGGGACCCATAGGGAATATCTATGTCTGGGGCCTCTCTGGAGCACTGTGCATGTCATACTTTTCATACTTTTCAGTCTTTTATATGTGGGGGATTTCAGAACATTGCATATTATCTATTTGCATTGGGACAGACAAAAAAAAACCCTGAAAGTAAGCAGATGAATCAAGAAAGGATTGCTTAGGCAAAATGCAAGGGGGGCAAGGAGAAGACAGGCAGGGAGTAGTGACAAGTAGTGACAAACTGAGAAGAGAATCTTGAGAAGGGAAAGGATTTTCTTAGGTTAATTCATCCCTGAATTAATGAAAGAGAGTATAGAGAAAAAAGCTCAGGATTTAGAGTCAGAAGACCCAGACTGGATCCTGGTTTTGCCATTTTCTTTATGACCCTGAACAAGTCAGTTAACATTGCTGAGCATCGGCAATAGGTTGGTAGTGGTTAAAAAGTTAAGAAGTGCAGTATTTCTCATTTTTATATCATACAGGAAGTACGGTGAATTTTTACTTTAAAAATTATTTAGAGTCTGTTACAAAGCTAAAGATGAAGAAAAATGGTGAATATAAGCTTTAAAAAAGAAAGGCTGAAAGAAAGGAGGCACACTGATAAAGCTGTAGATTAATATATAAGAAGACTAGAACAAGATAAATAAATTCAGGAAAGAGAGGCGACAAAACTCATTCCGAATGCAATGGTCAATGTTACTACAACGCTGTTTATGTTCATCTATAATCAAACTTGTTTCTCAAAGAATATATTTGTAAAGGGCTTGTCTAGATGTTTGTATCCTTATGGCATTTAACAATTTATTTTCAAAAATAAAATAGTGTTACAGCAAACTACAGAGGTATTACATTCTACATATTATTGGTTGCAATTACTCTTTTATGTTTTGGGGGCAAGGAATGCTATCTTGTATGAGGTTTGGCTCCAAATATGTTGTGTCAAACAAAAGTTATTAATTAAATATAATTAATGTCTAAAATAAGGAATACTTTGAGAACAAAACTCATCCCAGAATTTTCTTTTTGGAATTTTGTGAAGTACTTTGAACTTAAGAGTATTTCCTTTCAGATGGAATTAAAAAAATTTCATGGCAAATAATTTTAAACACTTTTTTATTTCTGAAATTAAAAAATATGAAATTTTCTTTACTGTAAGCATTTTCCCCCCAAGTTCAAGATTTGATCATCTGTTTTTCCCACTGGAATTCCTTTCTCTGTCCAATCTAGTGCATTCGATAAAATTCCAAATGTATCATGATTGCCAATGTGCTTTATCCATAGTCACTGACTGCCAGTCACTATGCTTGGAATTGTTACTGATTTCACTATTGCTCAATTTCTTTTAGCACTGAGTTTACTGCCACAGTCTATCTTATTGTTTGTTAATTGCTAGTGTAACTTTACACTGATCATTATTATATGAGATACAATACATTGCTTTCATTAGCACTATTTTGCTGAGTAATCTATTAATTGTATTTAAATCTACAATTTAAACTAGAATGTGAACAAAACAGACATACAAATTAAGAGAAGTGGTGTACATTAATACATACAAAAACATGGAGAGGGCTTTCAATTTTAGAAACAGACCCTGAATAAAAACATCATTAAGTGTTTTTAAGGATAACAAATTATTTGGGGAAAATGAGAGACAGGACAGCTAGAGAGAAGCTGGAGAAGCCACCATAAGGAGGAAACTGGGTATGGATTAAAAACATGAAATGAGAAGGTATACTGTTAATATAAAAGCAGTTGCCTCATGTTCTGAAATCTGCTCAGGAGAGGGAGACCTGAAGAGACTGGCAAAGCTTTAAAAGAGACAGGTCAGAGGCCATGAGCTGGGGACAGGGATGGATGGTTTAGCTAGGGGGGAGGGGGAAGTTAGGGGTGAATAGAAATGTGGCAGTTCATCTTTTTATTTGACATACCTTTCCCCTCACCATGGTTGTGATTGCAGCCCCTAAGAACATAAACCAGATATATTAGAGGGGAATTTTTGCCTGGCTTGCCGGCCTGAAGCAGGATGACACTAAGACCATTTCTTCCTTTCTCCATGAGACTTTGACAGGTAACTGATAGAGAGAGCTTTCCTAAAGCTTTATAAACTTAAACATTACACCTGCTAACTGCTTTGTAGGGGAAAGTGAAATTTCAGACCTTAATACATTATTAGGAACGATGAAGTACTTAGCCTTTTGAGAATTTTAATTTAACTTAATTTTTATTTTTGGGTGGCGGTTAAGATTCCTGATTTTGCCCAGCAGTGTACCCACTCCTCCAGGTTTATAATTAATTTCTATTTTATAGTATCCTACATAGGAATGAGCAACACTTACAGGTCATAAAAAAGTGAGCAAGAGATTAGCCTCTCAGTGGGATGGGGTTGAGCAATGAGTGATTTGTAGTTTATTATAATTATTAATATCCTTAGATAGAAACACTAGCATAGATCCTAAAAGGAAGGCTCCAGAGTCAAGGAGACTCAGGTATGCTCACTCTGAATATGCGCAGGATTCAGGAATTAGAGCAGGGAAGGTCTGCTGGTACCTGCACACATAGTCAAGTTGGTAGCTCAGGGCTTAGAGCACCACCTAGTGGCTAACCCAGATTTGTCATCCCAAAATGGCTATTTCAAGCAAACACACCAAAGAAAAAGGGTTTCTGAAAGTGAGAAAACTCTCCCAACAAAAATAGTCATTTCAAACATCTTCATAAATCATTTGAAGGGAGTGGAATTAAAGCCTGAAATACTTGCTGCATTATTGTAATAAATAGGTTGTATGTAATATTGTTAGGACATTGCTAGGGGTAGTTAAATATTTTAGGAAAATCACTTTGGTTGTTGTTCATTCTTTGCTCTTGAGGAGTATCAATAATAACATCAGGAGGGTGATGTCTTGACTTGCAAGTGAACTGGATTTAAGTGAAACACAGCTATGTAAAATCATCAGCCTTACACTCTCCTCCAGAGTCACTGGATCCAATGGCAAGACCATTGGGTCAGGACCACTGGTGATGGCCCAGATACAATGGGAGACCCTGGGTTTTTTTAGCTAAGATCTTTCCCAGTTCTCAGTGTGTCTAAATTGAAGGCTGGATTGGAGTGGGGAGAAGCTTGAAGTAGGGAATCAATCTTTAAACAATAGCCTGCTATTTGTTCTGCCTGCCTCATGTCTTTCCCCAATCCAGCTCATCCTCCATAGAGCCACCAAAGTGATTTTCCTAATGTGTAACTATGTTGCCTCCTATACCCCACCACCTCAGTAAGCTCCAGAGACATTTTCACTAGCTGT
Organism: Gymnobelideus leadbeateri; assembly: GCA_011680675.1. Classification (NCBI taxonomy): domain Eukaryota; kingdom Metazoa; phylum Chordata; class Mammalia; order Diprotodontia; family Petauridae; genus Gymnobelideus; species Gymnobelideus leadbeateri. Next base: position 49,221 of record WOXC01007786.1, on the reverse strand, counting down.
CCACCATGCATGGAATGTTGTCTCCTCCATTAGACTATGAGCTCCTTGAGAAAAGGGACTACCTTTTGCCTTTCTTTATATCCCCAGTACTTATTTATTTAGCACAATGATTGGCACAGACACTTAATGGATTCTTATTGACCAACAGTAAGAAATAAATATATTTGTGTACTCAGGCAGCAATAATAATAGTATTTACTAAAGAGAATTTATTAATTCTTGACTTTCTTGAGATATGAAAGAATATAACATAAAAAAGTTTTTAGGAACATTCATAAATATTACGGAAGATTCATTAATTAAAAACAAACTAACAAACATTAAAGGCCACTGTCAGTCAATTGATGAAAACCTATGTAATGTTATCCTTCAATTCACTCAGTTCAAAAATCTAACTTGATACGTCAACACAACTTTTTTTCCCCATTTGGACCTAGATAATCTAAAATAAGCCATCTTATACAAGTAAAAACAACAGAACATAACCCTGTGCTTTAAAGCACAATTAAAAAAAATTTCACTGAAAATTGCAATGGAGAAAGTCCAAATTCTCACAATTGATTAAAAAGCAAACCCAAACAAAAAAAATGTTCAGAAACTTTCATACTAAATCACAACAATTTCAATTAGAATGAAAGTTTCTAGAGAACTATCCTAGAAGTTAAATGGAAAATACAATGAAAAAAAAATAAACCATTTCTTTATACATTTTACAGTTGTTATAAGCTGAGTTTTTTTTATATTGAAAATACTGCTACGTTTTTCTCACAGCTAGCAAAACTATAAACCTAGTCGAGATGCTATAGAAAGAAAATACATATAACATTTTAAAACATTGCTGCTTTTTGAGAATGCAGCAGGGGAAGATTTTCAAGTAGCATTTGTGATTTTGATATAGGCTTCACTAAACTATAACCGTTTATACAAAGAAGAGATACAAAAACTAGCTTAGCTTAGTTTTTGTATCTCTTCCTATGATACATACATGTACATACATATATGTTAGCTTTTTAGAACTTTTTGACTTTGAGTGTCATTTTCCCCCTATAAATGTAATGCAATTAATTTCAGTGTTTTTTTGCTCCCTTTTTATTTTATTCCCCAAACCAAAGAGATCTCCCCAATTATTATTAACAAATGCTTGTTTACCATTAATATATAGATCTGCACAGAGATGGGTACTGATGAGATCACTGAAAAAGTATAAATTGAGAAGATGAAAAAGCCTAGGACAGAGCCCTGGATTAGTATACTCACATATAAGTGAGACACAAATGATGATGGAGTAAAGGAATCTGAGAAAGACTAATCAGGTAATATGAAGTTTAGGAGTGAATAGTGTCATGAAAATCCAGGGAAAACTGAGGATTCTGAAGGTAGTGGTCAGCACTGTCAAAGGCCATAGAGTTCAAAAAGGATTAGAACTAAGAAAAGGCCACTCAATTTAGCAATAACCCAATCAATGAAAACCATAAAGTGTAGTTTTAGATGACTGAAGAAGACAGAAGTGAGAGGGCAGGAAGGGTTAACAAATCAAATGAGTGTGGGAACATAAATTATTTGCCTACTTTAAGGGAGGTTTAAGCTCTCTCACAGTGGTAACTAATTTCACTTAACTTTAGTTAGAAGAAGCATCAAAGGACACCTATTAAAACTCATATAAAAACAAGTATCTCCTCTACATGATACTTAACAAATAGTTTTTGCCTAAAGTACCTTCACTGAAGACCTTTAATGAGCAGGAATACATTGTGTTCTCCCCACCTCCATTACCCTCAAGGCAGAGCATTTTACTTATAGATATTAGGAAGTTTTTCATTCCTCAAAACTAAATCTTTCCCTGCGCAACTTCTGGCCCTTGTTCCTGGTTCTACCTACTAAGGCCAACTAGAACAAAGCGAAATGTATCCTTCCACATGACACCTCTTCAAATCACTTGAAGACATTTTCATATCTCCTTTAAGTCTTCTCCGAGCTAAACTCTCAGATCCTCATCTCAAGGTCTTTCACTATTGGAGATGACTTCCTCTGGATGGCCTCTATTCTATAAATATGAATGAAGACTACACCAGAACAAACTACTGTAAGACTATTATCCTTGCAGTCCCAACCACTATGCTCTTCTTAACAGGGCTTTCCTGGTCGCTATATCATACTGTTGATTCATTTTGAGTCCACTGACAGACTCACTTTTAGTGCATCCATCAGATATTTTCAAACAATTTGACACCTAGTCATGCTTCTTCCATACTGCACTTATGAAAATGATTTTTTAAATCTATGTAGGACTCTATGTTTGTTCCAACTGTATTTTACAATTATAATTCACCCAAATTACATTCCAAACATTTCAGGCTTGTGAGATATTTTAATCCTACCTCTTCATTAAATGTGTTACTATTTTCCTAGCTTTGTGTCATCAACAAATTTGAAGTACGTGACATCAATGCAGACATTTATGCAGGTCATTTTTATTTTTGTTAATAGCTTGTTTAAAAAATTCGCTTGGAATTTAGTTGTATATCATATCTTTTCATTATTATTCTTTCATCTTTTCTTCCATATCAATAAAAAAGCTATTCCCTGTCCGTTAGAACATAATTTTTTTAGACATTATTTGGTGCTTGCCCCGTTCAGTTCCTCTGAACAAGGTAATCATGACATTCTGGCCTTCTTATTTCTTAAACTTTGAACCACATTTTGTAGGTTATTTTTCACTGTACTCTTTTATTTCCATTTTTTTACCTATTCATCACTGGTAATATTGGTCTGGTATATAAGGTGGCCATCATACTATAATGAAGCATGAGAAAAGGATGTCAGTGGAGAAATCTTCCCCTAATTGCTTCATAAAATAGCTTTACTAGAACTGAAGCATGTATAAAATATTTCAATTCGGGCTTATTGCTCTATTTCTATATCCTAGGTATATGATGACCACTGGCTCATGAGAATTCTAACTCTGGAGGAACCTCAGATGATAACCAATATTTATTCTTGATAGTAGGGATAGATTCACTCCTTCCTCCCTAATGTCAAAATCTAGGATAAAATCATCACTAAAACTTTCCCCTAGAAATAGGGAATTGAGAATTAGTTTATGTGGGGCTCATGATCATTCCAAAAGTTTGGGGCACATGCACCTTTCTGAATAGATTATGTACTAAAAATAACCTATAAAGCCTGCAAGTTTTTTTCTATCTATGAACTAGTGTGATAAAGTAGAAAAAACATTGCATTTGTAATCAAAGAACCTGTGTTCAGATTCTAGCTTGCAAATAAGCTATGTGGCCTTATTAAACAAGTCAGATAACTAATTTGAGTCTAGGTTTTCTCCACTGTAATATAGAGGGGTTGGATTAGATGATCACTAAGATACTTTCCAGGCCTAAATCTTATCAGCTCATGGACCAGTGAGCCAATTATCCAGTTTTTCTGCCCATCCTATTATTCTACCATCCTCCCCACCACCCCTACCCCCCAAATAAACCCAAATCAGTTAATAGTACATATTTAGGAAAAGAAATTTATGCTTTTACCACAAACTGAACAAATAATAGAAATTCAAAACAACAGCCTTAGAATCCATGCTATGGGTCTAGCTTATTACAATGATCATTTTATCTATTAGTAACTAAATCTCTTGATTGAAGTTTATGATGGGCCTGTCTGACATTGAATCATACTCAAAAAAGAATAATATTATTACAGTTACAATATATATTAAGCTGGGTTTTTTGGGGTTTCATTTTGTAGAGTTAAACTTACTTAAAATGTCACATTTTTTTTTGTAAACAGAACTTGGGTTTTATTGAAAGTTAGGATTAAGAACTTAGTTTCTATGTCTAAAGAGATAAATCTGGACTAGATTATCTACCTTTAAGTTGTCTTCTAGATCTAAATTCTATTATTATATGACTGAACTTAATTGAAAGGTTTTTTTATATCATTACCTACATTATAAGGAATCATGAATAAATCATCATTACAAATTAGATAAAGTTTTCTCTAATTCTATTAAAAATGAGAAATCTAAAAAAAAAAAATGAGAAATCTGTTGTCTTTAATCCTTAACTGAATACATAGATAAACAATGAATTTGTGCTCTTACTGTAAACTTACATGACTTTCTTATCAGTCTCTTTCAAAATTAGGAAATAACAAGATAATAAAATATCAATTTGGTGATAACAAAAAGACTTCTAGATGACTATTTTGGTAGATTTCAAGGTCACTAAATTCTTTGTAATTATAGGAAAACAAATTTTCATTTAGTAAGCAATTCCTTCTCAAACTGGCTATATTTACCTTAATGAAGGTAAGTATGAATAAATGCAAACTCTAGTTTGGAGTTCAGAAAAAAAATAAAAACACATGAGATTAAAAATTAACAAAGATCAGAATATTTTAACAGAAAACTTGGAAACTTTAGATCTAATCTTCTGAAACAATTCAGATGTCATCTTAAGAAAATAGTTATCCTAATTTTGTAGTATTATGCTCCTTTACATTCTATAGCTATTCAGAGGGAAAAACAAACCTTATAAAATTATTGTTTTCCTTACCTGTGTATACAGTTTTTATTCTCAAGATATGCCATACCAGAAGCAGCATCTAATGAAAATTTTACTAATTGTTTGAGTTTTAGTTCATCTTTCTTCTTTCTCAAAAAGGAGAGGAAATCACCTCCTAAAGAAATGGACAGATAAGACAATGAGACATGACAGTAAGGATATGATTTATTTCCCATTACCACCAGCCATGCTTTCCAACCCACTTGCTCGAGACTCGTATTAATTAAAAAAAGACTCTCATATAATCAGAAAACAGCTTCCTTACACCATCCTAAATGCTGCTTTTATTGTTTCATACTGAAAGAAAAACTTAATCAAATGCCTTTCTCTCCGTTGTACAAATTCATCCCAATTTGCCTAGTGAAGAATTTTTAAATAATCTGATGTTTTCAAATATTAATATCATTAAATATATTGTAGGTCAATTAAACAAAAACCAAATGTGATATTTTAGGGCAGCAGTAATTAAAGTATAAACATTATCTATGTTTATAATGTATTTTTATTATTTTGTCAAATGTTCCCAATTATATTTTTTAAATGACACAAAATTTCAGAATTTTTATTTTAGAACTTTCATTAAATTCTTTTATTTTTTAAAGGAACAATAATTTCAACATCTCTTCAATAAAGCTATCTATCTAAACAGAAAACCTGTTGAATATTACTATTTTAGTCTTTGTATTATGTTAAAATATTGGATGGGTGAAAATAAATAACTAAAGTAATTTTGTCTTATGTTCTATATAATACCACCACTGTCAACTTACATATATTTACACATTCGTTTTTAGGAAACAGACAACTCTAAGAGTAGAATACCATTTTGTATTATAGCAAAAAATAAGCTAGAAATAATCAAAGGGCTACTGTTTGCCTTTTGCAGTATAACTGAAGTACACAGTGCTTCATCATGGGACTTTAGTGTAATTCTTCCAAATATCACTTGGATGCTTGCTTGGTATTTTCTGTGTGTGTGTGTGTGTGTGTGTGTGTGTGTGTGTGTGTGTGTGTGTGTGTGTTTGCTTTTTTTTGGAGGGGGGAAGGTAAGGCAATTGGGGTTGACTTGCCCAAGGTTACATGGCTAGTTTTGTGTTAAGTGTCTGATGCTGGATTTAAACTCAGGTCCTCCTGACTCCAGGGCCAGTGCTCTATTCACTGTGCCACCTAGCCACCCCTATACTTGGTATTTTCTAAGTCTAGTCACAAGGTTTGCCGGCAATCAGGTGTTATCAGCTATGTAGAGGGTACACCACAGCATGACAAAACAATGTTCAAACATTTACATTTGATCCCCCAGTTTGTTTTTTATCAAGAACACCTCTTGGGTTTGTTGGGACATGTTCCATTTTACTTAATATCCACTGGCTCCTTCTGAAAGTGTTTGCCAAGGTTTGATATACCTTGTGCTAAGTATGTAAAAAAGTACAGGGGCTGGCACCAAAGCCAAGAGCAGCCAGTCTTGCTTTAATTTTACTCTGGAGTTGGAGATTATACCATAGGTATGAAGTAACCAGTGGCTGAAGAGAATAATTATAGACTTTTCTTTCTGAGATCTTTGAAGGACTCTATTTCTGAAGCATTCACATATACAGCCATGGTAACCAAGGACAAGACTAATACAATATGTGGAAAAGCATAATTGTGGGTAGACAGCTTCATGAGTACAGTGTATTGTGGTAATATAATCAGGACTTGGATTGCAAAGCACTGTTTACCAGTCAGAAAGCATCAAGACTCGACAAGAACAAATTTGCAGAACACCAACTGGATCATTCACAAGTAATGTAACAATAGCTGCCACATTGCATTCAAATAAGGCAGAAGTAAATTACATGCTGAAATAATGCACTGGAACTCTTTTTGCCTGAATACCACTCAATGAAGAACCAATGGAGAACAAGAGGAAGTAAGGCCATAAAGGCAAGTTAGAGCCAGTCATAAAGTTCCGGGGATTCTGTACATGGCTGGCAGTATTTCTGAGTATTAGTTCTCCATCCTCTCAGGCACACCCCACATTCTCCATATATCTCAGTTGAATCATTTTTATATATCAGAGTCTTCTCACAATAAAGTCCAAGACATGCTGGTTGAATATCAATAGCCATTGGCCTTCTGGATTGAGAACCCCCAATTTTATACACACACACACACACACACACACACACACACACACTTTTTTTTTTTGGAGGGCAATTGGGGTTAAGTAACTTGCCCACGGTCACACAGCTAGGTTGTTTTTTTTTTTTTTAATTTGTGTGTGCGTTAAGTGTCTGAGGCCATATTTGAACTCAGGTCCTTCTGACTCCAGGGCCGACGCTCTACTCACTGAGCCACCTAGCCGCCCCCCACCCAATTATATTTTAATATGGTTCCATGTCACTCAAGAGTAGGCCATTTGATACTTCTATTTTAGGATATTAAGTTCTGTGATTGGTGAAAATGAAAAACAAAAAAATCAGCTGTCTTCTAACTCACCTTCTCAAATAAGGAAACTGAAGCACAGAGGTTGTTTGCCTAAAGACACATAGGTGACCAAGGTATTTGAAGGTACCTTCTGACTTCAAATTCTAGGTCCTTGTTACTGTATCAGGGCCCATTATCACAGAAAGCTAACTGATAGAGCTTTTTCCCATCACAACTTTGGATGCTGGACTTTGGAGATTAGGCTCTGAAAGGTGAGGTTTTCCTCATTTTGTCCTCCTCTCCCCCAAACCAGGCTTTAGTGCTACTTCCTGGCCATCTACACACCTTGTCATGGCAAACTCTTATAAGTTTTTCCTTCCCTTGTTAGAATGTAAGCTCTTTGAAGGCAAGGTAAGCTGCTGTCTTGCTCGAATTTATATCACTTAACACCGAGCACAGTGGTTGGCACTTAGCAAGTACTTAAAAAGTATTCTAAAAACAGTAGACCAGTTCAGAGGTAGAAGATTTCATTTTGGGATTTGAAGACTATAGTTCAAGTGTTGGAACCGGGTCCTTGGATGAGAATTCCTCTTGGGTGAGAGGAAACTGTGTCTGTTTGTCTCTTTCTCACCATGTCTCTGATTATGTCACTTGAGAGACAGAACCAGCCAAAAGAAGCTTTTGTCCTCCAGTAAGAAGTATTAAAGAACAGCAAGGAAAAATGGAGGTAGTGAGATAGTCAAAAGGGAGTTGTATTGAGTATTTTATGAAGTGACACAGTTTTTCTCATAGCAGGAGTTGTGAAGCAGTAAGATGCCATGGGACTGAGAGATTTGCTAGCTATGGCCTCTAGATAAGTGGTGATGTGTAGAATGGGGCAGAGAACTCCACTTAAGGGAACTCCACAAAGGGAGAAAAGATTTATAGTACTAGGAATTATGAATTATCCCTTTGGACACACATAGAGAATGAGTTTTCTATACGTATACTTCAATACTAACGTATTCTATATTTGAGCAGACTTTCCCAAGTTATACTATGTGTATATGCTTTACTTCACTTTTTACCCTCTGGTTATCTTCTCCACAACTTTGCCCAATCTCAACACTTGATGCCTCATTGTCTTGACTGGTGACTGCTTTGCCTGAACCAAGATTTCAGGAAATCCCAGTCACCATGCTTCACTTCAATCTCTTTCCTTTGGAAATTTCCAAAGGCTTGCCAACTACCTTACTCTCACATGTATATCCTCCTTCCCCTTTCAGGTCTAGAACCATGAGCAAATCAACTCTGACATTGTTTCTGGGGTGTGATTAAACCATTCTTTCATGGCCCCATTCACCACCCAAGTAACTTTAAGGATCAAAGTTTACTTACCTGGCTACTATCCCCCCAGTGTGCTCTCTTCTATTAGAATGCAAGCTCCTTGATGGCAGGAACTGTCTTCATTTTTGTATTTGTATTCTTAGGTCTCGGCACATAAAGGTACTGTACCCAAACCCAGAAATTGGGGGAGATATTTTAATTTTTTTTAATAATATTATATCCCCCCAATTACATGTTAAAACAATTTTTTAACATTTTTAAAAAGCAATTGGGGTTAAGTAACTTGCTCAAGGTTACACAGCTAGTCATTATTTATGTGTGGGTACTCATTTTCTGAGGCCGGATTTGATCCCGGGTCATCCCAACTCTGAGGCCGGAGCTCTTACTCACTGCACCACCTAGCTGCCCCAAATTTTTAACATTTTTTGAAGTTTTGGAGAATGTTTTAAACCAACTGTTCTTGTTAAACTTTCTTAGTAAATGCTTTTTTCTAAAAGGTAACTAAACAATTGGTTGATTGTTAGTGGGAAGCACAGAGGTGGGAGACTGTGAGCTACAGTATCAGAAACATAGTCCTTCAGGGTTACTTTTACAAAGCTGAGAGTAATAATTAGCTTCCCTGGGTCCCTAATGTGCTAATGTTGAGTGCAATTTGGTCTAGTACGCCAAAGGGAGAGTATAGTTGACACATTTTTTTCATCTTCTATTCTTTTACTGATTACATACATACCCATATCCAATGAACCCTGCCCTACTCTGATCCTCAAACCCTGCAAGTCCTCCTCTCTTTAAGTCCTTGTGAGGACAAGAACCATCTAAGCACACTGGAGTGTGGGGAAACCAGTATATTCATGAAAGCAACTAGGCCAAACCAAATCCTTGCATGGGGCTGGGGGGAAATGGAGGGCAAGCCAAGTCACTCCTATGTCTGAAGGCAAAAATGGGTTCAAATCCCCACAAAAGGAGAAAGGTTGAAGAATATCCAGTTAGGGAAGAAAATAGGCAAAATTTGTGAGACAAATGGGGAAAATCCAGGCTACCTATATTGGATGGAGTTGGGTATCCCAATCTGTTGCAAGGAAGAGGGGGATGGGACAAATGTAGCCCAGATTCCAAAAGGAGGTCCAGGGATCAGATGCTGATGGTGCTGACGGCAGTAAAGTCAGACAAATCCACTCTGATGAAGGTACCCTGACACTGAGGATGCTGATGTAGCTCCCTGCTGTCCACCTCCCCCTGGTGCATGAACAACAGTTTCTGGTGATGCAAGCTCAATCACCAAGGGATCTCCCTCAAACTCTGTGCTGCCTGCCTCCAGGTCACTCTCCACCACCAATCCGACTAAATAAGGTGGTCATCTACTGCTTCTGTGATGACCATACCACCCCATGGAGCTCACAGGTGCTATATGTTGCTTGAAAGTGGCCAATAGGGAGCCAGTCTTGAACTGCTTGAAATTCCAAATTTTGAGGGTACCACTGTCACTTCTGCTGAGCAGAAAGGATGTCTCCCAATAACTCCAGGTCATGACACTGACATCCACATCATGAGCAGATGGGGCCATGAGCATGTAGGCCTGATTTGGCATTCCCTAGACCTTCCATATTTGGATGGAGGCATCAGCTAAACATGATGCAAACACCATGTCCTGAGCTGGTGACCACTACAGATCCTCTACAGAGCGGGAATGGTTACGCATGTCTGGAACCCCTATTGAGTAGGTGAATGAGTTTTTGTTTTGTTTTACTTTTTTTTTTTTTTTGACAATCACCAATCAGCAGGCAACCAGTCAACACTTGGAGGGATAAGGCCACCAGTATAGAGCAAAGCTTTTAGGTATGTGGCCAACAAAGGCAAACAGGCAGGATCTAGTCCTGTTCATCCTATAAGAATGATGCAAGGACCTGTGGATCATCCACTGCTTCCAAGGACCTATGAAGAGAAAACATCTCCACCTGGCCTTTCTCAGACCATATTCCTGCCCTGAGCCATGCAACCTAGAGACAGTTAATGGCTCCATAATAAGGGACCGTGGCCAGTTCCAGTTGGGGTTTCTTCTCTTCATAGTCTTCTTCCTCATCTTCACTTTCACTGTACTCAGAGGCCTCACTTTTCTGGGTCCAATGAAGCTTATATATCTGTATCACTATCAGCCTGTTGCCCTGAGTAATGGGGACCTGGGTCCCATCAGTACAGGGGAAAGTCACTGTGAGAGTCTGCCAGTAGGTCTCAGACAATATTGAAGATGAGGCATGGAAAGCCAGTCTACATGCTATGGTACAGTGTCATAGGCATCCTGGTCTGAGCACTAGCTCCTCACTGTCCTGCAGTGGTTGCCAGAGGATTTGGCCACTGTTTAGCACATGGGACTGGAACCACTGCATGCCACCATCTTGGAGTCTACACAGTGGCCAACACATCATTTTAGAAAGATGCTGTGCTGTTTGAGAGTGCATATTTGACTGTGATCCTGAAAATGGGAGTTTTTATTCTTAGCAATTCAACTAGCTAGGAGTGTGGCTTTATGCAAATCAGTTAAACTCCCTAGGTATCAGTTTGCTCATCTATAAAATGAGAGGGATCTTTAAAATTCCTCCCATTACTAACATTCTATGATTACTTTATACTATTAGCCTATAACCTGAAATCACTAGGTAAGCAAACTAATATAAAGTAAGTTGTCAGTCAAAGATCTAGAACAAGGTAATTTCAATCATGTCTGCTTCTTATCTAAGACAACATCAGTTACTAAATAATTAAATTAGAGAACATTTATTCAAATTATAAAAGATTTTTTTATTTCCAACAGCATTAAATGAAGGTTCTGCAGAAGTGTTGTTATGGCAGTCACAACATTCAAAAGTAGGTTATAGTCTCTTTGTGACAAGATATTTGCATCACTTTTTTTAATCCCTGAATGTAAAATACATGCTCAAAAATGCTAAACAACAAAATTTAACAATATAAAATGTTTTACAAACAGGACCAAACCAAATGAGGTAAAAACTATGGGTATTATTATTCTTACTTTACAAATTAGGAAATTGAAGCTCAAAGATGTTAAATAGCTTGCCCATAGGCTTATTTATCGTAATTGGCAAAAGTAACATTCAATCTGAGGTTTGCAAGTCCAGATTTCTTTCTAAGAAAGCTTGGCAAAATTAAAGTATTGCTTGCTCCACCAAATGCTAAAGTATTGGGAGTTACTGTCAATTAAAAATCAATCTAAAATATGTTTTAAGGGGCATATAATTTATAAAAATATGATTTATGTTCAACTTTTCAAGTCTAACACATAACAGGTACTTATAACTATATTTCTGATAGAATCATTTTCAGTAGCACATCTTTACACCAAATTTAAATACGTTTGTAAACAATAGTCATGAAAGACATGGAAAAATCCTTTTGTCATTAAAAATGACTCATGAGGGAGGGTGGGAAAGGGAACCTCTCTGCACCACTGTTCTTCTGTTGTATATAAACTGAAAAGATGCTCCATCTAATTTACATCACCAACTTCTCCACTATAACAGTCAATATATTCCATTGTGGTGTGGTGAATAAAAGCTCAGGAAGACCTGGTTTCAAGTTCTGCCTCTGAAAAAGAGTGTGTGAGACCATGGGAAAGCCACTTAATAAACTCTCAGTGTCCCAGGCAACACTCCAGTATTGAAGTTACAGAAGAGTTGCTAGTCTTCATTGATGGAAGGGGTTTTCACATGGGGGGTTCTCTATTGCTGATAAAATTACAGGACTGAAACAACAACAACAAAATCTTAATTATAATATAATAACTGTAGTCATCTACAGTAATGAAATGGTCCTGAATCTTCATAAAAATATAATAGTAACAGCTCACCTGGTAACATTAAAGATGAGAAACAGCAACAAGAAAAATACTCAAAGCAGTAAGTGTTTAGAAACTGTGGCTCTTCTTGATAAAAGAATAAAGTCAGACACCATCTAACCAAGGATCAATAAATGGTCCATAAGCTAAGAATGGTTTTTATATTATAAAATATAATAACACTTTCTTTAAAAATATGAAAGCCATTCTTAGCTTGTAGAGGTACAAAAACAAAATGGCCTATTGGTAGTACTTTACTGACCTTAATCAAAATTATAGCAAGTCAAGACAACCAAATATCGTAAAAGGAAAAATAAAATCAAAATCACTAAAAACCAAGTGTCTTCAGAGTACCCTTTAGTTCACTAATTCATACAAACTGCTTAAGCTGCAGAAAGTTCCTGCCTGGCAAGCTCATACTATGGTATGAGCTTTATGAATACTGACTGTGTGGGAAATATTTTATTATTTATCATTTATTAATATTGTTTGAATCTAGCTTTATGTGGTTAGAAAATTGTCTGACCCAAAAGCTTACTACAGAGGCCAAACTGACCTCAGAGAAACTCCAGAATGAGGTCCTAAACTAAAATGAGACTGTGTAAGCAGAGGGAAGGGGTCACTTGTGAGACAGGTAGTGGAGGTAGAAAAGACAAGATTTGGCTGCTGACTGGATATAAAGGGTGAATGAAAGTGAAGAGTTGAGGATGAGCCTGTGGTTATGAAGCTGAGAAATTGAAAGAATGGTGGTGCTTTCTGCAGAAATGGGGAAGTCTGGAAAAGGGGTGAGTTTGCATGGAAACATGGTAAGTTCTAATTTACACTTGTTGAGTTTGAAATGTCTGTGGAGCATCAAGTTTGAAATGTCCGACAGGCAGTGGTGATGAGAGATTGATGCTCAGGGCAAAGACTAAGAATGGATGTATTGATTTTTGAGTCATCTGCTTGGAGATGATAATTAAACATGGAAGTAGATAAAGTCACTGGGAGTATAGAGGGGAGAGCCCAGGGGAAAGAAAAAGATAGGAAAGGAAGGAGAGTACAATTAATGCAGGGGTGATGGCCTAAGAAGAATTCAGGTATGGAAGGATTGGAAGTGATGGTGAGGACAAAGAACAGGGCTACGGCCTGTAAAATATAGGGCACGATGGAATGATATTAGGAATTTCAGAATTCATAAACAGAGAAATGGAACACTTGTTGATGATGGCAATAACAAGGGAAGATTATCTGTGTGCAAATGGGATGGAGTAAATGAGAATTCAGAACTGAGTAGTGTGGAAGAACTAGAAAGTTAGGGTATTCGAGGTAATATTAAAATATATGTTGAAATCTAACAAGAGGGTAGGAGTTTTAGAGGTCAGAAAGACTAAAACAGGTAATGAAATCATTGAGGAAGGAAGGAAAACAGGAGTTGATAGATAATGGCCACCAGGATGTAGAATAGGTGTTATCTTTTGAATAGTGCAAACCTCAAAGAGGGAAAGGTTGCTGACTGATGGTGGTAGAGGAAAAGCCTGGAATTGACAATGGGGAGCAAAGTGAATTTGAACTACTTCACCATGACCAGGGGAGGGGCAAAGGACATAGGTAAAAGTGCCACCAATAGTGAAAAAGTGGTAAAAGGATAGAGCATCATTAGAAGAGCAGGTCTTAATGAGTGTCATTAGATGTGAAGAGTCAGAAAGGAAAAGGTTTAAGATGAAAGCATGTTTGTTAATTATGAAGCAGGCACTCCCAAGAGCACAGTTAAATGTACACATAGATCAGGAATGGGGCATTTGGAAGGTAGTGTTGAGAGAAATGGGAAGGAAGTGGTGGGGTAGTTGGGGATGTATAAAGGGTTCTGTACTTCAATAGTCAGGGTTCAAAATCATTAAGATAGGAAGAAGATAAGATGGTAAGAACATGTTAACTCTTGAAGAATGAGTCCTATCGGAGTAGAATTTAGCTAACTGTATTCCAAGTATTGATCAACACTGATCTTCTACACCTGACTTACCCTTAAAAACATTATGCTATCTCAGTGCCTTTGAAGTTTCTCTTACTATTTACAGTACTTTACTCTTTGCCTTCCCAAACCCTATTCATCTTTTAAAGCCCAAATAAAGCCTTGCACTGATACAGTTAATCCATATATTCCTTTCATGAACTCTCAGAGAGTTGTGTATTCCAAGTAATTTTGTAACAGATTGTAAAAATTGTTCTCTTATTGCTCTATACATGCCTTGAGACAGCAACTGAGTCCAAATCTCCATTATGGTATGCATCATCTTTGATGGAGGTATTTAATGAATATTTGTTGATTAACTAAAAATCAGATTTGAGAGGAAAATGAAGACTGAAAAGAAATATGCTTACTATAAACAAATTAGAATGTTTATTTACTATAAGTGGAGTATGAAGCTTTAGGCTTTGTTTCAAAGAGAGTAACGTGAGAAATTAAAGCCTTTAATGCAAATTCATTTCATCAAAAGGTTGAACATGTTTGTTTGGATGACAAGCAATTTTCTTTAAAATACTCAATCAGGTTACAAAGAATCAGGGGCATTCTCTTCTTCCCATCAATCTGGCTTTCACTGCAACAATAAGCATCTAGATAGCAGAGGACTGATTATCCCTAGGTCACACACACCCAACCATCAGCATCATCAGTATCACCAAACTTGTTTAAGGACCAAACTCCAGAAACTATTAATATATATGTCAAACCACTAGACAGATATGTTTGGTTCCATTTTTTGATCATTTAAATACAGTTAATATTTGCTAAAGGCTAAAAACCCGTATGCTTTCAATCCTTTAATACTTTATTTTCTCCTTGATTATGGGAAAAGGAGGCTTTCTGAGGATGATTTGATATTGCTAAGTTGTTTTATTTTAACAAATATTAAATTTGTCAGCAAGCTGGTACTTGGTTCCCATAAATCTTGGGTGTTCTAGTAAAGGTGGTATAACTTAAATTACGTACCATCATCTACATGCTTCCTGCCTCACACTTCTACTTCTTCTATCTTCTCAGTCTCCCTGAGACAGAAAAGAGTAAGCCTAGGCAAAGATCACAGTTGTGGTCATTTAGCTCACAAAATTTAGAGCTCATCAGATAGCAAAAAGTATGAAAGCAGGGAAACAACAATTCCTACAATAAGCACTGGCTGTCTGTTGGATCCTGCAGTGTTTTTTGTTTGTTTTTGGGAATTGGGGTTTTGGGTTTTTTTTGCCCCCACTGCTTCTGAAGAGCGTGTGTATGGGGGGGGGGGTGTGGAGGTGGGGAAGGTTTGGTTGTTTATTTTTTGGTAGTCAAAAGGGAGACTATGGAGAATACAACTGGAGGCCAGCAGTGTATCTGGGATTATTACAGATAGAGAACTGGGCTCTTAAAGAACTTCAGAATAGAAGAATGGAAGAAATATGTTCTTTTTCTAAAATGGCATGAGAAAAATAAAAAGAAACACAAAAAGACACAAAACAAGAGCTTTGGGAAGAAATTAGCAGTCATTTGGGTGCACAAATTTAACTGTATTATTTTTATTTTCAGGTTACTGACATTTCTGCCCTGCTGTCATTGCAATTTACACGTTTACCAACATATCTTAGTAACTTGTGTGTAGAACTGGCACCACCAGTTTTAGGTGACTGAAATTAGGTAACTATTTAGATGGAAAAGCTAAATTGAGGTGTTGGTTTTTTGTTGTTGTTTTTTTTTATTTTGAATACTTATCATTTAAGAATGAGAATGACAAAATTTCATAATCTTGGAAGAAACTTCAGAGGCCACAAACAAGAACCTCTCTCCTCTGAAAATGAATCACAGACATTTTTCACTCATTCAGATCACCAGATAAACACATCCTGAGACATATTTAAAAGTCTTAATGCAATGAGGAAGATAGATCAAAATGATATTTTTAAAAGCAGTTTTTGGTGAAATGTATCTAGCCAACGTAGGGTCAAATTCTGCTTTTCCCTGAAACTCCTCTCAATACGGTTTCACTAAAGAAAATTAATGCAACAACTTCATTTTTCTGAAGTAAGTTGCTGAAAAACTAAGCTGGGGCTGTGATTTAATATATGATATTGTTAAGTTGTTTTATTTTTAACACATATTAAAATTGTTAGCAATCTGGTAGTTTGCTCCCATAAATCTTGGTGTTTAGTGAAGGTGGTTTAACTTATACTGAAATTTGAAAACATTCTTTGCAGGGCCTATACTAAATAAATTTCTTATTAAGTCAAAAGTACCAGAAGTACTTCCCATTCATTCCTCTGGCTCTGCCTTCTTCTTTTTCTTTTTTTTTCCTTTTTGGAGGGCAATTGGGGTTAAGTAACTTGCCCAAGGTTACACGGCTAGGTTTTTTTTGTTTGTTTGTTTGTGTGTGCGTTAAGTGTCTGAAGCCGGATCCGAACTCAGGTCCTTCTGACTCCAGGGCCGACGCTCTACTCACTGCGCCACCTAGCCGCCCCCCATCTGCCCTCTTCTTTTTACTCATCTACTTGAAGCCCCAGGATGCCAGGGACTAGCACTGTTATCCTTGTTGCCTAAGACCTTCTTAATTGGAAAGTTTTTTTTTTTAATGAAACATTTTAGCTAATCTTTCATAATTACTAAAAATAAATTCATATATTATATGAATTCATATATATTCATATATTCCATTCCACTCTGTAAATGCTGTATGACATACATACATATAAATATTATAAACACATGAATACTTGTTTATCTCTGATTTTATTTCCTGCAGTCTGTTCCAATCTAGTACTTATTTTTTTGGACACCTTAGATTTTATGTTCTGCTTAATATGGCCTCAGACGCTTACTAACTACATAATTTGGCAAGTCACTTAATCTGTTTGCCTCAGTTTCCTCATCTATAAAATAAAGATAATAATACCTTCCAGGATTGTTATGAAGATCAAATGACTTAATAATTGTAAAGCACTTATTACAATGCCCTGGCACATAGTAAATATTAACTATATAAATGTTAGTTATTAATATTTTATTAGCTATACAAAAACTTCAAAGCAATTTATATTAAGTAGACATTATATTAAAGGTATTGTAGGTCATTTCATATTGATTTATTTTCAGTTTATGACATGCATAAAATATAATTATCAAGTAAATAAACATTCTATTCGAACTAGATTTTCACATTTCACTTTGAATATACTAAGAATTTATTTTTAGTAATTATAAAAGATGAGCTAAAATGTTTCATAAAAAACATTCCAATTAAGAAGGTCTTAGGCAAGTCTCTAGACCACATGGTATGGTATGGGGGACGGGAATTCAGACTACTGTACAAGTTAATTCTGACGTCCTTCTTGTACCCCATATCCAACTAGTCACCAAGTTCTGTTGATCTCTAGTTTCACCTTTCCTTTCCTCTCTACTTTTGCAGGTACCACCTCCGTTCAAGGCCTCATTACTTTTTGACTATCCATATTTAGAGCTTTTTAGTCAAAGACACATATGGACAACCAGAATGTTGTTATTTTCTATATGTCATGGTCCATTTCAAGAAAGGTTTTCATTTCTCAACAAAGACTTACTCCAACACTTTACTGCGTCATAGAGATAATCTATGTGACTATGGGATTTTGAAGGCTATACCAGTGAAGTATTAGTTCCAGCATATGCTATGCCACTAGAAAGGAGTCAATATGGATCTAGCAACTTACTGAAGATCAGATTAGCTAAGCAAAACAAGTTAAGTAGACTGGTCATTTAGTGATGAATTTTTTGACTGTGGCCACCCGTGATACAAAGACAAATGCAAAATGGTTGCCAGTTCTTTTCTAGCTCCCTTCAACTTCTGAAGTGATAGTGCTAGGGTGATAGAAAAAGAAATATTGTTCTTTAAGAGTCACCACCTTTTTGGACCCACCTGTTAAATTTAATTTGGAAGTTAGTATTCTAAATGTGAAATTTTTGTTTAATGATCATCAAGCAGACATAATGCTAGAACAGGAGAATATTAAACCTGAAGTTTTCTTTTTATGATTTTAATATTTATTATTTATTGTTAAGCATTCTTTTCTTTACAAATTTTGTATTCCATATTTTCTCGCTCCCCCACCCACCCCACCTGTTAAGAATACAAACAATGTATCAATTATATATGCAAAGGTATGCAAAATATATTTTGATATTAGCAATATTACAAAAAATGAAAGGGAAAAATTATACCTCAATTTTCACTGAGTTCATCAGTTCTCTCTCTAGAAGTAGAGAGCAATTTTTCATCGTAAGTCCTTTGGAACTGTCTTGCATCACTGTATATATATATATTTTTTGGCTTTTTGGGAGGGCAGTTGGGATTAAGTGACTTGCCCAAAGGCTAGTAAGTTGTCAAATATCTGAGGCCAGATTAGAACTCAAGTCCTCCTGACTCCGGGGCAGGCGCTCTATTCACTGCATCACCTAGCCACCTCTTGCATCACTGTATTGATCAAAGTTAACTAAGTCTTTCACAGCTGATCAACAGTATAACATTGCTATTATTGTGCACAATGATCTACTGGTTCTTCTCATTTCACTTTGCATTAGTTTATACAAATCTTGCCATGTTTTTTCCTAAAACCACCTCCCCTTATTTTTTTTTTTAAGCAATTGGGGTTAAGTAACTCGCTCAAGGTTACACGGCTAGTCATTATTTATGTGTGGGTGCTCATTTTCTGAGGCCGGATTTGATCTTGGGTCATCCCAACTCCGAGGCCGGTGCTCTTACTCACTGCGCCACCTAGCCGCCCCATTTAAGAAGAGCTGCTATAAACATTTTTTTTTTTTTTTTGCTTTTTGGAGGGCAATTGGGGTTAAGTAACTTGCCCAAGGTTACATGGCTAGGTTTTTTTTTTTTTAATTTGTGTGTGCGCTAAGTGTCTGAGGCCAGATCCGAACTCAGGTCCTTCTGACTCCAGGGCCGGCACTCTACTCACTGCGACACCTAGTTGCCCCTCCCTTATTTTTTTAATAGCACAATAGTACTCCATCACAATCATATGTCACAACTTGTTCAGTCATTACCAAACTGATTAGCATTACTTTAATTTCTAATTCTTTACTACCACAAAAAAACAAAACAAAACAAAAAACTGCTATAAGGATTTTTGCATATATAGGTCCTTTACCATTTTTCTTTGATCTCCCCAGGGTACAGATCTAGTTGTGGTATTGCTGGACCAAAGGTCACGGAGACTTTTATAGCCCTTTGGGCACAGTTCCAGATTGTTCTCCAGGATAAGTGGATCAGTTCACTACTCCAACAACAATTAATTAATGTACTTTTTTTCCTTTATCCCCTTCAACAGTTGTCTTTTCTGATAAGTGGTACCTCAGAGCTGTTTCAATTTACATGTCTATAATCAACAGTGATTTGGAGAAATTTTTCATGTGACTACAAACAGCTTTGATTTCTTCTTCTGAAAAACATCTGTTCATATCCTTTTATCATTTATGAACTGGGGAATGGTTTTATTTTTATAAATATGGCTCAGCTTCCTATGTATTTGATAAATGAAGTCTTTTATCAGAAGAAAATTACTATAAAATTTTTGATATTACTTCACTATGGCACCTTTTATGCAAAATTTAATTTCCTTGATTATCTCTTTCAATTATGTCCAATTTTGCTTTTATTTTGTATGGGAGCACGATTGCCGCCCTCCCCCCCCACTTCAACTGAAACTGGCTTTGCTTTAGTCCATCATTCAACTCTGTGTATATCTTTCCTTCCCAAGTATATCTCATGTTCACAATATGTTGCTTGATTTTGGTTTTCAGTCCATTCTGTTTCCATTCTATGGGTTAGCACATCCCATTCACAGTTATAAACATTCATTTCATGTTTCCCTCTATACTACTTCTTGCTGTTTTCCCCTTGTTTTTCCCTTTTTTAAATCATATCCCATCTCAAAAGTCTGTCTTTCCCTATTTTGTCCCTCTTTATTTCCCCTTTCACCCCATATTTCTTATCTCTGTTCCTCCTATCTCCCTACTGGGTAACACAGTTTGTACATATACAATTATATACAAATATATACAATTGCTTGTGTATAGATATTCTTCCCTCTTTGAACCAATTCTAACAAGAGTGAGGTTAAAGCATTGCCTGCCACCCACCATTTTTTATTTAAATTAATTTATTTTAAATTAAATTTTTAAATTAAATTAAATTAAATTTTTAAAAAATTTAAAATTTAAATTTAAAAATTTAAAAAATTAAAAAAATAAAATTTTTAAATTAAATTAAATTAAAATTTATTTAAATTAAATTAAAAGGTCTTGTTTGTGCACCTCCATTTTGCAAGGCAATCTGCTCCATTCTACTTCTCCCTTACCCCCTTTCCCAATGCATCCCTCTTTGCTCACCTCTACATTTTTTTAGATAATGCCAATATAATCAACTCACACCTGTATTCTCCGAATATGCAGACTCCTTCTAACTGCCCTAATAATGATAAAGTTCTTAGGAGTTACATGTATCATCTTTCCATACAGGAATGTAAAGAGTTTAACTCCACTGAGTCCCTTATGACTACTCTTTCATGTTTACCTTTTCATATTTCTCCTAGGTATTTTGTCTGAATGGTGAATTTTTCATTCAACTTTGGTCTTTTCATCAACAATGCTTGAAGCCTTCTATTTCATTAAATATACATTTTTTTTTCTCCTGAAGAGTTATATTTAGTTTTCCTGGGTAGTTTATTCTTAGTTGTAATCCTAGCTGCTTTACCTTAAGGAATATCTTATTCCAAGTTGTCGATTCCTTTGATGCGGAAGCTACTAAATCTTGTGTGATCCTGACTGTGGCTCCACAATATCTGAATTGTTTCTTTCTGACAGCTTGTAATATTTTCTTTTTTTAATTTTATTTTATTTTTAGCTTTCAACAATGATTTCCACAAGATTTTGAGTTACAAATTTTCTCCCTGTCTTTCACCTACCCCCACCACAAGATAAAGCCTACTGAATACTCCTTCCACCAATCTATTCTCTCTTATATCCTCCCCCATCAAGAATACTTGAAAGTCCTCTAGTCTACTGAATGACCATATTTTCCCCTGAAACATGATACTCAGTTTTGCTGGGTAGGTGATTCTGGGTTTTAATCCAAGCTCCTCTGACCTCTGGAATATCATATTTGAAGCCCTTTGATCCCTCAATGTAGAAGCTACTAGGTCCTGTGTTATCCTGATTGTGTTTCCACAGTAATCAAATTGTTTCTTCTTGGCTGCTTGTAATATTTTCATCTTAATCTGAGAACTCTGAAACCTGGCTATAAGATTCCTAGGAGTTTTCTTTTGGGGATTATTTTTAAGAGGTGAAGGGTGAGTTCTTTCAATTTCTATTTTGCTCTCTGGTTCCAGAACACCAGGGTAATTTACCTTGAGAATTTGTTGAAGGGTGATTTCTAAGCTCTTTTTCTGATCATGGCTTTCAGGTAGTCCAATAATTTTCAAATTATTTCTCCTAGATCTATTTTCCAGGTCAGTGGTTTTTCCAATGATATATTTCACATTGCCTTCCATTTTTTCATTTGTTTGGATATGTTTTATAGTATCTTGATTTCTCATAAAGTCATTAGCTTCCATTTGTTCCAAACTAATTTTGAAAGAATGATTCTCTTCAGTGAGTTTTTGAAATTCCTTTTCCATCTGGCAAATTCAGCTTTTAAAGGCATTCTTCTCCTCATTGGCTTTTTGGGCCTCTTTTGCCATTTGAGTTAGTTTATTTTTTTCTTCTGCTTTTTTGGAGGGCAGTTGGGGTGGACTTGCCTAAGGTCACAGGCTAGTTTTTGTGTTAAGTGTATGAGGCTGGATTTGAACCCAGGTCCTCCTGACTCCAGGGCTAGTGCTCTATTCACTGCACCACCTAGCTGACCCAAGTTAGTCTACTTTTTAAGGTATTATTTTCTTCAACAGGCTGTTGACTTGCTTTTCATGATTTTTTATGCATCATTCTCATTTCTGTTCCCAATTTTTTTTCCACTTCTCTTACTTGATTTTCAAAATCCTTCTTGAGCTCCTCCAGGGTCTGTGACTAATTCATATTTTTCTTCGAAGATTTTGATGCAGGAGTTTTAACTTTGTTGTCTTCTCGTTCCATGTTTTGATCCATTTCATCCCCCAAAGAAGATTCTATGGCCTGATTGCACTTCCTCTGTTTGCTCATCTTGCTAGCCAATTACTTGACTTTATTTTTTCCCCAAATGCTTTATTAACTTCTGGTTTACATCATTCATTTCCACCAGATTTTGAGTTACAATTTTTTCTCCATTTTCCCCCCACCTACCACCCCAGAATAGCAGTCCCACAAGATATCCCCTCATCCAATCTGCTCTCTCCTGTATCTTCTCCCATAACCCCCTTTGACTTTTCCAGTAGGGCAAGGTGAATCTCTGTGCCCTAATGCCTGTACATCTTATTTCCCAAATATATGTAAAATAGTATTAATAATAGTATTTATATATTTTTCAAACATTTGATTTTAAAACTTCAATTTCTACATTCATTTGCTTCCTCCCTTGTCACCCACCCTTACTGGGAAGACAAGCAATTCAGTATATGTTGTACATGTGTAACTATGCAAAACACCACCATAGTCAATAAATTGTAAAACACTGACTATATTTCCCTCCCTCCTATCCCACCTCCCACTTGGTCTACTGCCTACTTTGATCCTGTCCCTTTTCAAAAGTGGGTGCTTCCAACTTTCCTCCCATCTTCCTTTCATCATCTGCCCTCTCATCCCCTTTCCCCCTACTCTCCTGTAGGGTGAGATATCCTATTTAGTATGTAAGTCATTCTCTCTCTGAGCCAAATTCAATGAGAACAAGGTTTTGCCTTTTGCCTTCCTGTTCTTCCCCTCTCTTGGAACCATTTTCCCTTGCCTCTTCTATATGAAGTAGTCCACCCCATACTATCTCTCCCCATCTCCTCTTGGCATACCCCTCTCTCACCTCCTGATTTCACCTTTTAAGTATCATCCCTTCCTACTGAATTCAACCTGTGCCATCTAACTATGTACACCTGTACACACACACACACACACACATATATATATATATACACATTCACATATCTATTCATATGCCCATATATCCTTCTTCAGCTATTTTCATACTGAGAGAGGTTTCATCAGTTACAGATATCATTTTTCCACATAGAAATGTAAATAGTTCAACTATGATAAGTTTCTTATGATTTCTTTTCCCTCTTTACCTGCTCAAGCATCTCTTGTTTCTTGTGTCTGGATGTCAAATTTTCTATTCAACTCTGGTTTTATCATCAAGAATGCTTGAAAGTCCTCTATTCCACTGGATGACCATATTTTCCCCTGAAACATGATACTCAGTTTTGTTGGATAGGTGATTCTTGGTTTTAATCTCAGGTCCTTTGCCCTCTGGAATATCATATTCCAAGCCCTTCAATCCATCAGTGTAGAAGCTGCCAGATCCTGTGCTATCCTGATTGTGTTTCCACAATATTGAAATTGTTTCTTCCTGGCTGCTTGTAATATTTCTCCTTGATCTGGGAATTCTAACACCTGGCTATAATATTCCTAGAAGTTTTCTTTTCGGGATCTATTTCAGGAGGTGATCTGTGGATTCTTTCAATCTCTATTTTGCCCTCTGGTTCTAAAACATCAGGGCAATTTTCCTGGAGAATTTCTTAAAGGATGATTTCTAGGTTCTTTCTTTGATCATGGCTTTCAGGTAGTCCAATAATTTTTAAATTATCTCTCCTGGATCTATTTTCCAGGTCAGTGGTTTTTCCCCATAAGATATTTCACATTGCCTACTATTCTTTCATTTGTTTGGATCTGCTGAACAGCATCTTGATTTCTCATAAAGTCACTAGCTTCCATTTGCTCCAGTCTAATTCTGCCTTTTTTTTTTTTTTGGAGGGCAATTGGGGTTAAGTAACTTGCCCAAGGTCACACGGCTAGGTTTTTGTTTGTGTGTGTTAAGTGTCTGAGGCCGGATCCAAACTCAGGTCCTTCTGACTCCAGGGCCAGCGCTCTACTTACTGTGCCACCTAGCCGCCCCTCCAGTCTAATTCTGAAGGAATGATTCTCCTCAGTGAACTTTTCAGTTTCTTCTTCCATCTGGCAAATTCGACTTTTTAAGGCATTCTTCTCCTCATTGCCTTTTTGAGACTCTTTTGCCATTAGAGTTAGTCTATTTTTTAAGGTGTTATTTTCCTCATTCAGGCTGTTGACTCTCATTTCATACTTTTCTTGAATCTTTCTCATTTCTCTTCCCAATTTTTCTTCCACTTCTCTTATTTGGTTTTTAAGAGTCTTAAGGACTGGGACAGCTAGGTGGTGCAGTGAGTAAGAGTGCCGGCCTCGGAGCTCGGATGACCCCGGATCAAATCTGGCCTCAGAAAATGAGCACCCACACATAAATAATGACTAGCCGTGTAACCTTGAGCAAGTTACTTAACCCCAATTGCTTAAAAAAAAAAAAAGTCTTAAGGTCCTCTATGGCCTGTAACCAGTTTGTATTTTCATTTGGGGCTTTTGGTGCAGGAATTCTAAGCTCCCAATCCTCTTCCTATTCTATGATTTGGTCCTCTTTGCCCCCAAAATAGGAGTCTAATGTTGCATTTTTCTGTTTATTTTGTTTCCTTTGCCTAGCCATGTTGCCACTCAATTGCTTGACTTTTGGGCTTGTTGCCACAGTAGGACTCTGCCACCAGACAGGGAAGTTTTCGTCCCAAATGCTGGGGTTTTCTCAGTTGCCAGAGGTATTAGTTGAGTGGCCCCTGTGAAGCCTCCACATGCTCTGGCAAGGTGGTCACACACCCCAAGCCCTCCACCCTAGACAGCAATCCAGATCCAAGAAGATTAAAGCAAGAACGATTACCACCCCCACCCAAGACTGATCACTGGTACCCCTACAGTCCTCAGGCCAGGAACTGAAGCTGCAACATGGAGGCCTCTCTGTGTCTACTCAGTGGCTTCTCGCTCCCAGGGAAAGAGGCTGAAGCGCTCTCCCAACCAGTCTCAAAGTCCATACTACACTGACCTCTCTCACTTTGTCATTGGCATCTATGTGTTGGTAATTCTGGAAATGCCACAGCTGCTGGTGTTCTGGAGTCCCTCCAGCTGGCTGCTGGTCAGGCTGCCCTGGGGCTAAAACCTCTGACTCAGGCAGGCCTGGGCTCAGCTCCCAGAGCACTGCGCTAGCCACTCCCTGCCGGGCTGCCAGGCTGTGCTCACTAGGAGGTTATGTTCTCTGTGTCATTTTGTGGTTCTGGAGCTCCAGAAGTTGTTCAGAGTCCCCTTTTCTATGTTTTGGAAGTGGAGTAAGAGGAGGAGGAGCGCAGGGAAGTGCTGTTTCTACTCCGCCATCTTGGCTCTGCCCCACCCCTGCCCCCCAATTACTTGACTTCTGAGCTCTTTACCATGGTAGAATTCTCCTTCCAGAGTGGAGAATGTGTCCCAAATTGCCGGGGTTTTCAGTTGTTGTCAGAGCTATGAAGAGGGCGCCCTCTCTACAGCCACCACAAGCTCTGGTACAGTGGTGTTCTTCACCCCACAATCACCACCCAAGACTGCAAGCCAGATCCAAGCAGCTCAAAGTACAAAAACCTTCTGAAAGATTGTTTGGTCCCCCTATGATCTGCAGGCCAAGAGCTCTGGAGGCAGCAATGTGGCAACAGCTGCAGCCGCCAGACCTCTACCCATGGGGGCAGGGGCTGGACTGTGCTCTTCTCTCACCCAGTTCCAGCAGAGTTCCCAACTGACCTGTTATTTTCTCTTTTTTGCATTTATGGGTTGAGAAGTCTGGAAACTGCCACAGCTGCTAGTGATTCACTCTCCTGAAGTCTGCTCCCACTGGTTTGTGCCCCTTGTTGAGGCTGCCCCAGGTGTGTCGCATGGCTCACACAGGAACTTCGCTTGGTTTCCAGGCCTATGAAACAGACCCTTCCTGTCAGCCTACCAGGCTTCCTTCAGCAGATTTGTTTCTCTCTGTCATTTTGTGGGTTCCGTAGCTCTAAAATTTGTTTAATTTTTTTTTTTACAGGTATTAGAGGTGGTTGGAGTGGGAGCTCAGGCAAGTTCCTGCTTTTACTCCACCAACTTGGCTTTGCCCCAGCTTGCAATATTTTCTCTCCTTGATTTGGGAGCTCTGGAACTTGGCTATGATATTCCAGGCAGTGGGGCAACTAGCTGGCATAGTGGACAGAATGCCCGGCCAGGAATATAGAATACTTCTATTCCTGAGGTCAAATTCACCCTTAGATACTTACTAGCTGTGTGGGTAAGTCACTTAACACTGTTTGTCTCGGTTTCCTCATCTGTAAAATGATTCCAGTATCTCTGTCAAGAAAACCCCAAATGAGGTCAGAGAAAATCAGATATAACTGAAAAATAACTGAACACATACATATCTCAGGAGGTGACTGATCGGTTCTTTCAATTTCTCTATTACCCTATGGATCTAAGATGGTGGGGCAGCATTCCTTGATAATTTCTTGAAATAGGATGTCTAGGTTCTTTCTTTGATCACAGTTTGCAGTAGTCCAATAATACTTAAATGATCTCTACTTGATCTATTTTCTAGGTCAGTTTCAATGAGATTTGACATTTTCTTTTACTGTTTCATTATTTTGACTTTGTTTTATTGTTTCTTGAAGTCTCATGGGGTCATTAGTTTTCATTTGTTCAGTTCTAATCCTTAAGGGTCTATTTTCTCTAGTAAGCTTCTGTACCTGTTTTCTCATCTGGCCAATTCTGCCTCTTAAAGAGGTCTTTTCTTTTCTTTTTTTTAAGCAATTGGGGTTAAGTAACTTGCTCAAGGTTACATGGCTAGCCATTATTTATGCATGGGTGCTCATTTTCTGAGGCCGGATTTGATCTCGGGTCATCCCAACTCCGAGGCCAGTGCTCTTACTCACTGCGCCACCTAGCCGCCCCTTTAGGGCAATTGGGGTTAAGTAACTTGCCTAAGGTCACACTGGATCCGAACTCAGGTCCTTCTGACTCCAGGGCCAGTGCTCCACTCAATGCGCCACCTAGCCGCCCCCAAGAGGTCTTTTCTTCAATGGATTTTTGTATCTCCTTTTCCATTTGGCCTATTTTGCTTTTAAAGAAGTTCTTCAGTAAATTTTTACCATTAGGTCAACTGTTTTTTAAGGTGATATTTTCTTTAGCATTTCATTTCTTTCTCAATTTTTCCTCTACAACTTATCTCTTTCTTTAAGTCTTCCAAGAGTTCTTGCTGGTGTTGGGTCCAATTAGCATTTTTTTGAGGCTTTGCTTGTAGCTGTTTCTCATATTGTTGTCTTCTAAGTTTCCCTGCAAACATGGTAGCTTTTTATGGTCAAGTTCCTTTTTTGTTGTTTGCTCATTTCCCCAAACTATTTCTTCACTTTGAATTTTATATTAAAAGTGGCTCTGCTAACCTAGGACTAAGGGAGACACTGCCCCAAGCTTCAGAATTTTATGTTTCTGTTTTCAGAAATACAGTTCTGGGGATCTGCAAGTTTTCAGTTCTTCTAAGGTAGTGTGATCCCGGGAGAGCTTTGATCTGTGCCCTGATCATCACCCAGAAAGGGCCCCAGTTACCCCATAACCACAAATATTAGGGCTCCTCTTGGTCCTGGAATTGTGACCAGCTCCCCTTCTCCCTTGTGAATGACTATAAGCACTCTTCTCTGCCCTAGAACTCTGACCTAAAAGTGCTTATGGGCAACAAAGCTGACAATCGGCACCAGCTATGCTCAGTCTATCATAATTTCTTTCTGACCAATTGGGGATGACAACTGGTCATCCACCTTTCTGGCTCTGGGCTAAGAGCTCTCAAAGTTCCTGGTGTCATGGCAACCTAAAAGGCCCACTCACTCTTTTTTTTTGTGTGTGTGTAGGAAAATCTTTATTTGCTTTCAGGCAGCCTCTTATTTTTTGGCCTTTGGAGCAGCTGCTTTCTGGGTGGGTGCTTTCTGGGCAGGTCCCTTATGGGCAGGTGCCTTCTTGGCTGGGGCCTTCTGGTCAGAGGCTTTCTGGCCCTTCTGGCTCTTCTGGGCAGGGGCTGCTTTCTGGCCCTCAGCCTTCTTTGAGGGGATCTTCTTGGCAGAGACCTTTGCAGCAAGTGCCTTCTGGGCAGCTCCCTTCTTGGGAGACCCCTTCTGGGTAGATGCCTTCTGGAGCTTCTTCACTTCATGCTTGATAATTCTATTTCTCATTTTCTTGGCCTTCATGACTTTGTAATGGTCAAAATCTGTCATCTTGGCTTTCCGTTCTCTGGCTTCGATCTTCTTGGCCCATTGAGTGGCTTTCCATTTTGTATTGATCTTTTCTTTCTCCCATGCAGCCCGGACATACTTCTGACGGGCACTGTGTGGGAACTTGAGCACGAAGTCTGTGAGTTGCATATACTTAAATGGCATGGCCTGCCTCCTCACACCGCTGCAGGGGCCATCAACCAAAGCCCGGTTCTGGTCGATCACGTCCACGATGGCCACCAGCTTGCCGGCGTGCGGACAGAAGGAGATGTAGGCCACCTGGCTGATCTCCACATAGCACTTGAACACCATGTTGGCGGCGCCGAACGAGAAGCGGCCCACCCACTCTTGCCGAGCTCTGGGCCTATGCACCCCCAGTGTTACAGAACACTCCTGTGGACCTCCATAGTTGTCTTAGGCCAGAAAAAATATCTTACTTTAATCTAATCTCTCATTGGCTCTGACACTGCAAAATTTGATTTAAGGCATTATTTTCAAATTGTTTGGAAAGGAATGTTGGGAGAATTCAGTTGGGTCCCTGGCCTGTATGCCACCATCTTGTCCCTTTAAATTCTTGATGTAAGAATTTCAGAATAGAATATATGAAACCAGTTTAAAGAAGTTCAAATTAAATGGAAAGGTTTTTTCAGAGATACTCCTTGAAGAAGCAAAGAAGTTGGCAGAACTGGTTTTATTGTATGCACAAAGGCAACATGGAATTTCATGCTACTTTAAGATAAGTAGCAGCAAAAAGACCATGAGGAAAATAACTGCTGCTACTAACATTTAGAAGATGATGTGGTAGAAAAATCTACAATGAACTTGCTAAGACCTTCCAAATGAAAACAGTATATACTTTAATATATGGTGACTTCAATGTAAAAGTAGGAATAGGCAAAGATGGTCAAAAACACATGGAAAAGTATGTATAAGGAAGAAGAAATAAGATAGGTCCAAGATTTGTAGACATCAAACTCATGCTTCTATAACATAAATATATTCTTAGAGAAAGTAGTTGGTAAGTACTAGACATAGTAAACACCAAATAATATCACACACAAAAAAAGAAGTCCATAATTTTTAACAGAAAAAGAAAGACTGGTTATAGATATGTCTGTAATCCCTGAATTGGCTATATAATTATAATGCTGACTTACTAAAGATCTGAATTAGTATAAAGCTAAAATAAAAATAATAATGGGATGTAGCATGCAATTGAAGCAGTTCAATCCTGACTTTAATTACTGATAATGTAAATTGGGATAATCATATCAATACCGACTATAATAATTTTATACTGAAGTTTTACTCATATAAATCAATTGCCATAGCAGGACTAAAGGAAGTCTAAAAATTGCCCTCAGCGCAGACACACACACACACACACACACACACACACACACACACACACACACACACACACACTCTATCTATCTGTCTCCCCCCCCCCGCCCTACCATTCTTATAATGACATAGAGAGAAGAAAGTATGTGGCAGACAATTACGGATTTTTTAAAATAACTTTTTGTTAGAGACCAGGGAAAAGTGCATGGACACTATGAACTATCACACATTACAACCAAAGTACTGTGGTCCCAAAAGCTACAAACAAAACACTAGATTTGGAGCCAAAGGGCCTAGTTTTGAATTCTGGCTTTGTTATTTCTATCTGTGTGAAGCTATTTCCTATCTTCTTTGTTCTTTGCTCCTAGTTTTTCTTCTCTAAAGTGAGAAGGTTGAACTAGATAGTTTCTAAGTCTTACCAGGTACTGAATAATATGATCTTATCATTATGGAAAAGAATAAAGAATTTCAATTAAAAATATTTCAGCAAGAGAGAAGGCTGGCTGTTTACTAGCATGAGGTATAAGGAATAGACAGCTGATATGCCCCACTGCTATCCTTGTGAAGTTAAGAGAAAGCAAGGCAGACCACTGATATACTGGGTAAATAACCTGTGGTGAATTTGTGGGAGGTCAGGGACAAATACCACATGGCATGGACAGGCTTGAATGAGCTATGATATGCATCATAAATTAATGACATCACAAATGCATTTCGGTATTTGAATATATTCTTTTTAGGATACTTTTGTGTCAAAGTACTGCTTCTGCAAATATAGCTTACCTTACACATTATTCAGGTTTTCCCTCCTTTTTTTTCTTTTTGGAGGGCAGTTAGGGTTAAGTGGCTTGCCCAAGGTCACACGGCTAGTTTTTGCGTTAAGTATCTGAAGCTGGATTTGAACTCAGGTCCTCCTGACTCTAGGGCTGGTGCTCTATTCACTGCACCACCTAGCTGCCCCCCAGGTTTTCCCTCTTTATTCCTATGTTCAAATTTGCTTATCCCATAACTATAATAACATATATTCTTCTATGGATTTGTCATCTCCAACTTCTTTCTAGTTCAATTTGCTCTGTCTGTGACATACAATACAGATTATGCAACAGGATCATTCAGTCCTGCAGCAGTACTTTGCCTCTCCCAATGACCTGAATATAAAGTCTTGTTTTTCAGGGTATTTTGTCACTTTACCCCACAAGCCACAACCATTTTTACCTTACAATGTATCCCTTGTACTTCAAGCCACAAAGCATATTACATTCTATTTTAAATTCCCTTAACTATTTACTTTTCCTTGTAAAACAAAATAAAAAACTTACTCTTTATGTTCTTAATTCTTTTTTCAATCATCCCAAAATACAGAACCACAATGCACTTTTCCATATGCCTCAGGAAGAGTAGCAAAATCTACTTACTCCAAGAAGCTTTTGATAATTCAAATTTATTATTTCTATTCCAAAATATCCATCTGAAATTATTTTGTGCATGTGTAATATACATACATGCATGTTAATCTGTACTTTTTTTTTTTTTAAAGCAATTGGGGTTAAGTAACTTGCTCAAGGTTACACAGCCAGTCATTATTTATGCATGGGTGCTCATTTTCTGAGGCCGGATCTGATCCCAGGTCATCCCAACTCTGGGGCCAGCACTCTTACTCACTACGCCACCTAGCTGCCCCAAAATTCCCTCTCAGGGACTATATTTTTTTTCTTTTTTTGTTGGAGGGGGGAAGGCAGGGCAATTTGGGTTGACTTGCCCAAGGTCACACAGCTAATGTTAAGTGTCCGAGGCTGCATTTGAACTCAGGTCCTCCTGACTCCAGGGCTGGTGCTCTATTCACTGAGCCAACTAGCTACCCCTAATCTGTACTTTTTTCATATATACTATTTTATTTATAGTGTGTTCCATTCAACTTGTCTACTGAGCTTTATTTATTTTACTTCATAATTTCTCCCAACTAGATTACAAAATTATATAGGGCATGAACCATACGTTACTAAAACTATAAAAATGTGTATTGTATCTAGCATATAGTGCATGTTAGTTGAAGATGATAATGACAATGATACAGAAATTCTAGTTAAAATTATTAAGTAATAATAAAGGACATATCAAGAGGTTCCATTAAGATAGAAATTAAAGTAAAAGTATGAAGAGTACAATTCTCATATTTGTAAGAATTACATAGGATATTAATTCTGGTACACAATATTTAATGTAATAAATACTTTATTCTCCTACCTTTTATTTCTGATTTATATAGATATATGAGATATATAGTATAGCGATATATACATATGTTTTAATACACACATACATACACATATATCTAATACAAATATTCATTTGTTGGCTTGTATTCTTTTCAAATATAGAAAAAAAATGATAGGGGCAAAAAAATTAGACTGTGAGCTCCTTGAGGGCAGAGACTGATTTGTGCTTCTTTCTATATCCTCAGAACACAGCACAGTGCCTGGCATATAATATAATACATCTTCACTGACTGACATAACCCAATTTCTGTTATGTTAACACCACCACCAGATATAGATACGCATGTGTATATGAATATTAAATACTTCCATAACAAATATCATTATAAAGAATATATTTTCTATTATAGACAGAAGTACAGTGAAATTCAAGTGCACACTATAACAGTTCTAAGCTGTCTCCACCTGCTGGCAAAAACTACTAGTTCTGGGGTGGCTAGGTGGCATAGTGAATAGAGCACCAGCTCCAGAGGTAATGAGTTCAAATCCGATCTAAGATACCCAACACTTACTAGCCATGTGACCTTGGGCAAGTCACTTAACCCCAATTGGCCTACCTTTCCCTTCCAAAAAGAAAAAAAAAAACTCATCCCAAAAAACCCCCAACCTACTAGTTCAGTCAACCCAGACTGGCAAGGGATTCATGAGCTACAGCAGAAATAACCAAAAATATGCAACTTTTTAGCCATTATCTTTTTTAGAAGCCTTGAATGATAGAAACACATAAATGGAAATGAGGGCATTAAAAGATGGAGTTCCCAGAGTCACCTTGAAAATCTAAATCTAACTAACCTAAATTTAGCATGAATATTTTCCTATATATATTCTTTGGTCACAAAAACATAATCAATAAAGACAATTCCCAATGAATGGAGTCACTTAATTCCATATGAAACCACGTATGATTAACATATGTGTTCCTAAAGTAAACATATCAGTTGACATTTCCTAACACTATATATAACTTCTGTAAGAAATAAGAATATTTTGAGCAAAAGTATTAAATCTCACTATACCAGACAACTATAATTAAGGTCCTGAATAATTTATCATAGGATCAAACCCACCCCCCCAGCAAAAGACATTAAAATATGTGCTGAAACATGTTTCATAAAGCAGGAAAAAGAAAAATTTACCTGGAATAAGCTCCATGATGATGTAAATAGGTTGTCTTTGTGTACAAACTCCTATAAGCTTGACTATATTAGGATGGTCATATTGTTTGAGTATTCTGGATAGGAAAAGACGTTACATTAGCATTTATAATTTAAATTAAAATATATATGCAAAACTAATTATTTACTCTATAAGCAAGGTACTATGTAAAAGCAAAAAGAGCAATGGCCTTATGATCAAATAACCTGAATCTGAAACTCTATTCTGCCATTTAATAGCTCTAAGACCTTAAATCAATTAATCATGCTGGGCCTCACTTTCCTCATTTATAAAGTGAAGGGATAGGACTATATGACTGTGAAGACCCTTTACAAATTTATATTTATGATTCTCTGAAGACTGATAAACTAAAATTCAAATCCAGGTTTCTCTTGACTCTAAGTCTAATCTTCTTTCCACTACTTGGCAACATGATTCATTCTTGCCATTTGCCAATTATTACCAAGATGATGGTTGGTTGTCACATTAAATATAATTAGCTATGTTGTGCGTAAAATTCTACAGAACATATACTTTCACAAAATCTGACTTTGGACCAGATATTATATATAAGTGAAACTGAAAATTGGGTATTTATCTTGGACTATAAGATAAACATAAATTTAAAATGTAATACCATTCTTATAAAATTTGACCCCACAATGTATAAAATGAAAACTGCATGGCATAGTGGCTAGAGCTACCTTCAAGGCTAGAAAACCCTGGGTTCAAGTCCAATTTCTAACATATCCTGATTGTGTGACTCTGGGGCCAGTTACTTAATGTCTCAGTGGTCTAGGCAATATTAGAGGCAGATCTGCAATAGTAGAGTAAGGTTCTCATCTGCAATTTCCTATAACAATGAAATTATGGGGACTGCTATCCACCCCCAAATGAGTCTTCCCTTCCTTTTGCCACAAGAGAAATGCTCCATTGAGCACAGGGTTGGAGAGATTTTAGTGGTAATATTAATAATAAAGCTATCACTAAAAAGTAAGAACCTTGACAAACACTGAGGGAATTTAGATCATCTGAACTGAAAGAAAAAAGATACCTTCTTTTCACTGCTGTGAAAAATTAAAAGTTGTGATATTAGCATTACTAAAATATAATATTAATAGTTTTTCTCAGTTTGGAATGAGGAAACATGATCACACTGAGTAGGAGAAAATTAGCTTAAATATTAAGAGACACTTCCTGACAGAGATCATCACAAACAATGTAAGAGGTCACAGACATCCCTGGTATCTTCAAATGTAAGACAGATATCCACATGAACAGGATTATTTAAGCAGGGTTAAGGACAGATTATATTAACTTTGTAAATTCTTTCCATTTTTATTATTCTATTATCATGGTCAATGAGCTCTATTGTTTTCCAAAAGGGAAAGGACAATGCTATGAACACAACCATCTTAATTTAGAGTCAAAGAAAATTTATATATTTATACATATACACATACACACACAAGCAAAGAGCTGAAAAATATTTCAAGAATGATAACATATTATGACTTGTAAATGGAAAGACAGATTAGGAATAATTGTGGAAACAATTATAGCAAATACTCTGTGAATTACTTGTAACTAGTCATTCATTCTATAAGAGGGGTTCTTGACCTTGTTATTTCAGGGGCATCTTTGTTGGGTGAAGACTATGCACTCCTTCTAAGAATAATATTTTAAATGAATAAAGTAAAATAGGTAACATTACAAAAGGAAATCAATTATATTTAAATAGCTGTAAAAATATTTTAGTAAACAAGTTCACAGTTAAAAACTACTCTAGAAAATTTAAAAAAAAAACACTTTACAATGCTTGAGTTTAATATCAAATCTCAGCTGGTGGGCTGCAAACTTTCTTAGCGGGTAAAGAAATTCCATTAATCAGCTAGCACAAATACACACATGAAATTAAATGACTCTCAAAACATATAAGATTCTTGGGTCTATTAAAGGCTAAAAAGTATATTAAATTGCCTATGTTAAAATAACACACTATCAAATTGTATATCAGAAAAACAAGTTAAATATTTTTACAAATAGTTCTGCAGCTAACATTATGAGTAGGAATAAGAATAAATGGCAAGAAGTTAATGAGACAATCCCAAATTTTCTAATCTATGATGATGTTTATTAACTTTTTATTCCCATCAGAAAATATAATTTCCTTTACATGGCATATCATAAGTATGTTAGACAAAGGTTCACAACTTTTTTCTATAGATGTTATTTACTAATCAAATGTATTACTTTTTATATCCTACAGAAACCATCATTCATTTTTAGAGAAGCTGTTCTTGACCTCATGTAGGTCAAAGGATTAACTGAAATGAAACAAATTATCAAAATAAAAACATAGTTATAAATATGTTCAAAGAATTGTAAATATGCAAGGAAAACTTTAAGTAATGTATCCATAAATAAATTAATAAAAAGTATTTATTAGACACTTAGTATATACCCCAGGCATTCTGCTAGCAATCTGTAGAAAGGCCAAAAAAAAGTGCCTGCCACAAGGCTTATTTTCTAATGGAGAAAAACAATAACATATAAATAATGAAATGCGTAGAAGATAAATATAGAACAGATGGGATGTAATCTCAAAGGAAAAGGTACTTTCAGCTGGAGAGATCAAGAAAGGTCTCCTCCAGGAAGGTGACTTTTGAGCTGAATCTTGAAGAACGTCAGGGAAATTGAAATGTGGAGATGAGGATGGAGAGCATTCCAGGTATAGGGAAACATAGTACAAAGGCAGGAAGAAGATAGGAGTGTCATGTTAAAGAACAGAAGGTGGCTCAGTGTATCTCAGTTTGAAGGGGAAGAAATTTTAAGAAGACTAGAAAAGGAGGAAGGGGCCACCTTATGCAGATCTTTAAATGCTGAACAGAATACAAACATCATGATAGTATAGAAATGTATAGACACTTAGAAAACATGCACATTTGAAGTGTGAAGAGAATGTCTATACTTCTATATTTAGAGAGGTAGCTGGCAGGACTGTTAGAAAAAAAAGTCACACGTACTTATAAAAATTCCAACAGTTTCCATTTTGGGAAACCTAAGACTTGGTTGCTTTTTTAAATCTTCTCAGAAAAAGTTTTCAAGGGAACAAAGAAAAGTCTCAAATTCTCCAATACGCAATAAATGAATGGCTGCATAAGTGGGAAGTAATATACCTAGCACTGTAATAGTAAATTTACTACATTTCCCAAAAGACAGGGACCACAGATTAATATTTAAATGGAGATATTATAACAGTCATTTAAAAATTAATTTGAAGTGAAATAATAATAGATAATAACACTTTGAGGTTTGCGAAGCATGTTACAAATATTATTTCATCTTATTTCCACAATAATCCTGGGAGTAAGTGCTAATATTAGACTCATTTTACAGATGGGGAAACTGAAGCATACAGGTTAAGTGACTCGCTTAGGGTCACAAGTATTTGAGGGAGGATTTGAACTCAGGTATGTTCTGACTCCAGGTCCACTGTGCCACCCAGCTTCCCTGCAACATAAAGAATCAAATATCATAAAATCCTGCAGTCATATTTTTTGGGAGGGAAAAATGTTACTATTACTTAAATAGTTTTTAATTGTAACTAGTGTTGACTGTGCCACCAAATCTTCAACATTTTACATAATAAAGGCCTACAAGGTAGGACATGCAATTTTACTTAAGAGTAGAAAGAAGTGAAAATAATTAGCAAGTGGAACTGGGGAGGATGGAATTGAGAGGTTAAAGAGAAAACAGAACTCTGAGATGGAAGAATGGGAATATGGCTTCTTAGGAAATGGGAGGTAGGAAGATATGGAGAAAGAACTGATGCATAGGTTGTAATAAGGAGGATATAAACTTAGCAAGAATGGAGATTTAGATGTTTACATAAACATGTATAGCTCTACACAGTGATGTAGAAATGAGATTATAACAGCCGTATTAACATTTAAGATAAACTTGGAAAGTCCATACTGGATGCTATTTAATAGCTGAATTATTTGACTATCATTGTCTAATTGTTCTATGTTGTTGCTGTTCAGTAGAGTCTGACTCTCAGCGACTGCATTTGTAGTTTTCTTGGCAAAGATACCGGAGTGGTTTGCCATTTCCTTCTCTACTTCACTTTTTTTTTTTGCTTTTTTGAAGGGCAATCGGGGTTAAGTGACTTGCCCAAGGTCACATGGCTAGTAAGTGTTAAATGTCTGATGCCGGATTTGAACTCAGGTCCTCCTGACTTCAGGGCCAGTGCTCTATTCACTGCACCACCTAGCCACCCCTCCACTTCATTTTTACAGATGAAAAAACTGAGGCAAACAAAATTAAATGACTTTCCCAGGGTCACACACCTAATAAATGTCTGAGACAGACAAATTTAAACTCAGGGCTCCCTGACTCCAGGCCCAGCACTCTATTCACTGTGCTACCTAGTGGCTACAGTTCACCTCAAAAGCATTTTTGATTTCTGTAGTAGTAGTACCAGATTTTGAAACAGATAATTACTAGGTTCACAAACCACTGACACGTTAGTACAATTCAAGGTGTCTTAAATTTTACATCATAATGAATTCCTCAATATGCCATCAATACAAAATCTGGATTACTTTAGAGAACTCACTTGGCCTCTTGTAAAAACTTTATTTTCAGTTCCTGAGGAAGATCTTCTTTACAAGTTTTTACAGCCACAGCAGTTTTATCCTTTAATGTTCCCTTATATACTTCACCAAAATTACCCTGAAAATGAAAATATACTTACTATTAAAAGTAAACTATTGCCATGTATCTTTGAAAAATATAAGAAAAGAATATTACTTGTATTATTATCATGATCAAAGGTTTAAAGTTAGATTTAGTCAAGATATTTGGGTGAAAAAAATTTGGAATGGTTTCTATTCCTTCAACTATCTAATTATACTAATGTCTTACAAGATGGAAGTGAAAGAGGGGAGTAAAAGTAAAAGAGGTAGAGGAAAAGGAGGAAACTAAAAAGGCTTTGTCCAAGACATGTAATTCTTAGAAAAAAGACTAAAGTTTCCAGTCTCTCAAACCTCAAACTCTGATGTTATCTAAAAAAGCATTCTTTAAATGATAATGTAAATTAGTTTCACTTCTATACCTGAACGTCCTATTGGTTTCAAAATGCTGAGGTAGTAGAAAGATGACGAAAACAGTGAGTTATCTTGGAAAGGTAAGAACTTACCACAGTACATGGGCATAGCACCCATTCAATAGATGCTTGCTGTTGATGTGGGTATTTAAGATAACATTCTTGCTGCCCTTGTCAGAACTTTAAGAACTTTCTCAAAATTTATCATCACCTTACATCATTATACATATATTGGAAAATGTAAAGGTTTGTAAAAAAATATGGAAAATTAAAGACCTGAATTCAGATTTCTTAAACATATGGGCAAAGTATCTCACTTAGGATGCGTTATTTTTTTTTCACTAGATTTCCCATATATGCATATGTATGTATATGTAACACACACACATATATACACACACACTCACATTCACATATATACAATTAAGAAAAAAATCTAAAGATAATTTAAGGATGTCATAAAACAGGAATAAATTTTGGGGAGGTATGCTCCAGGCTCTGAATTGGGCCCTCTCTTAACTCTCTCTAAATACTTAACCTAAGGG
The DNA here is from genome assembly GCA_011680675.1 of Gymnobelideus leadbeateri. NCBI lineage: Eukaryota > Metazoa > Chordata > Mammalia > Diprotodontia > Petauridae > Gymnobelideus > Gymnobelideus leadbeateri. Next base: position 10,393 of record WOXC01007786.1, on the reverse strand, counting down.
CTTTAATCTTAAATTTTTTTCTCTTTATTTATTTGTTTTGTTACATTTTAAGTTCTGAACTGTCCCTTACCCTCCATCCCCAGCCCGTATTATTGAAGGCCAACATTTGACAGATTTATAAAAATATGTAAAACCATAGTATACACACTTTCATTTATCAGTTCTTTCTCCATCACATCCTTTATAGTTGATTTGAGTATTTATAGTACTTAGAATAATTTATTATTCACCGTTATTCTAGGAACATTTGTTGCTGTTACTATGTACAACTTTTTCTTGGTTCTGCGTACTGCATTTTTCATTATTTCATGTGAGTCTTTCCATGTTTTTCTAAAATCAACCGGCACATTTCTTATTACACAGTGGTATTCTATCACAATCATATGCTACAACTTATTAGTCATTCCCCAACTGATGGGCATCCCCTCAATTTCTAGTTCTTTGCCACCAAAAAGAAAGCTGCTATAAATATTTCAGAACATATGGGTTCTTTTTCTTCTTCCCTGATCAATTTGGGAAACAGACCAAATAGTGATATTGCTGGGTCAAGGGTCACAGTTTTAAAATTCTTTGGCCATAATTCCAATTGCTCTACAAAACGATTGAATCACTTCACAGTTCTACCAATGTAAACTTAATTTTTAAAAAATTCATAAATCTTTCAAAATAATTGACTTTCTTTACAACCTTTGTAAAAAATTTTATTACATGAATTAAAAAAAAAAACCAAAACTATCAAGGAGTCCACAGGCTTTACCAGACTGTCAAAGGGGTTCCAAGAAGCTCTGTGAACAAGCCACTGGTCATTTAGAATATGACAAATCTACTATAATCAACTTTCAACTACTTGGATTAATTATCAATAGTTTTTGAAATAAGACCTTACTTTCAGTTCAATTCTACAAACTTATTGAGTACCTATTATGTTCAAGGCATGTTGTTAGGCACTGGGACTAAAAGGATTCTCTTTTCAAGGGGTTTTGTTTATGATTTTGTTTATGAAAGGCTTCATAGGAAAGGTAATTTTTGGTCTAGGTCTTAAGGAAGTGATGGGCTTTCAAAGAAATGAGAACAGTACTGAATGAGAGGGACTCTATTCTAGTCGCTGGGATGGTGCGAATAAAGATAAAGAGATGGAATAATGAATAAAGGTATAAGATAAGAGTAGTCTAATTTATCTAGAAACTTAAGAAACTAGATAAAAGCTTCAGCTTACCATGGTAGAAGTTGAGACTAATGAAATATGATTTTAAAGGTGTTAATTTTAGCTGTTATTCCTGACTCATTCAGGTTAAAAATAAACATAAGTTCAGGATTTTTGTACAAGGTAACCATATTTTATGTTTCTAAAAATGCTTAATATTTTCTTTTCAGAAGGCAGTTGGGGTTAAGTGACTTGCCCAAGGTCACATGGCTAGTTTTTGTGCTAAGTGTCTGAAGCCACTTTGAACTCAGGTCCTCCTGACTCCAGGGCTGGTGCTCTATTCACTGCATCACATAGCTGCCCAATGCTTAATATTTTCAAGTTAATAAAATTTAATTGCAAAAATTTTCATTTTCATGTTTTATCAGATGACTAACATTGGCAAAGATTTACATAGAACAAGTATTTTTAGCATTTATGCATGTTTCCATTTATATGTCGCTGTATGTTTGTTGATATAAAGTACATATATTATGTATCTACTTATATATGACATATTATAATACTATATTATACACTATATAATATATAACACATTATACTATGTGTACATACATATACATGTGTGCATTTACATGTCTATATATGAAATGCCTCTACATGATGCTGTGTAGCAAATTTTTTAATCATGGAAATATAACTGATATCCTTCTTACTCAGCCTTAATCACTGAATAAGCACTGCCTCAGTCAAACTGAGACCTGTTAAAGACCTTAACTTAGAAAGACCAAAGTCTCCCGCTACATCCAGGGCCATTTCCAGTAGTCCTGATCTATTATCTCACCACTGAACCCCGATGGTTCCAGAATAGAAAGTGATGCAGGTGACTTGCAAAGCCTTCCCTCACTTAAAACCAATTCACCTGCATGTCATAGTATTACCTCCCTGATGTCATGATCCTCTTCAAGAATGAAGGACAAATAACAGCAATATAAAATGTATGTATGTATATAATATACATATAAAAACACACACAATGTGTGTATGTGTATAAAATTTATAAATATATTTGCCTATCCACAATGACTATGGAGTCATTGACTTGAGTCAAACCCTGTCTGTGATGCTGCCTATGTGGCTACAAACCAGTCAGTCTTTAAAGGATGGTTTACAAGTGAGTTCCCTCCCAGGTCTAGATCAATATATTATCACTATATGATCCATTTGCTACAAAGGTATAAAGAATTCTCAAAGAAGAGATGCGTGCAATTATCATCTCTGATCTGATGATTCTCAGATCTACTTCTCTATCCCTAACCTCCCTGCTCAGCTTCACTCTAGTTTCTCTAACTACTTATTGGATGTTTTGAACTAAATGTCTTATAGACATCTTTAACTCAATGTGTCCAAAACTGTCCCACCACCCCTCGCCCACCCTTCTTCTATTACTAACTGAGGGTACCACCATTCTCCCAGTTACTGAGCCTTGCCACTTAGGTGTCATCCTCAACTCCCCACTTTTCTACCTCCCAATACAATCTTTTGCCAAGAACTGTCAATTCTACTTTCTTAACATTCTTGTTGTGGCCACCTTGATGCAGGCCCTCATCACCATGTGCCAGAACTATGTGAATAGCCTGCTTTGCTGCCTATCCAGTCCATCCTCCATTCAGCTACCAAACTGATCTTCTTGAAGCTAAACTAAGGTCTAATCATATCACACTGCTCATACTATACTATATACTATAGCTCTAATGTCTCCCTATTACCTCCATGATCAATTATAAAATCTTCTGTTTGGCTTTTAAATTCCTTCATGGCCTACTCCCTTTTTACTTTCAAGTCTCCTTACATTCTTCTTACTTTCCATTTATGTTTGGATGCAGTGACACTGACCTCCTTGCTATTCTTCACAGAAGATAATTCATTTCTAGACTTTGAGCATTTTTACTGGTTTTCCCTTATGCCTGGAAATCTTTCTCTACTTATCTCTGTCTCTTACCCTTCTTGGTTTCATTCTAGTCTCAGACAAAATCCTATCTCCTACAAGAAGCCTTTCCCAAACCTTCTTATTGTCAGCACCTTCCTTCTCATAACTATCTCTATTTATCCTATATATGTCTTGATCGTATGACACAGCTATTTGTATGTTGTCTCCCCATTGGAGAAGCTATAAGCTTCCCTCTTGTAAGCTCAATGAGAGTAGGCACTGTTCTCTGCCTTTCTTTACACAATGCCCGGAACATACTTAATAAATGCTTACTGGTTGACTGACAATATCTGTGATTCTGAAAGCTCTATAAGAAAGGTGAATTCCCAGAAGAGATAGAAGTCAGAGGTGTGGAAATAAGAAAGGAGAAAGTATGTTTCATGAATAGGAGGTAGTGTAGTTAAGAGCTAGGGATGTGTGACAAAAACGAAGGAGATAAGAGCTGAAAAGGTCATTTGGAGTCTAAAATGTGTCTTTAATGAAAAGTTAAAGGAGTTTGGGCTTTCTGAATATTCAATACAGTCACTGATGGTTTCTGACCTGAGGAATGACGTATCCAGTAATTCTATAGTCAAATCAAGTGTATATCCTGATCTGGGTGGGGATGAATTATAATAAGTGAATTTTATAATAAAAAATTTTACCATAATTCCAAGAAGGATGCTGTTCACTTGATAATTCTATATTCTACTCACTGACAAGCATTATGAAGTGGTTCATTTTCCTCTATTTGAAGATTTTCTTATGGAATGATTTATCAACTCTCATATAGTTTTTCTGGAGAATGTAGTCTTTCAAAGAAGGATAATTAAACTTTTTAAAATTGGCAAATTCTACTTTTCTTTGTGCTATGAAAAAATTTTCTACAGAGTTCAACTTTATTTTTACCCCCAAAATAGCATTTAAAAAATAATATGACTAAATATAAGAATTCATTAGGGGGTTTTTCTTTAATAGAAAAGAAAATTTTCCTTACTACTGAATATTTCAGCTTGCCTCACACTCTTTTCTTCTTTGACAACTGCTTTGCCTGTATTATAGTTATTTATTAATTTTTTTCATTTTTTACTTTATTACCCTAGATTTTCAATGGAATCTTTTGATTCATGGACAAGATATACTTTTTTTTTCTGATCTAAAGATAATGAATGCATGTTTCCATGCAGAATGATTTAGCCATGGAAAGCAAACATCTATTACTATTCTTTACTTTGGGGCTCTTCCCCAAATTTTCCAAGTTTACACATTAAATCAATACTACTACATCAATAGCAGATAAGGTTATATGTGTATACAATGATAATTTTTTTAATTTTGTGAATCTGTCAAATAGCTTACATCTTGAGAAAATATTTTGAGTATAATTTTATCAGTATAATTTAAAGCACTTAATTAGTACCAACTATAATCCAGGTACAATGAGTAATTTCATAAAAAATTATGTCCCCCAAAATAGCTAATTTACCACATAGCATTAATCTCTTTATTTTACATATTGTATTGTAATTAACAAGACATTAATCGAAATTGTTTGCCTTTCACAAATGTTCAGATTTTACATTGTCCTGATTTTCACATCATGAAGTCAAGATCAATCAAATCTTTTGTCTAATAAAGATATAAATCAATCTTTTAAATAAACTAACATTTAAACATTACAACTGAATTATAAGCAAAAGAATATTCAATTTTCATTCATTTTCTTCCATTCTCACTAGTTTTTATTCCATTTCTTACTGAGCTATAACATACTCATCAGAACTCCCTTATAAAGTTGGTACTGGGGAAAAGGAATAGGCTAATCATACAATTGTCTTTTGTTACATATAGTTTCTATGTTCTGATAAATGTGGTTTGACCAGTATTCTATCTAAATCTATGTAACAACAAGCTGTAAAAAAAGGCATTGCTGCATATACTTATATATTCATATACTTTTTGCTAAAGGGTCCAGATGTGATTTCATTGATGTAGGAAAATCCCATTAAGGAAACTCCCTCTATGAGAGCTAGCACCGTTCTATAATTTATAGATGACAGAAGCACTAAGAAACTTAACCAAGGCCATAAAAGTATATGTATAGTACTTAAATCTAGGTCTTCTTGACATTGAAATTGGCCCCCTAAACACTCCTATGTGTACACTGTCCACAAAAAAATTGTTTCTTTTCTTGAGATGATTTATATTTAAAACTTTTATCCAATAATTTGATAAAATACAGAATTTTAAAAATAAAGGTTGTTAAAATTTCATTTTTCTTGAACTATTTTTGGCATATAACCCAGAGAAAGAATAAAGACTATAATTTGTTTAAACATACTCTACTTCTACATAAAATCTTTCATTATTTCATTTCCTTTATAAGGTCACTAATTTAAAGATATATATATTTGTTATTTTGTAATGAGATGTCTTTTTACTTGTGTTTCTTAAAAAAAAAATTACATAGGCTATTTTTAAGTCATTAAGAAACTTTAAATTATTCCTCAGTTTCAATACAGTTGTTGTAAGAGGCAAATATAGCAAAATTGTACTGTATGTATACAAACACACCTATATACACATATACATCTACACACATATACATACATACATATATATGCGTGTATGTATGTATAAATTACTACATGTGGTATTATGCTTTCATAAATTAGTTTCAAACCTTACTAAATATTAGGACATAAGAAAAAAGTTTCAAAGAAAACAGAGAAATCTTAAGACTTTACAACCAATATAAAATTTGAACTTGAACTAAATTTTTAAAAGTTAACACATTTAATTACTTACCTTGCCTAGTAATTCTCCCAATGTGACATCTTCATGACTAAGAATCCATTTCTTATCCTACATTAAAAAACAAAACAAAACACCTTTTTGACAAATTGAAGAGTCTATTTCCTAGCACAGAAAGTGCATTTGAGCCAGGAGAAAATAGGTAAGAAGGTGTAACCTCAGGAGGGTACAAAATAGATTTAAGAAACACTGCTTCACAACAAGATATTACAATCTACGTTATTGCAAATTTTTATCAGTTGGCTAAATGACATGCTAAATAGCTTCAGCATAATAGATGGTATACTAAATAAAGAGAATCAAGCATGCATGTTTTGTCCTAGCCACCATAGGCAACAGTAGAGAGGCAGTGAGATAAGAAGGCAAGGAAATGGGGGAAAGCAATGTGAAGTCGTTTGAAAATACAGGTGGAATTAGATTGTAAAACGAGACCTGTTGGGTATCCTGAGCTTGGGAGTTCTAAGCTGCAATGGGCTAAGCAGATCAGGTGTCCACACTAAATCCAGCATCAACGTGGTAAGCCCCTGGGAATAGGGGGAGGGATGGGCACCAGGTTGCCTAAGGGGAGGAGAACAGGACCAGGCTGGAAATAGCAGATCAAAGCTGCTATGCATTCTTTATAAAATGGAGCAGTCAAAATGATCCCTAGGGAGATATTATATGTACGGTGAGGCATAGGGGGAAGAGGGGAAGAAAGAAGGCTGGTAAGCATAATGTTGGTTTTATAGATATGTTGAATTTGATGTAATAGTGGGAGATAAAAATGGACCTTGTCCAACAGATAGCTAAGTACATGAGCTCAGAACTTGAGAGAAGGTCAAAGTTGGTAATATAATGTTGGTAAGCATCCATACAGGTATGATCAATGAAATTATTAAGTGGATGAGATCCCTGAAGAAGTCTGTAAAATTAGACTAGAAGATGCATGAGGACTGAACCTTAGGGAGCATTTGCCTTACAAGTGTTGGGGAAACAATAACAGAAGCATAAAAATAGAGACATAAGAAAAAAAAACAGATAAGGATAGTGAAACTAAAACAGAGAAGGTCAATGAGAAAAGACTCATAGATTTGAAAATTAGAAGATTTCAGGAAGCACAAGTCAGGTAAGAAGGAGAAGCATCAATTTAATCACTTTAAGATTTCTTTTCTACTATACTCTATATTCAATTCCTACTCAAAAGTACCTACCTAAAGCTTTTGAAGTAGCCACCCTTTATAGAATCTTTCTAATGATGCTACTGACATATTGCAAAGGTCTCCATTATACTACATTTCCTCCAGACCAATTTCCTTCTCTTTATATCACCCAAGAAAAAAGTTGGATTAAAAAAAAAAAAAACTTTGAGGGGCAGAGCCAAGATGGCAGAGTAGAAAGAGCACTTCCAAGGTGCACTCTCCCACACCACTTCAAAATCATGAAAAAGGAGACTCTGAACAACTTCTGGAGCTCCAGCACCCACAGAACAACACAGAGAAGCTAACCTCCCACTGAGGACAGCCCAGCAGCCCTGCAGGGAGTGGCCAGCGCAGTGTTCTGGGAGCCAAACCCAGGCCCACCTGAGTAATGATTTTAGCTCCAGGGCGGCCAGACCAGCAGCTGTGGCAATTCCAGAATTAGCAACACTGATATGCCTAAGACAAAGTTAGAGGTTAGTGCCCTATGGACTTTGGGACCAGTATTTAGAGAACGTGTTGGCTTATTCCCCTGGGGGAGAGAAACAGCTGAAGATACACAGCATAGACGCCATTTTGCAGCTTCAGCTCCTGGCCTGCGAACTGTAGGGAGATCCAGCTATCAGTCTTGGGGGGTAATCGCTCTTTCTTTAACCTCCCTGGACCTGGATTGTGGTCTGGGGTGGAGGTATTGGGGTGGGTATCCAGCTTGCCAGAGTGTGTGGAGGCTTCACAGAGGACACTCAACTAATACCTCCGGAAGTTGTGAAGACCCCAACATTTCGGATGGAAACTCCCCTGTCTGGTGTCAGAGTCCTACTGTGGCAACAAGCCCAAAAGTCAAGTAATTAAGTGGCAACATGCCTAGGCAAAGGAAACAAAATAAACAGAAAAATGCAACATTAGACTCCTATTTGGGGGGCAAAGAAGACCAAACCATGGAACAGGAGGAGGATTGGGAGCTCAGAACTCCAGCACCAAAAGCCCCAAATGAAAATACAAACTGGTCACATGCCATAGAGCACCTTAAGAAGGATTTTAAAAACCAAGTAAGAGGAGTGGAGGAAAAATTGGGAAGAGAAATAAGGATACAGGAAAAGTATGAAATGAGAGTCAACAGCCTGACTGAGGAAAATAACACCTTAAAAAATAGACTAACTCAAATGACAAAGGAGACTCAAAAGGGCAATGAGGAGAAGAATGCCTTAAAAAGCCGAATTTGCCAGATGGAAAAAGAATCTCAAAAGCTCACTGAGGAGATTCATTCCTTCAGAGTTAGACTGGAGCAAATGGAAGCTAATGACTTTATGAGAAATCAAGATGCTGTTAAACAGATCCAAACAAATGAAAGAATAGAAGGCAATGTGAAATATCTCATGGGAAAAACCACTGACCTGGAAAATAGGTCCAGGAGAAATAATTTAAAAATTATTGAACTACCTGAAAACCACAATCAAAGAAAGAACCTAGAATTCGTCCTTCAAGAAATTCTCAAGGAAAATTGCCCTAATGTTTTAGACCCAGAGGGGGAAACAGAGGTTGAAAGAATCTACAGATCACCTTCTAAAAAACATCCCCAAAAGAAAACTCCTACGAATATTATAGCCAGGTTCATATAGAAGAAGCAAGGGGAAGTGGTTGCAGGGGAAGGGAAGAACAGGAAGGCAAAAAGGCAAAACCATATTCTAATTGAATTTGGCTCAGGGAGAAAACGACATACATACTAAATGGGATATCTCACCCTGCAGGAGAGTAGGGGGAAGGGGGAGATAGGGGAGATAATGGAGGGGAGGGCATTCTGGGGGGAGGGGAGGTTGAAAGTACCCACTTTTGAAGAGGGACAGGATCAAAGTAGGGAATGGACCAGGTGGGGGTGGGATGGGTGGGGGGAAATATAAGCAGTCTTTTACAATATATCTACTATGGTAATGTTCTGCATACTGAATTGCTTATCTTCCCAGAGGGAGTGGGTAACAAGGGAGGAAGGGAATGGATCTGAAATTCGAAGTTTTAAAATTAAATGTTCCAAATATATAAAAATACTATTATTAATGCTATTTTGCATGTAATTGGGAGATAAGATGTGCAGGCATTGGGGCACAGAGATTCACCTTGCCCTAATGGTAAAGTCAAACGGGGTATGGGAGAAGATATGGGAGAGAGCAGATTGGATGAGGGGATATCTTGTGGGACTGCTATTCTGGGGTGGTGGGTAGGGGGAAAATGGGGGAAAAATTGTAACTCAAAATCTGGTGGAAATGAATGATGTAAACCAGAAGTTAATAAAGCATTTGTTAAAAATAAAAGAAAATTTAAAAAAAAAACTTTATTAAAACATTAGGGGAGTGAAAAGGTGAAATAAAATAAATTTATAGAGTTCAGAATAATTAAGTAATAGAACACAGGAATTATATCCATCTGATTATTATCTGACAAAATATGAATGAGGAAGATTAAGGAGTATGAGAGTAAATTCATGAAGTATACAGAGACACATGGCAATGAAATAGAGACATAAAACAGTATGTAGAAAGGACAACAGTGTCAAGTTAAATAAATTGTGGAGATCCTTTGCAGATTGTAAAAATAAGCAAAATAGCCCCAGTTGTCTCCCCCACCCCCCACCCCAAAAGAATATATTAGGAGGCAGTTGGGTAGCACAGTGAATAGAGCACTCGCCCTGGAGTCAAATCTGACCTCAGATATGTAGTAGCTGTGTGACCTTGGCCAAGTCACTTAATCCCAATTGCCTCCAAAAAAAAAAAAAAAGAAATGAAAAGGGAGTTATCTTATGATAGGAGATACCAGTATGGATCTTGTGGTACCCTTGATATTCCTCACATTTCCCTCAATTTTTTGATGGGATACTTAAAGCACTTTGCAAATCCTAGAGTACTATATAAATGTTAGCTGTCACCACCACCAATACCAACTCCAGCCCCACCACCAGCACTAGTACCATCATCTCCACCAGTGCTTTTATCTTTTTCACTAGTCAGGACCAAATCTTAATAGACAAAGGAGAATCCCCAGAGGTATGTACTTCACCCAACTCCCGAGGTTTCTCTGATTTAATTTCCAACTAAGTAAAGTTGCTTTTGACAGAGAACTGCCTACTTCTCTTTTCTTATTCAGCTCATCTTTTGTGAGCAGCAAAACTTGCCTTTTTGACTAATAGTTAACCATGGATTTATCTAATCTGACCTTTTATGACTCAGACCCCATTCCACAAGAGATTAAAAAAAAAAAAAAAAGCAAAGCACTCCTCTTCTTGATCCTGCTGAATTTCAT
>WOXC01007785.1:275000-285815 GCA_011680675.1 Gymnobelideus leadbeateri | reverse complement strand
GGTGGCTAGGTGGCGCAGTGAGTAAGAGTGCCGGCCTCGGAGTTGGGATGACCCAAGATCAAATCCGGCCTCAGAAAATGAGCACCCACACATAAATAATGACTAGCCGTGTAACCCTGAGCAAGTTACTTAACCCCAATTGCTTAAAAAAAAAAAAAAAAAGAAAGAAAGAAAAAAATAAAGAGGAAGGGCCCCTGGTCCCCTGCAGCTAGCACTCTCTTTGCCTTGGGACTATAACCAGGGTCCCTGGTCCCTCGTGCCCAACCCCAATGCTCCTCTCCTCCCTGGAGATCCAGAACTGCATATGGGCAATAGAGTTGCCAATCAATATCAGCTATAACCAGTGCCAGCTAAAGATCCCCTGTAATCTCTTTCTGACAAATTGTCCAACCTCCTTACAGTCTCTGATCTGAGAACTCTTTTTTATTTTTTAAATTTATTTGTTTATTTTTAGTTTACAAAATTCAGTTCCATAGTTCCTTGCCTTTCAAATTTCCCTTCCTTCCCTCCCCCAACACCCCACAACAGCATATATCCAGTATAGGATCTGCAAATACTTTCACAGTAGACATTAGTCAAGTTACAAAGGCATATTATACTAGATGGGATGAAAAATGGTAAAGAAGAAATAAAACCAAACAATGAAAAGAAAAAGATCAATTAGATTTCTTCCATCAGGATTCAAGCTCAGTTTTTTCTAGTTCTTTCTCTGGATGTAGACATGTCTCTCCTTCATGAGTCTTTTGGGATTGACTTATATCACTGCACAATGAGTCCAGTCTGTCATAGTTGGTCATCACACATATGTTGTGTCTGTGATTGTATAAAAATTTGATCTGAGAACTCTTGAAGCTGCTGTGGCCACTGTTGCTGCCTCTGAATGTATGGGCTCTGGACAGGTTTCTACAGTGCTGTCATGAACTTCTGTTGACTTCCTAAACTTCTTCGGCTGAAAAAAGTCTCACTGACTTTTTTTTGACTCTACTACTCCAAAATTTTATTTAAGGTGTTATTTTAAAAGTTGTTTGGATAGGTACATTGAGACAGTTTATCTGGGTTGCCTCTAATCCACCATCTTGGCTCTACCTCATGAGTTCCTTACTTATCATTCAACACAATTATACCTAAGGATGCTATGTGCATTTCTGAGAGAGTGCACCCAAATTCATGGCAGGGCAGTGGAGAATGGCAGCTATGCCATTTATTGACTGAAATTAATGGGAAGCACATCAATGGGAGCTTGTGAGTTATATATAGTTTTAGGGGTACCTATCCACTGGTACCACTTGAAATCTTTTTTTGTTGTTGTTTTTGTTTTTTGGAGGGCAATTGGGGTTAAGTAACTTGCCCAAGGTCACACAGCTAGGTTTTTGTTTGTGTGGGTTAAGTGTCTGAGGCCGGATCCGAACTCAGGTCCTTCTGACTCCAGGGCCAGCGCTCTACTCACTGCACCACCTAGCCGCCCCGGTACCACTTGAATCTTGAGGTAGTAGCCACTCTTCAGAGAGTAGATGAGAAGTTGTATAATAATAATGATAAAATTATTCCTATATATTCCTTTAAGGTTTACAAAACAATTTCCTTATAACAATCTTGTCAAGAATAGAGCTATTATTATCCCCATGATCACAAAATTGACAAGGAAGTAAAGGGACTTTCAAAAGGTCACAAAGTCAAAGGAGGTGTTAGAGTGGGAATTTGAGCACAAGTTTCCTGATTCCAAAGCCAATGCTTACCCCACTATATGACACCGCTTCTCAAGATGGTGCTGTAGTTTGGTAGGTTAGAAAAAAGGAAAACAAGATGATTCATTCTGAAGTCAGATGATAGACCTGTTTCAAGTCAATAAGCATTTATTATTAGCTGCTGTATACACCTAGGAAGCAATTCCATTATCTTTGCTGAGAAAACCCCAAATGGGATCATGAAGAGTCAGACTCAACTGAAATGACTCAATAACAGCAACAGCCACACGCTACACTGGTATTGATGAAAACTTTGTGGTTCCTGGCTGAGCACATAGTAAACTTGTACATTCTCACTGAAATGGTCCTTCACTAGTACATTTTTTCCTATTTCCTTCTAGAGATGAAGCGTGTCTATAACGGCCCCATGGACTTGCTGATACTTATTATAGAAAGCATGAACAAGAGGAGAAAGCAGTTCAGTAAACCCAATATCATGATTGATGAACCACATCTTACAATAGATGCTATACTCCATATGAGTCTTTGTATGCCTTACACCATCTCCTCCATATCTCCATACTCTTCGATCCAGTGACACTGACCTCCTTGCCGTTCCTCACACAAGACACTCCATATTTCAACATCAGGTATTTTCTTTGGTTATCCCCATTGCCTCAAATTCTCTCCCTCTTCATCTCTGTCTCCTACTGCCCTGACTTCCTTCAAGTCCTACAGGAAACCTTCCCTAATCTGCTTCAATCCTAGCAGTCTCCCCTCTCTGGATTATAGTTTATCTTGCATATAGCTTCTTTGTACATAGTTGTCTCCCACACTAGACTGAGCTCCTTGAGAGCAAGATTTATCTTTTGCCATTCTTTGTATCATTAGTGCCTGGGACATAGTAAACACTTCATAAATGTTTATTGACTAGCGGACTGGCGCACCAACAGTTTCCTTTCCAGGTAAAGAATGTAGGGAGATCAGGGCGGCTAGGTGGTGCAGTGAGTAAGAGCGCCGGCCTCGGAGTTGGGATGACCCGAGATCAGATCCGGCCTCAGAAAATGAGCCCCCACACATAAATAATGACTAGCCGTGTAACCTTGAGCAAGTTACTTAACCCCAATTGCTTTAAAAAAAAAAAAAAGAATGTAGGGAGGTAGAACTGACTATTCTTAAATAGGGTACTCTAACTGGGTGGGACTGGAACTCAGGGGAACAAAAGGGGCACACTTGAGTTCCTTGAACAGATAAGTTAGTGTTGCCAAGATGTTTGGGCATCTCCATTTCTTCCTGCCCATGAATTACTCAGTATCTCTCCTCACATTGCTGGTGCCAATGCTAAGTCTGAATGAAATCTGCCTAAGGTTGCCCCAAGAGAATATGTTCTCTTCTTGCTGAAGGGTCAAGAATAATATCTATTCAAGTATTTTTAAAAAGCCACCAAAGCCTTGTTGGATGATTGACCTTTGGGGGACTGAGGTATAGCCCCTACCTGCAGCTCTTCTTTTACTGGAAACGGAAAGGGGTGTGACCCATGGAGTGGGTGGAGAGATCCTCTGATGAGAGTAACCCAAGGGGGAGGAATGATCGATGGGAGAAGAGTTACCAGAGTATTACCCCAGAGGAGAATGACTAAGAGGGAAGTGTCTGTTGTAAGCAGGAGTGCCCTATGAGAAGAATGATCAATGAATGGAGAGTAATCAAAGGAAGGACTGGGGGTCCTATGGAGGAGAGTGACTAATAGGAGGAGTCATCCATGAGAAAAGAATGACCCAAGATAAGAGCCCTGTGGGGAATTTTCTAGGTCTCCAAGGACCATGCACCTTGTGTCTAGGAAAAGAGAAAGGGTAGAGGGAAAGTAACCCCCTTCCTAGAAATGAAAGCTGTATGGTCAGGACATTCTGGGCAGAAGTGAAATCTCTGTACATTGAGTATAGACTGTGGAATAGGAGAACAGAAACAAGACTGGAAGTTAGGAAATCCCCCAGTAGCCCAGAATGGAGGTTGGGATTAAAACATCTCCATTACTCAAAGTTAAATTTTCCTTTTTGTGTGTATGAATTTTCTTTTTATTCTAAACTTAACAAACATTAAATAAAATGTACATTTCCCTATGCATAGTAGAGTAAAAAAAAGAGTGATATACATGAAACTGTGAATAACTGTTGGGTAAAACTGGTTCTTCTTTTTAAGTGTATAATAAATACAACATGGAATGAACTTTCAGAACTGTTGTGCTTGTTTGTGATTCCTTCTGCTCTCTTCTTTGCACTAAAAAAACAGTTTCAATGGTTCTTTCTCCTTTATTTTCTTATTTGTTCCATAACGTGCCCTGGAGTTACTCTCTCAACCACTCTCTTTACAGGCAGGGTGGGTTCCCACCGTACATCTCCCCCTCCTGGGTCTAGGGGAGTGACTTTTCTAGTGCAATAGTTCACAAGCCTCCACTCAGATGCTTTGCTCCATCAATTATATATTGATATTTAAATACCTTTTCAGAAAGGTACATTTACTGGGTTCATATAATAAGAATATTTGGTATAAAACATCTCCCAATGGGGCTTTGGAGACCTTTCTTTTTAACACCTATCATTCCTGACACTTTGACAATCAAGAAGAGACCACAGTTTCCTGGGCAGACCTTAGGCAGACCCATCAAGCGAGGGAGTAATATGACTTCTGAGGTTCCTGACAACTCGAATCCAAACCCATGTCCTTTGACTCCAAATTTAGTATATTTTCCTGTAATGCCACAAAGTTTCTTATAAATCCATACTCTAAAGCTATTGATTGTGGTGGCTTCTTCTGCCCTGACCACTGCAACCAGGCTTTTCCTGGCCTCTAATCTCAACACCCTGATTCCACTGGTTTAGGAAGGAGGATTCCTTCTTCCAGGTTCCCACTCATATCTATCTCTGTGCCTCTGGAAAAAGCCTATCTCCCCTGTCTCTTCATCATGGTTAATACATTCTCCCACACCTTTCATTAAAGGAATCCTGCCTAGGCTTTTAGCTTCCCATTTCCCAAATTTCTCACAGCTTTACCAAAAAGACATTAAGGACCTCCACTAACAAAATATCCAGGACCTGCCTTCTTGGGCCTTGCTCATCAGGCTCCCCTGTATTTCCTTCCTCCCAAGAGGTGACTTCTTAGCTCCTACCACCCAGGTTCTACATAGCTATTGTGTATATTCAAATAATACAAGCACATACTCCCTTCCTTCAAGTTCTTCACAGTCTAGTTTGGAAGCCTGGACACACAAGTATGAAAAGGCAAATAGCAATACAAGGTAATATAAACTGGTTTAGATCCTGGGTGTCCTGTTTATTACGTCTGGGAACTTGGTAAAATAATTTCCTTCCCCTGGGTTTCAGTTTCCTCATTTTCTGAGACTTAAGGGCAACAGATCACTAGGCAAATAAAACTCTTACTCAAACATCATTTGGGTGTAGGTGTGTTAAGGGAGGATTAGTGCCTCTGAGTGAGGGCTGTTTATTCACCTTTCATGTCCACTTGGTTCATCCAATTCTCACCTGTAGCTCCAAGAAGCTATAGCACATCCAGTGGCCACACCTGATAAAACTGCCTCAGCAGAGGGGCTAAACCAGGTTAAGGGTAACTGATAGGCCTCAAAACTGTTGGTGAGTGGGGGAGGAGTCTACCCCAAGCATGTGAAGACTTCCACCAGTGGAATGGGCTGATGGGAACAATTTGTTCCAATAGTCAGGAAGGCGGCTGAAGCAAGCCCTGTGGAGCACTTGGTCAGAAATCAAGGACACCAAGGTTATCTGCTGTATCCCAGGTCATCACCAGTCATCTTGACTTTTGTCCTGACACTGGACTTTAACAACTCAGGAAGAGAGAGTGAGGCTGATGACTTTGTACAACTCTGTCTCTCTTAAATCCAATTCACTCACAAGTCATGACATCACCCTGTGATGCTGTTGATCCTCTTTGAAAACAAAAGAATGAAAAAAAAATGGGGCAGCTAGGTGGTACGGTAAATACAGCACCGGCCCTGGAATCAGGAGGACCTAAGTTCAAATCCGGCCTCAGACACTTAACACTTACTAGCTGTGTGATCTTGGGCAAGTCACTTAACCCCCAATTGCCCTCCAAAAAAAAAAAAAAAAAAAAGAAGGAAAGAAAAAAGAAAATGAAGGAGGAACAACAGTTCCCTCATTTATAAAATAGGAGAGTTAGCCTAAAATGGTTTCTGACTTCCCTTGTACAAGGGAGTAGTATGGTTTGTAGGGCCCTTCCAACCCTGACATTCTATGGATAGATAGGGGTAGGGAACCTTCAGCCTCGAGGCCACATGTGGCCCTCTAGTCCTCAAGGGCAACCCTTTGACTAAGTCCAAACTTAGCAGAACAAATCTCCTTAATGAAAGGATTTGTACTGTCAGTCAAAAGACCAAATCCAAGGACCTAGAGGACCACATGTGGCCTCAGACCACAGGTTCCCCACCCCTGGCCTAGATTATAGCCATAACAGGACAGCTTTGAAAATTTGTCCCTTCTTGATAAATTGTCATGGCCCATCTTCAGTGCAATAATTTGATTTAATCCAGTTAAGTCGTAGTTTCTTTAAATTCATATTATTTTTGTTCCTTCCTTGGGTTCTTTCCAGCTCTAGTATTGTAAGTTCTAGGGTTCCTTCTAGCTCTATTATTCCACATTTTACATTCTGACGTCTTTTTTACTTCTGACATTACATGTTCTTTTGTTGTTGTTGTTGTTGAGTCATTTTTAGTCGTATCTGACTCTTCATGACCCCATATGGGGTTTTCTTGGCAAAGATGCTGGAGTAGTTTGCCATTTCCTTCTCCAGCTCATTTGACAGTTGAGGAAACTGAGGCCAACAGGATTAAATGACTTGCCCAAGGTCACAGTTAATAAGTGTCAGAGGCCAGATTTTAATTCAGGAAGATGAGTCTTCTTCACTCTTGGCCTGATCCTCTATCCAATGTACCACCCAGTTGCCCAGTTCCACGTTCTATCTTCTAACATTTTGTGTTTTGAAGTCCACCTTTAAATCCTTTGATCCTATGCCACAAGGCAAGATATTACTAGAGGTAGTATGATGTAGGAAATAACATTGGATTTAAGAGCCAGGAGAAACTTACCAGTTGTAGGACCACGGGTAAACCATTTAACTTTCCTGAGTCTCAGTTTCCATATCTATAATATGGGTATAATAATACCTACAGATCCCTTGTGAGGATCAGATGAGATACTATAGGTAAAGTTCTTTATAGACTTTGAAAATGCGATATAAATGCTACTGTTTTAAAATTTTTAATATTGTATTTTTTCCCAATTACATATAAAAACAATTTCAACATTCTGTTTTCAAATTTTGAGTTCCAAATTCTCTCCCTCCCACCCCTGCCTCTCTCATTGAGAAGGCAAACAATTTGTCATATGTTGTACACGTATAGTCATGCAAAACACATTTCCATGTAAGTCATGCTATGGAAGAAAACACAGACCAAAATAAAAAAGGAAAAATAAAAAAAAAAGTATCCTCAATTTGCATTCAGGCTCAACCACCAGTTCTTTCTCTGGAGATGGACAGCACCTTTCATCATAAGTCCTTCAGAATTGTCTTCGATCATTATATTATTGAGAATAGCTGAATTATTCACAGTAGATCATCATATAACATTGCTGTTACTGTGTACAATGTTCCCCTGGTTTAGCTCATTTCACTTTGCATCAGTTCATGTAAGTCTTTCCAGGTTTTTCTGAGAGCATCCTGCTCATCATTTCTTACAGCACAATAGTATTCCATAACAATCATACCTAATAACTTGTTCAGTCATTCCCAAAGTGATAGACATTTCCTCAATTTCCAATTCTTTGCCACCACTAAAAGAGTTGCTATAAATATTTTTGTACATATAAGTTCTTTCCCTTTTTGTTTTTTATCTCTTTGGGACACAGACCTAATAGTGGTATTGCTTGGTCAATGGTTCGATCAGCATACAACTTCACCAACCATGTATTAGTGTTTTAATTTTTCCACATCTCCTCCAACATTTATCATTTTCCTTTTCTGTCATATTAGCCAGTCTAATGAGTGTGGTGGTTGGTCAGTTGTTTTCATTTGCATTTCTTTAATCAATATTGATTTAGAGCATTTTTCTCATGACTATAGATAGGTTTGATAATTTCATCTGAAAACTGCCTGTTCATATCCTTTGACCATATATCAATTAAAGGATAGCCCTCATTTCTATAAATATGACTCAGTTTATTCTATATATCTGGGAAATGAAATATTTATCAGAGAAACTTGCTATAAAATTTTTTTCATAGTAAAGATTACCAGCTATTTCCTTCCATTCTATTTCCTCCCTGATTAACCTACACTCTCTCCTTTCACCCAATCCATTCTCAAAAATGTTTTACTTCAGTCAAATTTATAAAAATGAGAGCCATTCTCTAATTGATAAGTGATCAAAAGATATGATTAGTTTTCAGATGAAGTAATCAAAGCTATATGTAGTCACATAAAAAATACTCTTACTATTGATTAGAGAAGTGCAAGTTAAAACAATTTTGAGGTACTACCTTATGCCTATTAGATTGGTTAATAAGAGAGAAAAGGTAAATAACTAATGTTTGGAGGGGATGAAGGAAAAATGAGACATTAATGCACTGTTGGTGGAGTTATGAACTGACTCAATCATTTTGTACAGTAATTTGGAACTATGCCCAAAGGGCTATAAAACTATGCACACTCGGGGCGGCTAGGTGGCGCAGTGAATAGAGCGCCGGCCCTGGAATCAGAAGGCCCTGAGTTCGGAGCCGGCCTCTGACACTTAATCCGCACAAACAAAAACCTAGCCGTGTGACCTTGGGCAAGTTACTTAACCCCAATTGCCCTAAAGGGGCGGCTAGGTGGCGCAGTGAGTAAGAGTGCCGGCCTCGGAGTTTGGATGACCCGAGATCAGATCCGGCCTCAGAAAATGAGCACCCACGCATAAATAATGACTAGCCGTGTAACCTCGAGCAAGTTACTTAACCCCAATTGCTTTTAAAAAAAAAAAAAAACAAAAAAAAAAAAACTATGCACACTCTTTGAGCTAGCAATACTACTACTAGGTCTGTATTCCAAAATAGATTTTTAAAAAAGGAAAAAGGCCTGTATGTACAAAAATATAGCAGCTCTTTTCTGCGGGGTAAAGAGTTAGAAGTTGAGATGCCCATCAATTGGGGAATGGCTGAACAAATTGTGGTATGTGATTATGATGGAATATGTATACACTCACACACATATTATAGGAAACAATGAGCAGAAAGATCTCAGAGAAACCTGGAAAGACTTACATGAGCTGATAAAAGGTGAAATTAACAGCAATATTGTAGGATGTTCAGCTATGAATGACTTAGCTATTCTCAGCAATTCACTGATCCAAGACAGCTCTAAAGGACTTATGAAAAATACTATCCGTCCCCAGAGAAAGAACTGAAGGTGTCCAAATGCAGATTGAAGCATACTTTTTTTCCTTTTTTTTTTCTTGAGGGATTTTTTGGTCTATATTTTCTTTTACAACATGACTTACTATGGAAGTTTTGCATGACAACATGTGTATAACCTATACCTAATTTCTTGGTGAGAAGAAGGGAGAGAATTTGGAATTCGGAAGTTTTAAAAATAAACGTTAAAAATTGTTTTTACATGTAACTGGGGAAAATAAAATACTAAACAAAAAAATTTTAGAAGTGTTTTGCTTCTGACTTTTACCTCTGCCAACCTGCCCTCCCTTCTATCAGTACCTCACTCCCTTCTCTTAACTCCTTACCCCCCTAATTCCCTGTATGGTAAGATAGATTTTTCCACCCAATTGAGTGTGTATGTTATTCCCTCTTTGAACCAGTTCCCATGAGGGTAAGGTTCGTGAGCTCACCCTCCCACCCCCTTTCCCCACTTCCCCTCCACTGTAAAATCCCTTTGGGGTTTTTTATTGTCAGACAATTTACCCCACTCTACTTCTCCCTTTCCCTTCTCCAAGTGCATTCTTCTTTATCTCCCCTCAATTTTATGTTTTTAGATAATCCTCCCCCCACACTCTACTCACACCTGTACCTACCTGTCTGTGTACATGCCTTCTAACTGCCTAATAATGAGAAAGTTTTTAGGAGTTACAAGTCTAATTTTCCCATGCCGGAAGGTAAACAGTTGAACATTGCAACTGTTATTATTAGGTATCAAACGAATGGTGAAATGCTATAGGAGTTCAGAGGAGAGCTTTCATTTTGGCCTGAAGTGGTTAGGAAAGGCTTCCCTGAGGAGATGGGACATGAGCAGGTGTGTGGATGGGTAGGATTTGGACAGGTAAAGAGAGGGCAGAAGTTGCAAAAAATGCTTGAGGGTCTCCCCACATTCCTATATCGAGTTCAGCTACACTAGCAATTTTTTAAAATAAATTTTATTACTGTCTTTTATATTTACATCTCCTAAATTTCTCTCTGCATCCCTCCCCACTTCTCCAACCCTGCCCCCAGCACCCCATATAACAAATAATCTTTTTTAGAGAGGAAAAACAATCAGCAAAAAACAATCAATATGTTGAAAACAATCTGAAAATATATGTAGTGCCCCACACCCTTGGGGCACAGGGAGGCATCTTCTCATTTCTCTTCTTTGGAAGAGGATTTGTTTGTTCTGTGTAGTTTTGTAACTTTTCCTTTCCATTTGCATTGGTGAAGTCATTGTATGAAGTATTTTTCTTGACTCTACTTATTTCATTCCTATCAGTTCATATAAGTCTTGCCATGCTCCTCTGCAGTCATTGTATTCATTATTTCTTATAGCGAAAACAGGAATATTCCATTACATTCACGTGCCATAATTGGTTTAGCCATTCCCTAACTGATGGCATCTATTTTGCTTCAATTTGTTGCCACAAATAGTGCAGCAATAAATATTTTGGTGTACTCGAGGACTGAATTAGCGATGAACCGGGTCTCACTTTTCCGAGTCAACTGGTCTAGTCAACAAGTATTTATTACTTACTCTGTGCCGGGCACTGTGCTAAGCATTGGGAATACAAATACAAATACCTTCTAGATTTTATTCTGATGGGAGGAGAGCGGATAAAAGGCAGCAGAAAAGC
>WOXC01007785.1:0-270000 GCA_011680675.1 Gymnobelideus leadbeateri | reverse complement strand
TCCTGTGTATGGTAAAAAAAAAAGTTTGACTTGGGATTTTAAGTCCTGGTGCTATCACTGACCGGCTGCTTGTTCTCAGGGGAGTTATTTCTTTT
Organism: Gymnobelideus leadbeateri; assembly: GCA_011680675.1. Lineage (NCBI taxonomy): Eukaryota > Metazoa > Chordata > Mammalia > Diprotodontia > Petauridae > Gymnobelideus > Gymnobelideus leadbeateri. The sequence goes on along the minus strand of WOXC01007785.1, from coordinate 269,905 downwards.
CTCTGCCCCTCATCTATAAAAGATGAATGATGATACTGGTGCTCCTTGCTCACAAAGGGTTTTTGTGAGGAAAAGTCTTTGACAGCCTTAAAGCAAGACATAAAAATGTGAGCTGTCCTTATTGTTGTGAGGCAGTCAGCCAGATGCAATGTTTATTCATCCAGTGTCTTACTTTGTAAATCACACTCTTGGGAGATTCGCCAACAGTAAGATGTAGTCAGTCCCTCTGCCAGCACGGGGTTGGGGAGTGGGAAGAGAAATTGCAGTGAGAGCAGAGGGGAAAGGTTTTGAGTCTAAGATAAATGGGGAGGGGAGGGACAACTCACAGAAGATGAGAACTAACAATTCACGTTGATATTGTGCTTTAGGGCTTCCAAAGCATTTTCTTCACAGTGACCCTGTGAAAGGAGGTAGTTGGGACTCAGAGTCCAGGAAAAGGAAGGGAAGAGGGGGTTCAGATAAGAGAGAAACCCACAAGGCTGGAGCACATCTAGCATTTAGGAAGAAGGTATTATTTGCTCAGATAGCTAGATGTAAACCCAAATGGCCAAGAGAATGTGGAAAGGGGACATACTCTTGTCTTTTCATGCCTTCTGGTCTAGGGAAACCTATTTTTAGAATTGGTTTAGGTTTGAAGGTGAGAACTAAGTATGCTCATTCATTTATTCTTCTGTTCTTTGAAGGACAGTGATGATTCATCCTTATTTTATGGATAGGGAAACTGAATCTCACAGAGGTCATGCAAAGTCACATAGTTTGTAGCAGAACTAAAATCCCAACCTTCTAGTGAGCTCTTCCCCATCTCCTTCTACATTATAGACCCACAGTTTCTTTGGCATTACAGAAATAAGGTTGTCTTCAGACTCAGACTCTGATCAGGGTTGGTGAGAAGGTAGGAGGATGGATGGGACCATATGGTGGTAGAATTTTCATTAGAGGCCTGACTATACTCCTCTAAAGTCTTCCTGTGGACTACATGATGCAGTCTCTTATACCCAGTATCCAAGTAAGACCCATTCAGGTTCCAGAAGAGGTCAAGCACTTAGGGGAGAAAGCCAGTCCTGAGCATCTGGAATTTCCAAGGGCCCCTTCTCCTCCACTGTCATGAGTATGGTCAACTATGCCAAACTCAGACCCTTTGGAAGCATCAGGCAAAGAGGGCCAAGAGGACAGAGGTTAATGGCTGCTGAGGGATGTGAGAGCCATGGCCAGGGCTTGTGGGCAGCCACCCTTTTCCAAAGAACCAGGGCCAGCCTGAGAGCTGAGAGCTGTAGCAGCAGAAAGATGACCAAGAGGCTGAAGATGTAGAAAAGGAACCAGCAGATGGAAAAAAGAAGCAATAATCACAGGTACCAGCTTCAAGGGGCATGTTTTCATCATAATTCTCAGCCAGGGGACCCTGTAGGCCACCTAACTGTGGCAAATGAGCAGTATATTAAATGGAATGGTGAAACCAAACAGCACCTCTACCACATTGATGGTCAACCATTGTTCTGGAAGCCTGTATACCTGCATGAGGCATTGCTTGTGGGCAGCCATGTTGATCTACTGAGGAAAGGAAGACAAGTAAAGAGGAGACAAAGATGCCCCTCCAGGATCACACAGCTTCCAGAAGTCCATGCCCAAGTCCTGCCACCATCATCTCTTCCATTACTGGCTACCTAATGTTGAGGAATTCAAGGTCTCAGAGCACACAACACACAGAAAATGGTTCAGGCAATAAGGAAAATACTGGCATACTCTTATGGCGAGACAGAACAGGTGGGTGAGGACCTGGCATAGAGGCACCAAGCACCCAGTCTGAGCAAGTCTAGATTATCAGTCATGGCTGAGTGCAGAAAAAGACAGGAACTGCATGAGAGTTAAAGTCAACAGACATTTATTAAGCACCAGGTTCTGTGTTAAGGGATGAGAATATAAAGAAAGGTAAAAGACTGTCTCTGCCCTCAAGGAGCTCACAGTCTAATTAATGGGGGAGACAATATACAAAAATTATGTACAAATAAAATATATTTACATATGCATATATGTGCATGTATGTACTACAGCTATGTAGCTATATCTGTCTGTCTTTATATTTATCTCTGTCTCTATATTTATATGTAGGATAGAGGGGAAGTAAGGGATAAATATAGAAAAATAAGAGATAAAGATAGAGGGAAAGTAAGATTGAGCTGCATCGAGGTGGTCCAGATCACTAGAGCCTTTCTAAGGAGTCTGAGCAGGAAATAGAAGTCTATCAGCAGCTCAGTAACAAGGAGGATGTGTGCCAGCTAAAGAGCTGCCAGACAGGTAGACCTCTCTGCTGGGCTGTCACATGGAGGGGAAATAAGTTACCTAGGTCCCTCCCAGGAAAATGACTCAGAACAGCTTCGGAGGGAGGAAGGCAGGGCAATTGGGGTTAAGTGACTTGCCCAAGTTAGTAAGTGTTAAGTGTCTGAGGTCAAAACTCAGGTCCTCCTGACTCCAGGGCCAGTGCTCTGTTCGCTGGCCACCTAGCTGCTCCTGGAACAGCCTTCTTGCCTCAGTGGAGAGAGGCATTTGAGCCAGGGTAAATTTATATAAACCAGTAATAGGCAGGCCCAGAAGGAGGAGATATCCAAGCAGGGACATCCAAGAGAGGAATGGGAGAGGAGAGGTATCTGAGCTAACCAGAGATGAGGAAAGAAGGATCCAAGCTGTTCTTGGGCTTCACCAAGTAAAAAGGCACAAAGGAAGGTGTGATATAATGACCAGGAAGGAAAGGGATAGGTGAGGGCTGTTTGTTTTCTCCCCTTTGGTGGATTAGACAGAAAGAGGTGTGGCTGTTTTGTGATTTGTTTTTAGAAAGAGTTTCCACTTCCCAAAGGGAGCAAAATCTCCAAGGCTGCAATTGGGGTCCAAATTAGCTGTGGGTACATGCGAGGCTCAGGCCCAAGCATGGATGCTCCCACTTGGCATGGAACAAGGCAGGCCCTCACAGACCTCCAGGGTGCACAGAAGCAATATTCCCTGGTTTCTGCCTGCTGTCCCAATCTAATAAATGAATTAGAGTTTCCAAGCTGAAAGATACCTTAGAGCTTATCAAACTGACCTCCTTTATTTTACAGATGAGGAGTCTGAGGCCCAGTAAAGTTAAGCAATTTGCTCAGAATCTGAGAATAAGGAACAATCCACCAATCAATCAATCAATAAATATTTATTAAGCAGCTACTATGCTCCAGGCAATGTGCTAAGTTCTAGAGATACAAAAAGAGACAAAAGACAATCCTTGCCCTCCAGAAGCTTGCAATCTAATGGGGGAGACTATAGGCAGACAAACTGGATAAAGCAAGCCATATACAAGATAAGTAGGAAATAATTCATTTAACCCCCTTTGCTTTGCTTTCCTCATCTGTAAAATGATCTGGAGAAGGAAATGGCAAACCATTCCTGTGTCTTTGCCAGGAAAACCTCAGATGGGGTCACGACATCAGACACAGCTGAAACGACTGAACAAGGAAATAATTAAGAGGGAAGGCACTGGAATTAGGGGTTGGGGAAGGCTTCCAGACACAAGATTTGAACCACTCTTGACTCTGGACCCAGCAGTTTTCTATCACAACAAGATGGAGCATGCCCCAAAAGAGACATATTGTCCCTCCCTAGTTAGTAGCTTTGCTCACAGCTTGAGTTAATTTTCCTTGTGTTTCCTGATCCCTTGGCTCAACCTGATGACATGTTTTTAGTCCTGGGCTCCTCCCAGCTACCCACACATAGGATCATAGATTTAGAACTAGAAAGAATCTTTGAGGTCATTAAGTACAATTCCTTCGTTCTACAGATGAAGAAACCAGGGTTAAGAGAGGTTAAGGGACTGGTCCATGGTTAGTGTCTGAGGCAGGATCTGAACTGTGGTGTATTTTTTTATTAATTGATTTATTTATTTTGAGTCTTCTTAACTCTAAGCCCAGTGTTCTACGGACTGAGTCACATAGCTGCCTCTCCAACCAGCTTCACTTCCACTGTCTCTGTTGGTATTAAGGCTTCAGTTTATCTCTCTGATCTGACTCTTGACTGGTAGGCTGACCACTACCACGTTACTATATCTAAGCCCCCAACCTTCCTCTGCTCCTGGCAGTTGACTCCTTTTGCTTAATCAAGAATGACTTTCTGAAAAAAAATTTTTTTTGAAAATTTTTTTTAAAAAGGAATGACTTTCTGGCCCTGACACTCAGTTTGTGTCTGTCATACCTAGTATTTCTGTCTCAGACAAGAGCACTGAAGTGTGGTCTGGGGGAAGCCAGAGTCACCTCCATAGCCCACTGTAGGATAGAAAGTACGAGGTTTGGAGTTAGTTTGTTCAAATCTTGACTCTACCCTTTTTGAGATGAGTGACTTCGGTCAAGTCCCTTCATCTCCCTGAGCCTGTTTCCTCACCTGTGAAATGGAGTTAATAAGACTTGCCCTATTTACTTTCTAGGATTGATATTGAAGAAGGCACTTTCTAAAACTCCACTCAAAAATCTTCATCACTCTTAAGAAAAGATATTCAGTTCTTAGCCCTGACATTTTGACTCCAGGCTGCCTTTTCAACTTTTTTTTTCTTTTCTGTTACTGACACACTCTCTGTACTAGCCACATTGATCTATTAACTACTTTTCAAATTTGACATGACAATTCCCTCTCCTGTGCACTCCCATAAGTCACCTCCCATTCCTAGAACACATTCCATCCTCAATTCTGCCTCAAAAAATTGACATCTTTCTTCTTAGCTCAGCTCAAATGTCACTAGTCTGTAAAGTATCCCAAGCTCCCCATCTCCCCCATCCCACAATGGTATTTTTTTTTGGAGGGGAGAAGGTAGGGCAATTGGGATTAAGTGACTTGCCTAAAGTCACACAGCTAGTTTTGTAAGTGTCTGAGGGCAGATTTGAACTCAGTTCCTCCTGACTCCAGGGCTGGTTCTCTATTCGCCTAGCCGCCCCAAGTACTTTTTTTTCTATCCTCAAATTTTCCTAGAGCATTTTTTTGGAGACTGGGATTCCATATTTTACCCAGACTAGGTCAGTGGCCTGTGGCTTCCACTGCAGATCTGCTTGGGGGCTTTGATTGGCTCCATTTCTGACCTGAACCACTCAGCTCCTCCTTGGGCATCTAGGTACCTCCCTCCTCCCCGACCCTGTTCTCATCCAGTTATTGTCGGACAGTGGGGACTCAACTGACCTACCAGCCTCAATCTCTCCAGAAGCAATGATTACAGGCATGTGCTGCCCTGGGGTCAAGAAATCAATAGACATTAATTAAGCACCTACTGTGTGCCCAGAATTGTATTAAGTGCCAGGGATATGAAGAAAGGCAAAAGATAGTCCTTGTACTCAAGAATTCACAATCTAACAGGGGAGACAATATGCAAATAACTGTTGTTTTTCAGTTGTTTCAGTCCTGTCCAATTCTTTTTTACCTCATTTGGAGTTTTCTTGGTAAAGATACTGGAGTGATTTGCCATTTCCTTCTCCAGATCATTTTATAGATGAGGAAACTGAGGCAAACAGGGTTAAGTGACTTGTTCAGTGTCACATAACTAGAAAGTGTCTGAGGTTGCATTTGAACTCAGGTCTTCCTGACTCCAGGTAAGGTTCCTGATTCACTGTGCCACCTACCTGCAATATAAAAGATAAATATGAAATAGTCAACAGAAGGAAGGCACTAGAATTAAGCCAGAATTTGGAAAGACTTCCTATAGAAGATAGGGTTTTAGTGAGGAAACTCAGGAGGCAGAGGTGAGAAGGGGAGGGGGAGAGAGAGAGAGAGAGAGAGAGAGAGAGAGAGAGAGAGAGAGAGAGAGAGAGAGAGAGAGAGAGAACATTCCATGTAAAGGAGACAACCACTGAAAATACCCTGAGTTGAGAGATAGAATGTCTTGTTTAAGGAACATACAAGGAGCCAGTATCTGGATCTCAGAGTGTGGAGTTGCAAGGTATAGAAAGACTGAAGCATCTGAGATCTTTACAAAGTCCATCCATCACTCCCTTACTTTCTATTGTATTTGTATCAAAGGCTATCCCCCAAATACAGTATGGGAACATTGGTATATGGCTCAAAGGGAGGAAAAATAGACATCTATCTCTAGTCTCTTCTTCCACCCTTTTCTAAGGGAGATCATTTCCTTCCAGGAGGGGAAGTAGGAGCTTGGGACCAGAAACTTGGCCACTCTGTTTTCCTGAGACAAAGGGTACTGGGTTAGAATTATATCTATCTGTTTCTTAAATATTATTAATCTAGGGTATATGATTTTCAGGATCAAGCTAACTTCTGATCTCTGATTTTTTATTTTTTATTTATTTTTTTGCTTTTTGGAGGGCAATTGGGGTTAAATGACTTGCCCAAAGTCACGTGGCTAGTAAGTGTGTCAAGTATCTGATGCTGGATTTGAACTCAGGTCCTCCTGACTCCAGGGCCAGTGCTCTATTGACTGTGTCACCTAGCTGCCCCCCAATTTTTTTTTTTTGCTTTTTGGTGAGCAATTGGGGTTAAGTGACTTGCCCAAGGTCACACTGCTAGGTTTTGTGTGTGTGTGTGTGTGTGTGTGTGTGTGTGTGTGTGTTAAGTGTCTGAGGTCAGATTTGAACTCAAGTCCTCCTGACTCCAGGGCCGATGCTCTATTCACTGCGCCACCTAGCCACCCCATGATCTCCTATTCTTAATGAAAAAAGTAGCAGGACCCCAAGTTTTCTATCCAAAGCTTAACTCCTTTCCCATCAAATACCAATTTCACAGTGAACGTATATAGTAGATAGTAAAGAAACTCATTTACCCAAGTCAGTGGCAAAACAGAAATTAGAGAAAGTATACATAGGAAAACAGATACCAGACAATACCATGAAGGGGAAAGGACCTGCCCTATTGTGACTGAGGTAACTCAGTTCAGCAAAAAAGAGTCTCAGATCCCACCCAAGGAGTTCTCCTAAGTCTTCTGTGTGGCAAGTTGGGGACAAAGATATAATGGCGACTGCCTGCTTTTCCCATGTCTTCCCAGAGTATTTTCCTTCAGCAACCTGAAATGGGGTTGGCTTTGTCTATCTTTTCTCTAGAGAGATAGAAGGCCAAAGCAAACTTGGGGACTCAAGTGACATTCTCTCCCTGAGATGAAAGTCTTTGAGATCCATTGCAAAGAACAATTGGTACAAATTCAAAACCTGTAAAGATACAGTATAAACATAAGCATTAGCTACGATGACAAGGATATCTTTCCTGGCATTGCAGAGAATCAACCTTGGGTACTGTTCAAATGGAAATAAAACAAAATGCACATTAACAGTGCATGCAGTAGACATGGAACTATAGAGAGAATAACCAGGGAGGATGCTACCAAGACAGCTTGCCTAACTGCACACGGGATACAGAACACGGGAACATTTTGGAAGTACATGCACATCCAGGCTAGCAAAGCAAAACTCCCTAGCTACAGTAATAATACTGTATATAAAGGACTGTATATAAAACGTAACAATTGTAAACATTAGCAAACACACAAAACAAATTAATAGATATTGCCATAGCATGATCATGACACAAAACAGTCAAATGAACATAATGGGGAAATAAGAAGTCGTTTTTCAGTCAATTTCAATCATGTCTGAGTCTTTGTGACTCAATTTAGGGTTTTCTTGGCAAAGATACTGGAGTGGTTTCCATTTCCTTCTCCAGTCCATTTTACATGTGGGGAGATTGAGGCAAACAGGGTTAAGTGACTTGCCCGGGGTCACACAAGTAGTAAGTGTCTGAGACCAGATTCGAACTCAGGAAAAGGAGTCCTCCACATTCCAGGTCCAGCACTCTATAGCACCACCTAGCAGCCCCATGGGGATACTCAAACATGCAGTAATTCACATGTGTAGCAGTAAACATAAGTGATTACATGGCTTGGCTCCTATGCCACCTGACCTACCATCAGGATTGTTACAGACTTTTGTGTCTATACCTGGGCTTACAGCAATGGCAGGTATGTTCAAGTTGTGTTAGTTTAAACTGTACCATGGAGTCTTTTTAGTGGTTTTGGGCAGGAAAATATTTGCCTCTGGGCTTAGTTCTCCTGCCCTGTGATAATAGTCTGTTTTACTAGATGTGTCACTTTCAGGCAACTGGGCAGCACAATGGATAAAGGCAGGCCTTAATGGTCAGGGAGAACTCAGTTCAAACCCAGCCTCAGACACTTACTAGATATTTGACCCTGGGTGAGTCACTTAACTTTCGTTTGCCTCAGTTTCCTCAAAGGGGAATAAGAACAGCATCTACTAAGCTGGGTTGTTGTACACAGACATCTTAAACTCAACACGTCCAAAACTGATCTCATTATCTTTCTCCCAAACCTTTTCTTTTTCCTAATTTCCCTGTATTGAATGCCAAATGTTCACTTGCCTAAAAGACTATTTTATAAAGAACTCACATAAGGCAAGTGCTTACATGGTAGTCAGAAAAAGCAATACAAGTACACTCTCAAGGTCTCTTTTAGGAACTTTGGAATTGATCATGTGACACGGGAGACACTGGCACAGGACCGCTCAGCATAGCATGCCCACATCAGAGAAGGTTCTGTGTTCTCTGAGCAAAGCAGAATTGAAACAGCTCCCAAAATGACAAATTTAGAGAATCCACTCCAAATGTGCACATGGATTGTTTGTGCCCAACCAGTGTAGGACATTCCAAGCTCCTATTGGTCTAACCAGCCACAGTTGGACGCATTGCAACTTGACTCTAACAGTGATGTCACTTTGGACCTCTTCGAGAAGGAAGGACAACCAGCACCACCACAATTTCCCTGTTACTATTGAGGGCACTGCCATCTTCCCAGTCTCCCAGGCTTGCAACCTCAATCTCATCCTCAGCTCTTCACGCTCTCTCTCCCACCCCTCACATCCAATCTGTTGCCAAACCCTGTCAATCCTGCCTTCAAAATATCTCTTGTCCTCCCCCACTTCTCTCCTCTGACATCGTCACCAACCCGGTGTAGGCCCTCATTCTCTTACCCTCGGACTATTGCCAGAGGCTGGGGGCTGGTCTACCCACCTCTAGTCTCTCCCCACCCCAGTCTATCCTCCCTTCAGCTTTAAAAGCGATCTTCCTAAAATGCAGATCTGAGCATTTCCCCCCCTCTCCCATCAATTCCAATGACTTTCTGTTACCTCTGAGATCAAATATAAAACTCTCCATTTTTGCTTTTAAAGGTCTCAATCACCAGGCTCCTTCCTCCCTTTCCAGTTTTCTTATACGTTACTTTTCATATCCCTTTTCTTGTACCGTATACTTTCTTATACCTTACTCCCCTGCACGTACTCTACTACTTGGTGACACTGGTCTCCTTGCTGATCATTGCACAAAACTCTCCACTTCCTGACTCTAAAGACCCCTCTAGCTACAAATCTTTTTTTTTTGCTTTTTGGAGGGCAGTTGGGGTTAAGTAACTTGCCCAAGGTCACACGGCTAGGTTTTTGTTTGTGTGTGCATTAAGTGTCTGAGGCCGGATCCGAACTCAGGTCCTTCTGACTCCAGGGCTGACGCTCTACTCACTGCGCCACCTAGCCGCCCCTCTAGCTACAAATCGATGCCCCTTCTGAGGACAGGCTGACTCTGTTTCACCAGTTTTTCCCATCTGACACTTATTTCTGCAAGTTCCCCTGATGGATGGCAGAGGGCACCAAAGAGGTACTTTCTCCACTCCTATCCACCAAAACAAAGCTCCCACAAAGGCTACAGTACCTAGTATTACCTGCATCCCTCAGCAGCCAGGAAAGAAGAGACCAGATACCAGATCAAATGTCGTGCTGGATAGGAGGCAGCAGTGACATTGTCCAAATGAGCCCTGAGCTTAGAGTTAGGAGGGGCACAGAAGACCCTAACTAGTCCAGTGAGCCAGGACAAACACAGCCCCTTTGAATTTCACTCCCCATTCCCCAGACAAATTCTCAAAACTGAATCAATTTTACTTCCTCCCTTTCGTTTATTAATGGAAAGTTAGAAGTACTGAGGAGGATTAGGGAACAATAACGGATCTCCTACTTATTGCCTGTGTGACTCTGGACAAGTCATTTTCCTTCTCTGAGCCTCAGTTTCTCCATCTGTAAAATAAAAGTTGGACTAGATGATGTCTAAGGTTCTTTCCAGCTCTAACATTTTATGTTCTATCAATTAATTAATAAACATTTATTAGGCACCTACTATGCTGGACACTGTCCAGCTCTAATATTCTATGATATATTGTCCTTCCCTGATTTATTATCTAACGTCATTTAGAACTCTAATATTTTATATTGTAAGCTCCCTTCCAGCTATAATCATCTATGGGTTTATGGAGAAGGAACCCCTTCTGTTTCAATACACATCCCCCTAAAAAAAAGTAACCCAGCCTCAGCTTACAGAATTCACATAAGCAAGGACTGACCCCCAAGTTGGGCAGACCCTTCTTTCAGCTTCTCCTTTATATCATCAACCATCTGCACAAAGAGCTTGACAAAGCTGGTCCCCTGGATGCTCCTTTGGAAGCTGTGAGTAGCAAAGACACATCCAGGATAGGGTTGAGACAGCTGTGGAGGAAAACCAAGCCAATGGGTATGGTCCAGCAGAATCAATTGCCTTCTATAGATCCTGGTAGAGGTCCTAATTTGAGGATTTGAATAGCAGGGCAAAGAATATGATAATATTGAGGATGAGTGTTGGGAACTAGCAGGCACAGAAGACAGTGGTCACATGGGCGATCAGCTTTCCTCTAGCCTATGCAGGATCTCCACCAGATTCTCTGGAACAGACTGCTCATCAAAGTCATACACAAAGTTGGGGCAGACCAAACACCCATCTATCTCTATGACAGATGTGAACAGGAGAATGGGTGTGGCACGTAGTAGAGCCAACAGCCAAACAATGCCCATGATCCCATAGACAACCCTTTTCTTCTGCCACCAGTGGGAAGCAAAGGAGTAGAGCAGCTGGGCAGTGGTGTTGGCTGGTCAATGTGATAAAATAATTGTGAAATAGAAGATGGTCACCTTGCAGGTAGCACCATGTATCAGCTACTGAATGGATGAGGAAGGACAAGGTGCACAGTGCTAGGAAGCTGGCTACCACCGAGTTACAGATGAGAGGGAGGGGAACAGAATGGTTGTGGATCTTCATCAAGGCAGTCCATACCACTTGCCCATTCCTGAGAATCCCAACCAGGAAACAAGGTCCTACAAACAACACAGGCACCAGAATTTGTTCAGCCTGGCCAACATCTACCACCGTCAGAGTATCTGTGAAGTTGGCCCCATTGCTTGTGGAGTTGGCCAACTGTTCTATCCAGTTGAGTGGCTGAAGTGCCATTGTCTATGCACCACACTAAGTGGTCCCATAGCAAGAAGAGAGGGTTCCTTGGAGGACAGTAGTTTGTGGATGTCTCTGGGGTCCTGGAAGTAAAATAGAATCTTCTCTCTGGGGTAGGCATGAGGGATGACTCCTCTTCCTCCTCTTTATCCTCCTCTACTATCCTCTTACTGTTTCAAACTGCACTTCTCCAGTGGAATGGAACATTTTCACCATTATCTGGAGAGATACCTTCCCATGCTCCTGGGCAGCCCCACTCTACTATGTTGTCCTCTGCTGAGGTTTCCTAACTGGTATCTTCTCCCAGTCATCTCAGGCCTCTCCAGCTGCCCTGAACACCTTAGATATTATCAGTAAATCATATCTGATCTGGCCAGGAGATTCAGCTTTTCTAACAGAGCTCACAACTCTAGTCACAAGGTGGCAGAAGAGAGATTCCCTCTTCTTGTGCTTAGAGTCATAATATCATTGCTCTCAAACTAGAAGGGGCTGGAAAAATTCAGTGACTGGTCTAGGGTCACCCAAGTAGTAAGTGGCAAAGCTGGGATCTGAACCCAGATCCTCTAAGCTTCAAATTTTCTGTTTTATCATGCTGCCTCTCAAGACTCAGTCCAGGATGTTTGCTGCTCCACTGTGGCCAGCTGGTGCTAACTATATAGCCAGCTCATACTTGTCATCTCTGGGGCAGAAGTTTTCCCTAGAGAGCTGTACAGAGTTATATCTCTCAGGGCCAGAACCTGCCCTCTAGGAGGAAGTTCTAAGCTTTTCTTTTGTCTTGGACCCTTTTTGTCTGAAGACTCCTCAGAACATTGCTCTTAAATGCATAAAATAAGACACAAAGGATTATATAGGAAAGAAATCTTACTAAAACACAAACATCAAAATTTCTTAAAAAACAAATTCACAAATCCCAGGTTAAGAAGCTTGGTAGTCCCTTTCTTAGCGGTGTACCTCTCCTTCAATCATGACTGATATATATATATATATATATATATATATATACATATATATATATATGTATGTATGTATTAAGACTGGCAGAGCACTTTCCATAACCACAATAAAGCCTCACAATAGTAGGTATGTAGAATGTCAGAGTGGGGAGACATAGAATATCAAGAGTGTCAGAGCTGGGAGGTCCCTTAGAACACAAAATGTCAGAGCTAGAAGGATCCTTAGAACATAGAATGTCAGAACTGAGAGGGCCAGAGAATGTCAGAGCTGGGAGGGCCCTTAGAACACAGAATGTCAGTGTGAACCAGCCCTACCTCCAGTGCTCTTGTGTGTCTGTACTCTCATACTTGCCCTTTTGTCATCTTTTCTGATCCAAGGGGTGTGATGTAAAGCTTTAATGTGGTTTAAATTTATGTTTCTTAATAGTAGTGATATGCAGCATTTTTTATATGGTTATGTTGCATTGGAGTCTCTGACCACCCAAAAACTGTTGGGGTTTCATGATGTGTTGTGATGGAACCATCTCAAAGAATTCAGAGTCAGACCACCTCTAATTCAAGTATAGGAATTTATTGAGATTGACACCTCTCAGGAACCGGGCTAAATTCCAGGAGGAACTAGCAACTTCAGAGAAAGCAAGATGGACTTTTATAAGGTAAAGATGCACTTACATAATCAAGATTTACATAGACTAGAGGAATATAGTTAATATTAAAAAGGTAGGAGGAGTTTGTTAAGGGATTAGGTAATGGAGGAGGGGTCCCATCTATGGTTCAGTGGTTAAACATTCTGGTCATGCTGTCCTCCAGTTGGCTAGCTATTGTGGTCCTGTCTGGTTAAGACAGATAGTTAGGTATTGTGGTCCTGTCTTGGGCTAGATGGATGATGTGATTGTGAGTGAATACAAGAACACACCTGTTTCTGTGGGAATGGGTCTAGGGGCAGTGACCAGGTAGAGGCAGTACCTGGGTTCCTATCACATGGACACACCTGTGGTTTCTGTGGGAACTAAGAGTTCAGGGACACACCTGTTGTTCCAGTGAGCAGTGAAGCATGTATGAAGAAGCTAGGACATTGGTGGGGAGGAGGGTTGAGGGAGCCTAGGTAGGTACAGTGGGCCTGCTATTCAGTGAGACTGGACTTATAATGAAGTTAGAATATTGGGCCTAGGGGCAGCTTTACCAGGATTCCATCAATTGTTAATAATTTTCATTTCTTCTTTTGAAAACAGCCTATTCATGTTCTTAAAATTTTATTTCTAGGGGAACCATTCTTGATTCTTTTTCATAGGGACTCAGGTCTTTCATCAACTTACTCATCAGAAGACACCTTACAGTTCAACCTCCCCACTATCCATTTCAGAGATGACCCCAAGAAGGGGCTCATCTTGCCCAAAATTCATACCACTCTCTATGGGACCCAGACCCAAGACCCTTGATCTCAAGCCCAGGACCGGTGGTAGCTCAGTTGGGTTTGCATATCCACAATTATGCAGGAGTCTTGCATCTACTCACAAAATTCTAGCTGAGTCCACTTTTGTTATTTACTCCTCTGAGTTATGGGAAAGCTATCTGTGTTTACTTTGTTGACAGAGTTCATGGTTACAGACTCCTAGCTATGGTGTAGGTATTCTGTTGTGTATAATTTATTCCTTTTCTTAAGGGTATGGAAAAAAATAAAACACTGCATACAATATCCAAGCATAACTGTCTGTTTCCATGAGGGTTTTGAAGGGGGAAATGAGTCTGTCATACTGAGATCACATGAATGAAATAGATTAGTTTCAGGGTGGAAGGTGGAGGATCAGAGCTAATATCGATGGGTAAATCAATGCTAAAGACTCCTCTTAAACTAACAAGATGGTGTTGTTACCCAGAGATAACAAGGGGACAGAAGGTCACTTGTTCTATGAGAACCACAAAGAACATAGCATTTCCTCAGTGCTGCCTTTCAGTGGGGTGGAATGCCTAACTGCCAGGTGGGCATGAGACTTCCCAAGGCTTGATCCTTTTTAGTGAACAAAATCAGGTCAGTGGCTAGCCATACCTCTTGATGGTTAAACTAAGATAAAGCTGGGAATTTGGGGGTTATATTGATAAAATCTGGGGAGAAAAATACCCCCAGAAAAGAAGCTTCTACACTTTGTACTCTTTCACTTAGGACTTGAGGGAGAGGTAATCAGTAAGCCCTACTATGTGTCTGCTCTATGCAAGGCTTTGTGCGGTAGAGCTCATAGCATCATTGAATTTAGAACTGAAAAGGATGTTAGATTTCAGGCTTCATTTTACAGATGATAAAAATATGGTCCAGGGAAATGAAATGACTAGAGCGGGGATAGTGGGAAAAGTGAGGGGTAGGATGTCAAGTGGTTTAAATCAATCTCAATTCTACCATGTCCTACCATTACAACTTCAGGCAAGTCAACTAAGTCAACTCACCTGTCTGTGCCTCAGTCACTTCATCCGTAAAGTAGAGGTGGCTAGACTAGTTAGGTCCCTATGCCAGCTTCCAGGACTTAAGCTCTGACCCCATAAACAGAGGGTTCTTCCTAGTTTTAAATACTTTGACCAGAGGCCTCAAAGAAAGTAGCAGAGCCAGGATTTGAATCCAAGGTTTTTTACTTTTGATGCAAAGCTTTTCCCAGTACTCTATACCACTCTTTTGTTCAGAGATAAATAGGATATGTTGCTTATCAACCTTTTAATTGATGAGACAAAAACTTTGTTGTTGTTTCAGTCATGTCTGACTCTTTGTCACCCCATTTGGGGTTTTCTTAGCAAAGATATTGGAGTGGTTTGCCATTTCTTCCTCTACCTCATTTTACATTTGGGAAACTGAGCCAAAGAGGGTTAAGTGACTTGCCTAGGGTCACACAGCTAGTAAGTATATGAGGTCAGATTTGAGAGAAAAAACTAAAGCATATGAAACCAAGATGAAAAAAATATGACAGTCTCTAATCTAGTTCCAAACTGCATAGTGATACATTTGAAGGAGAGGAAGATCAGTGGGGACCAGAACAACCAAAAAAGGCTACCTAGAGGAACTAGGGTTTTGAAACATGTGGATAGGTGGAGAAGAGTATGCCAGGAGATTAGAGAACAGTTGGGTCATCTGAAGGCCACAAGTGATGGGGAAAAGCTCCTTCCATAGCTCTCCCTGCTTCAAGAATCATCAGGGGAGAGGAGTAATGAACTGCACTAGCATTTCAAATGGGGGTTTTTAGGGCTGCCAGGAAGCAGGAAGGCTGTTAGTGTGTGTGTAATTGGTGGAAACATAGATTGGCCATTATAATGCGCTATCAGATAAGAACCATGGAACATGGTGGGGAGGTCACTGACGGACATGGCAGGCTGAGGGAAGAGAGCAAGTGTAGAGTGGGCAATACAAAATGGAACAGGCTACCTTGAAAGGTAGTTAGTTCGCCATCACTGGAAGCAATCAAGTAGAGGTTAGATTACTGCTTTGACAGAAAACTTGGCATAAGCAGATCATATGGCATGAATCACAGAAATGGGCACAAAGAACACAGCCTAGGCTCCTCTTACTTGAGGCCATTCCTGATTCCCCCAGCTTTTAGTGCCATCTCCCTCCTGAAATTACTTAGTATTTACTTATCAGCATACACCAATAGAATTTAAGCTTCTTGGTCATTGATAAAAAGAAAATCCCCATGTACACCAAAATATTTATGACAACATTTTTTTGTGGTAGAACTGGACACAAAGTATATGCCCATCATTTGGGGAATGGCTCGATGAATTATGGTACATGAATAGACCACAGCACAGTGTCTAGAACGTAGTAGGCATGTAACCACTTGTTGAAGGAATTGCCGGACAGGACCAAATTGGGGGGAAGAGATCGACAGTGACAGTTTGGTTACATGGACAGCCTGGATTCTCTCTAGGTCACTCTTGATTAGCTGATGCAAGAATGACATAGGGAGACATTGTGCTATTTCACTAGACAGAAAACACAATCCTCTCCATCTGATGTACCTTCTTTTTCCTTTTACCCCATCCCCCACTTCAGTGATTCTCCTTCATCCTTCCTGAAGGAAAAATGAGGGAGAGAAATTACAGAAAGGGCATCCTGAAGCTTTCTATTCAAGCCACTATCTCCCGATCCTTCTTTAGCCCGAAGAAGTCCACTGTGATACCTTTTCTTCTCTTAATTCTTCCTGAGTCCTTGGCCAACTCACTTTCTCTCTTTGGGCCTCGATTTTCTACCTGTAGAATTAGGATGTTGGGCTAGATAACCTCCGAAGTGGCTTCTCTGAATCCTAGGACCATTACATTACCCTCCTTTGCCTCGGGACCTAAGTGGTATAGAGTGCTGGATATGGAGTCAGGAAGAATTGTTTGAATCTTACCTCAGACCCTTACTAGTTGTATGACCCTGGGCAAGTCATGTAACCTCTCTTAGCCTCAATTTTATCTGTCAAATGGGAATAATGATGGCACCTACTTCATAGAGCTGTTGTGAGGACGAAATGAGATAACATCTGTAAAGTGTCTTGCCAGTCTTAAAGCACTATATAAATGCGAGCTATTATCAAGGAAGGGGGAAGGGAAGGAGAAAAAGGAATGGAATGAGCACTTATATAGTACCTAATATGTGCCAGGCATTTTTAATCAAGATTATCTCATTTGGTCCTCACAACAACCCTGGGAAATAAGAGCTGTATTACATTGAGGAAGCTGAGGCAAACAGAGGTTAAGTGACTTTCCCAGGGTCACATAGCTAGTAAGGATCAGAAGTTAGATTTGAACTCTGGCCTTCTTGACTCCAGGTCCAGTGCTTTATCTTCTGTACCACCCAGGCACTTTATTCACCATGATCCCCATCTCCCATTCCCCTTCTCATCCTTGGCTACAATCAGTATATTCACATGCCCTGTCCACTCATGGTATCAGTGGATAATGGAAGTAACAAAAAATCTATTACATTATACATTCCTTAAGATCAGGACCTGCCTCATCCCTGGCTTTACATACCTAGTTTTAACCTTGATCTATGATTTCATCTGTGTAGGACAATGATCCTCAAACATTTTTGATTGTGCACCGCCTCTGGGATTATTTTTCCTTGGTGATTATGTTGGGGATGAGGAGGGATTTTTTCCAATTGCACCTGACCAGCTTCTTTGGGTGCCCAGTTTAGGGTTAAGTTATGGCTGCTTTGAGAGTTGATTCTATGCTCTAAAGGGGAAATATTGGGATCGTGCACAGCATTGATATGGGAAGGAATAGGGGATGTTGGGCTATAAGGGGTAAAGGATAGGCATAATTATGTTAGAATCAAGTTCCATGAGTATCTTTTGTGGAGATACTGGGATGCCATCCATCTTCCTACCCTTGGATTTTTTATTTATACAGTCCTTAGATTAATCAATTACATATCCTTTGGAGTCATTCCATGGTTCTCCAGAAGACCCCAGACCTTACTTCATAGATCACTGTAGGGAGCAGCAAGTGAAGAAAATCTCTACCAATTCAAGTTGTCAACTGGTTTACAACTTTGAGTCTTTGAGAGGTGCCTAGGACACTCAGAGGTTAAGTGATTTCCCCAGAGTCAAATAGCCAGTATGTAAATATTTGTTGAATTGAACTTTGAGCTGAAGAAACAATGCCACTTCTAAATTCTCTAACCCAAACTGCTTTTCTGAACCCCTGTCCCTTGCCCATCCAAAATCTAGAAGAGGGATTGTGACATCTGGGGGCACAGTTAGCCCAAGGGGATCAGCTGAGCTTTCTTTTGGGTCAGCTCAGCTCAGTTTCCTGTTTATGAAAGAGAGAAATGATCCTAGTGCCTCTCCACATTAGACCCTGGGATTTCATCCCCTATGGGTTTGGCTACCAGGTCCTTCAAATCCTGGGGGATGGAGATTTTTTTTTGAGTGAAGCAAACACAAACCCAGTTCACACATAGGGTTCCAAAAATGTTGGTTTTATTAGAAAATGATAAGTCCTCCTCAGACACCATCCCCTGGTAGGTAGGCAGCAGCAGAATTCTGATACTGTTTTTGTTCTTAGATCTATTATTGAGGTACCACTACCAGGTCCCTAGGAGCTGGGGCAATTGCTGCTCCCTGTTCTATATCCAGCAGGCCTTTAGGACCTGGATCCATCCTGAGCACCCTGGCCTCTGTATTCACTTTTTCCCCTTTTCATTGTTTCCTACTCTAGCACCCTGGGAAACTTGACTTATGGCCCACACATAGAACATCCCCAAAGGTACACAGTGTCCCATAGAATTGGGTGTGGTACAGGTAACTTGTTCCTACACACACAAGAGAAGCTGAATCTAAAGAACTCACAAGAGTCATTCATGGAAGAGGTTTAGTAATAAGATAACTACTGAAGTTCATGAACATAAAGCAGTTTGGGGGATTGCTGATGAGACAGTTAACATTCTACCTTGGCTCCACATCATGATTTCACTCAAATAAGAGCTGTACAAATAATAACTAGCATTTATATAGTTCCTACTATGTGCCAAATACTTTAAAAATATTATCTCATTCTATCCCTACAACAACTCTGGGAAGTAGATGATTTTATGATCCCCATTTTACAGACAGGGAAACTGAGATAGAGACTTGCCCACGCACATACAGCTAATAAATGTCTAAGGCTGGATTTGAATTCAGGTCTTCCTGACTGCACTTTGTGCTTAGCCTTTTCCACAGTCAACCACTTATACATCTGCTGATGCCACAGCCTTGGAAAGACATCATTGCCAATACAGTTTCTGAGCTCCAAACCATCTAACTAACTCATGGTCACCTCCTAGACATGTCCATCTCAAGTCTGCTTCTCAGTCCCCTCCTCAGGAAAGGAAACAAATGAACATGCCCAAATCTAGGCTCAGGCCTGCCTGAGGAGGACATGTGCCCATATCTGCATAGATACTAAGTTAGGGAAATGGGACAAGATGCCCCTACTCAACTCTCTGATCATAGCTGGAAAGGAAAGAGAATGGTTGAGGGGGTGAGTCATTCTCTTGTACATTCACTGAGTCATTGGTTCTTCCAGATGAGCAACAAATTAAGGGACTCATTACCTCCCCTTGTGAGACCCTAGATGATGAGTCATGTATAACTAGAAGACAGCTCCAAACTCCCCTGCATTTTAGTTAAGTAAAATCTGGAAAGGCCGCTCTAGGCTCTTATTAAATAAATGTCTTATTAAAGGATAGTGAGTGGTACAGGGGAAAGACTGCTAGAATCGGAATCAGAGGAACTGTATGTCCCACTTGGCCCAGTGAAACTCCTCATCCTGCCCTGTCCCCTATCTGGCTTCTCACTTGCCATCTAACTTCTGTGCATGGAACCTTCCCCATTTCCCCAGTTCTCCAGTTCTGGAACCATGATTGAATCAACTCTGCCATTGCTCCTAGAAGGGGCATGCCAATGTCTTCTACTATGATCCCACTGAACATCCTAATGGAACAGGGGCCTGGAAAATAGGGCTTCAGTCCTCAGAATACATAGAAAGGCCTGGTAATGGGGCTAGGCCATTTTGAGAATGCACAGGCATTCTATGGCTGTTTTCTGTTGGATTACTGTATGATAAAGAAAGGCTTTTCTGCTAACCTCTGAGTTAGAAATGAGTATACCCAAGGCCCCAGTGACTTAATTTTGTTTTTTTCTCTGTTTCCTAGATACATTTTCAGCATTTCATTTGTTATTCAGTCATTTTCAGTCATGTCCAACTCATCACGATCTCATTTGGGGTTTTCTTGGCAGAGTTACTAGAGTAGTTTGTCATTTCCTTCCCCAGCTCATTTTATAGATGAAGAAACTGAAGCAAAGAGACTTAAGTGACTCACCTAGGGTCACACAGCTAGTAAGCGTTTCAAGCCAGATTTGAACTCAGAAAGATGGGTCTTCCTGACTCCAGTAGTGGCGCTCTGTCTACTGCACCACCTAGCTATCTTCATTTTTAGTAAGAAGGGAATAATTACTTTAAGCCTTCAAGCGGGGAGAGTGCCAGCCCTCTCACACCCAGCTCGGGTCACATGAAGCCACGAGTTTATTATTTACTATTGCTTCTGTCAATGTTGTATATAATCCTTCCTGCCTTAGGTGAAGGACTATCAGGGACAGAATGTACAAGGCAGATTAAGTTTGTGAGTTTCAAAAAGTCAGGAAAGTCAAAATTCATGTTGGGAAACCATGCCAGCTTTTGTCACCAAGGCAAGTCCAAGCAGTGACATGTAGGACCAGCCCAGTAGTGAATTGTACATGGCAGCCAAGACACTATTTTTCAAAGTGAATTCATTCATTAACCATGACACATTTGAGGCAGCTGGGTAGTGTAGTGGATAGAGCCACCAGCCTTGGAATCAGGAGGATCTGAGTTCAAATCTAGCCTCAGACAACTAGCTGTGTGACCTTGGGAAGTCACTTAACCCAAATTACCTTAAGAAAAAAAAGGAAAGAAAGTGAGCTTGGTAGGGGGAATGCTTTGAATTTGAACCCAATTGACAAAACCCAAGAACTTATCTACATTTCTTTTGCTGACCTTAGAAGGGATTGTGGGAAGATAGAGAAGCCTAGATCTTCTTCAACCACCTCCCAAACACCCCAATGGGACTTAGAAATATATCCTTCTAAAGAGAAATAAGAATAATAATATGTAGTGGTATCCAACAAACATTTATTAAGCTCTACAAAATAACACGTACTGCGCTAAGTACTGGGGAGACAATTTAAAAAAAGACAGTATTTGCTCTCTAGGTGCCAGCATTCTAATGGGGGAGACAATACACAAAAGTAGACCAGAAAGAGGTGTGAGGAGAGAGATGGGACACGCAGCCCTCGGAGTATCCTGTTCTGTGGAGATGAAACTAGTCGTTGCTCAGTCATTCAGTCATATGTAACTCTTTGTGACCCCCGTGGACCATAGATGCCAGCTCCTTTTATCCTGCATTATCTCTTGTCCAGCTGCCATGATACTATCTATCATCTCATAGATATCTATCACCCCATTCTCCTTTTGCCTTCAATTTTGCCCAACAGAGGGTCTTTTCCAGTGGGTCCTGGCTTCTCATCATGTGGCCAAAGTATTTAAGCTTCAGCTTCAGTAATTATCCTTCCAATGAATAGTCTGACTTAATTTCTTAATCTTTTTTTTTGGAGGGGGGAAGGCAAGGCAATTGGGCTTAAGTGACTTGCCCAAGGTCACACAGCTAGTGTGTCAAGTGTCTGAGATGGGATTTAAACTCAGGTCCTCCTGACTCTAGGGCCAGTGCTGTATTCACTGTGCCACCTAGCTGCCCCTGAATTAATTTCTTTTAGTATTGACATATTTAACCTCCTTGCTGTCCAAGGGACTTTCAAAAGTCTTCTCCAGAACCATAATTTGAAAGCAACAGTTCTGCAATGCTCTGCTTTTCTTATAGTTAAGCTTTCACAGCCATACATTGCTACTGGAAAAACCATAGCTTTGACTATGTGAACCTTTGCTGGCAACATGATATCTCTGCTTTTTAATACACTGTCCATATTTGCGATTGCTTTCCTTCCAAGGAGAAAGCATCATTTAACTTCATGGCTGCAGTCACCATCTGTAGTCATCTTCGAGCCCAAGAAAATAAAATCTGACACTGCTTCCATTTCTTCTCCCCCATTTGCCAGGAAGTGATGGGGCCAGTTGCCAAGATCTTAGTTTTTTTGGTGTTGGCCTTCAAATCAGCTTTCATACTCTTCTTTTTCATTCTCATCAAGTTAAAACTAGGCATGGTGGCAGATGCAGAGTGGAAAGAGCTGAGTCCAATTTCCATCCTCTATAAAGTAAGGCATTGGGAAGAATGAGTACTTCACCTTCCGTCCCTCCAATGAGAAAGGAGAGGAGAGGAGGCTGAGGGAGGGGGTGGCAATCAAGTTAGCAGCATGGTGGTGATGATTTTAGAAATGAAGAGCTTATCCTGGAAGGATAAGTACTAAGTCTCAAACAAAGAAGTATTTATTAAAGCTATTTAGTTCTGAGGGAGAGAGACAAAGATAGAGACAGAGAGAGATAGAAAGAGACAGAGACAGAGAGACAGGGAAACAGAGAGACAGAGATGGAGAGGGAGAGAGGGAAAGGAAGAGAAGAGGGGGGAGAGAGAGAGACAGAGAGACAGAGAGAGAGAGACAGAAAGACAGACAGAGAGACAGAGACAGAGAGAGACAGAGAGAGACAGAGAGAGAGAGAGAGAGAGAGAGAGAGAGAGAGAGAGAGAGAGAGATTCATTAGTAGGATAAGTTAGGCACACAACACACAGAAGCAAACAAGTATGGTAACATAGCATTTGATAAACCCAAAGATCTTAATTACTGACAGAAGGACATCACTACTTGACAAACACTTCTGGAAAATTGGACAATTGTGCAGATTGCAGAGATTAAGTTTAGATCAATTCTTCAAATCACATACCAAGATAAACTCCCAATAAATACATGTCCTGGATATAAAAGGTCACTTCATCAAAGGAGAGGAGTAAGGAAGAAATTACTTTTAGGATCTAAGAATTGGGGAAAAGTACATGACTAAAGCAGAGAGTAGAGAGGCTCATGTAAGAGAAATTGAAACATTCTGATTAAATAAAATTTAAAAGTTTTTTCACACAAATAAATCTAATGTGAGAAGATGAATGTAACTGTTTTCCTTTAATCCTCAGCTCCTCTTTCCACTGCTTGGCACTGATGCCTCCTGCCACTGACCTTTATCTGTCACATGTGGGAGCTTTCAATAGACAGCACCAAACACAGACTCAGTATAAGAGCTAATATTTCCCAGAGGGCAGGGTAATAATTCCATAGGTTATGTGTTGGGTTGTGGTTTGTCCTTTTTTCTCAAAGAGGACCATGACATCAAGAAGTTGATGCCATGACTTATAAGTCGATTGGATTTAAGTGAGGAAGAGCTGTGCAAAGTCACCAGCCTCACTTTCTCCTCTGGAGCCATCTGGGTCCAGTGGCAGTAGTATCCCTCACAGAAAGAGTCACTGAGAATATTGAAAGCCTGAAGATTTGGGTGAATTTCTTTGTGTGCTTTTGTTTTCACCCCAACAAAATTGCTGGCTTTTAGGGTGCCTTTTCCTGGACAAGAATCCAACATCTTGTTGGCCTGACATTTCAGGTATCTGTTCTGTGTAGAACCTGAGAGAGAGTACTATGCTTTTCATTGCTTCCTTCCTTGTTCTATCAAGGAACAAGCAGCATTTCCTTTCTTAAAAGCTGTTTGTCCAGCTGTGCCCACTGAAGCTATAAGCCCCCTCCCCCCCAACAAGCACCCTGCCAGGCCTGAGAACAACCTGCCAGTTTCCCAAGCTCACAAAGGTTTTAGGGAGAACAATGAAGATTCTTTTAGTTCTTACATCAGAAGCAAATGAAAAGAATGTTTCTTTGGAGGCTCTGCCTGGGCCTTCCTGTAAGTGAAGTGAAGCACAGTTTCCTCTTGCTTTGAGTAGTTTATTCCTTTGGATTTTGAGTTGATCATTTATAGTTATCAGCCCATCTACAACAGGGTTTGAAATGGGAAACATCTCCTTGTGGCTCATTTGTCAGAGTATTTGTCTAGACTCATCTGTTTGACCTTTTGGCATTTCAAAACTGTTGAAATTTGGCTCCTGTATTTTTGTATTTTTGTTTCTTTTAATATTTCACACACACACATACACACACACACACACACACACACACACACACACACAACCATAATTGCTCTGGGGATGCTTCTAAGATGCCAATGAGCAAATCCTTCAGTTCTTTGAAGTTCCTAAGGTCCTTCTTTAGTCAAGGTGGTGGAGGAATAAGGCAGAGGCTGAGACAATCTTGCCCCCTTCCCCAAGTGATTTTCTCCCAGAGGTTTGGCTAAAACTGTTTTCTCTCTCTTGTCTAGGTTGTCCTACATTCAAATGCTTGGTTTAGAACCGACTTACTGTTTTATAAAAGACCCAGAGGGTATGATAAGGGTATGCCTTAGTTTAACACCTTTGATTAATTGAGGGCAGCCATGGGCAAAGTAGATGATGGGCTGGGCCTGGCATCAGGAAGACCTGAGCTCAAACGAGGCCTCTTTTATCCCAGCTCCTAGAAATGGGCCTTGGGATTGGTGATCTCTTGTTGACTATCCTTGCTATATGTACATTTGGAGCTTGGCATACGATATCAAGTATTGATTGAAACCTAATTTTTAGCAGGCTGCTGTTAAGTTTTCCCAAAAGTTTTTGCAAAATAGTGAGTCTTTATTGTAGCACCTGGGGTCTTTGGGTTTGTCTGCTCCCTTATATTATGTATCTAATCTGTTTCACTGATCTCTGTCTTTACTAGTAACAAATCAATGTAATGATTGTCATTAATTAATGTAATGATTACTACTATATATTTTAAGATTCGATGCTAATGTTCAGTCATTTTCACTTTTGTCCAACTCTTCGTGACCCTCTTTGGGATTTTCTTGACAGAGATACTGGATTAGTCAGCCATTTCCTTCTCTAGTTCATTTGCCAAATGAGAAAACTGAGGGACACAGGGTGGCTTGCCCAGAGTCATACTACTAGTGAGTGTCTGAGGCCAGATCTGAACTCAGGCAGATGAATCTTCCTGACTCCAGGTCCAGCACTCTATCTACTGTGCCACCGAGCTGCCAACTGATAAATACTCCCAAATATTTGATAGCTTCTGTAGTCATTTGGAAAATAATTTACACTTCTATCTCTTCCTGCTGAGCTATCAGCAGAAATCAGGCTACTGATTTACATGGATTTATCTACTAACCTCCAATTTTGCTGAATTTTTTAATCATTTCAATTTATTGAATATTCAACTTGAATTTATTGAAAATTCAATTATTATTCAATTTACATAAATATTTAATCATTTCTATTTACTTATTTATTCA
Organism: Gymnobelideus leadbeateri; assembly: GCA_011680675.1. Lineage (NCBI taxonomy): Eukaryota > Metazoa > Chordata > Mammalia > Diprotodontia > Petauridae > Gymnobelideus > Gymnobelideus leadbeateri. The sequence goes on along the minus strand of WOXC01007785.1, from coordinate 244,742 downwards.
AGTTAACTCTGTAGGGTTCTCTAAGTACACATCATACTAACTGTAAAAAACAAAATTTTATTTCCTCTTTGCCTATGTTTATTCCCTCAATTTCTCTTTATTATCTTGCTATTAGAGCTAACATTTGTAGAACTATGTTAAGTAGTAGTGATAATCATGGAAATCCTTAGTTTACCCTTATTGTTAAAGGCCTCTAACTTTTCCCCATTATATATAATGTTTACTCTTGGATTTAGTTAGATATTATTTACTGTATTAAAGAAAAGGCTATTCATTTCTATGACTTTAAGGGTTTTTAATACAAAAGGGCATTGGATTTTGTCAAAAAGATTTTCATTATCTGTTTATACAATCATATAGTTTTTATTTATATTAATAACACAGTTTATTAAATTTATAGTCTTTCTTATGCTGAACCAACCTTGTATTCCTCGTATAAATCCAACTTGGTCATAGTGTATAATCTTTCTAATATGTTCTTGTACTTGCTAGTTTTTTATTTAAAATTTCTGTATAACTATTCATTAGGGATGTTGGCCTATGGTTTTCTTTCTCTGCTTTATCTTTAGGTATTAAGGCAGAAGCTGTATTATGGAAAGATTAGATGGGTGCCTTTTTTTTCTATTTTTATAATTTATTTTTGTAGTGTTGGAATTAACTTTTCTTTGAATATTTAATAGAATTCACTACTAAATCTATCTATCCTTATGGCTTTTTCACTACAATTTTGTTTGTGACTTCTTCAATTTCTTTTTTTTTTTTTTTTGAAGCAATTGGGGTTAAGTAACTTGCTCAAGGTTACATGGCCAGTCATTATTTATGTGTGGGTGCTCATTTTCTGAGGCCGAATTCGATCCCGGGTCATCCCAACTCCAAGGCCAGCACTCTTACTCACTGCGCCACCTAGCCACCCCGACTTCTTCAATTTCTTACTCTGATGTTGGATTATTTAAATAATCTATTTCTTCTTTTGTTGAGTAGAACGTTTTATATTTTTTGTAGTATTCATCTGATTATATAAGTTATCTACTTTCTTTGAATATAGTTGGGCAAAATAGTTTCTTATGATTTCCTTTATTTTTTCTTCAACTGTTGTGAGTTCCCCTTTTTAATTTTTTTATGTGAATAATTTGGTTTTCCTCCCTCTTTAAAAAAATGGGTTAGCTAATTGTAAATCTTATTAGTTGTTTTTTCCCCCAACAAAACAGCTTCTGGTTTTAATTTCAATGATTTTCCTGCTTTTAATTTTATTAATTTCTTCTTTAATTTTCATAATTCTTACTTTGTTCTTTAGTTGGAGAATTTTGATTTGCTGTTGAATTTTTCTATTTGCCCAATTTATTTTTTTCTTCTCTCTTTTGTTGATGTAAGTGTTTAAAAATATAAATTTTCTTCTCAGAACTCTTTTAGTTGTATCTCATAACTTTTGTAATGTTGTCTTATTATTGTCATTCTGACTAATGCATCTTTCTATTGTTTCTATAATTGATTTTTGACCCACCATTTCTTTAGAATTATGTTATTGAGTTTCCAATTATTTTTAATTCTCTCTTTAAAGACCTTTTATTGAATCTAATTTTATTGCATTAGGGTCAGTAAACAATGCCTTTTCTCCATTTTTTAAACCAGTTATTTATGTTCCCTCCCATGGCCAATTTTTATGAAAATGTCATCTATAGCTAAGATTTAATAATCACCACAGAGCTACCATGTCTAATTTTTCTTAAGTTCTATAACTATAAAGTCCTTAACTTCTTTCTTTTTCATCTTTTGTTTGGATATATAGATCTGAAAGGCATGCAACAAGGTCCATCATCGTTAAAGTTTTACTACTTCTTTCTTCATTCTCAGTTAAGATCTCATTTGCTGCTAGAAATCTTTCTTGATCTCTCTTAATGCTAGTGCCTTTTTCTTGAGATTACCTCCAATTTATCCTCTGCATGTACATACATCTATGTGGATGCACATGTATATGTAGATATGCTATATATATGTGTGTATTTACATGACTGTGGACATGTCTCTCTCTTTAGACTGTCAGCTGCTGGAGAATGGAATTGTTTTTGCCTTTCTTTGTATCCTTAGCATTTAGCCCACTGACTAGAACATAGTAGGTGATTAATAAAATCGTGTTGACTTAACTTTTCCTTTAAATATTTCAACATTTATATTATTAGGTACATATGAATTATTAATATTGATTTGTTAGCTCTGGTACCTTTAAATATAATATAATTTCCTCAGTTATCTCTTTATCATATCTGTATTTATTGTATTTTTATATAATTTCTCCTGCTTTTTTGAGTTTAACTAAAACATAATAGGTTCTGCTCCATCTCTTCATTTTTTTTTAATTTTTTAAAGCAATTGGGGTTAAGTAACTTGCTCAAGGTTACACAGCTAGTCATTATTTATGTGTGGGTGCTCATTTTCTGAGACCGGTTTCGATCCCGGGTCATCCCAACTCCGAGGCCGGCGCTCTTACTCACTGCGCCACCTAGCAACCCCTCCATCTCTTCATTTTAACTCTATGTGAATCTTTGTGTGTTTCTTGTAAAAACAAAACAAAACACCATATTGTTAGATTCTGCTTTCTAATCCATTCTGTTAATCCTTTTTTATTGTTATTCCATTTCAGTAATCTGTTCATCCCACTGACCACATTTATGACTGTTAATTAGGTATTTCTCTCCATCCTGTCCTCTTTTTCTTTACTCTCTACAAATCAGAACATGATAGAAGGGAGTGAATGTGTTCTCTCTTGTGTTCATGTAAGTGAAATAACCTCTTTCCTCTCCGTTGTAGCTCTTCTCCCCTCCTTACTCCATCATTGGTCCCTGTTTTTTACTTTCTTCCTTTCCTTCCTTTAACTTTGGAATTTGTTTTGCTCATGACTATTCTTTTCTATATCCTGCCACCCCTCTTAGACCCCTTTCTACATTTCCCTTTTCCCTATCTCTTCCTTTTTTATCTCTTCCCTTTTGAGTTTAGTATATATCTATACTAAAATCTATGTGTGTAATTATGAATCTTTTTATCTGATTCAAATAAAAGTAGAGTTCATGGAATACCTGTTTCTCCCCCTCCTTCCTCGATGACTATATGCTCTTTATCATATATCCCACTATTAGGCCATAGTGATTTCTCTCCCCTTTTTCCTTCTTCCCTCCATGATATAGTCTCTTGACACTGGCATTTCCATTTCAAAGTATCTCCTCAGCCTGAACTTTTAATAAGGAATGCTTAGAAATCCCCTATCCCTTAAAAGGGCCTTTGTGGGGCTTTTTAAGGATTATATTTGGTTTTACTGGATAGACTATCCTTGATTGTAAACCTTCATTGTTTGCCTTTTGGAATATCATATTTTAAGCTCTCCTCTCTTTTATGGTGTCAACTTCTAAGTCTTGGGTAATCCTTATTGTGGCTCCTTGGCCACTGAACTCTTTTTTTGGCCATTTATACTATTTTTTCTTTGACCTGTGAGCTCTAGGTTTGGAATGATATTGTTGGTCATTTTCATTTTGAGGTTTCTTCCCAGAGAAAAACAGTGTATTATTCTTTACATTTTCACCTTGTTCTATGGTTCTAACAGCTCTAGGAAGTTTTCATTTATAATATCCTAATATATGATATCCAAATTTTCTTTTGTTCCTAATTTACATATGGTCCATTAATTCTTAGATCATCTCTCTTTGACCTGTTTTCCAGGTCAGTTGTTTTTGATGTACCTCTTAGACCAAGATTAAGAAACTTGAAGCCTCAAGGCCACATGTGGCCCTCTAGGTCTTCAAGTACAGTCCTTTGACTGAATTTAAACTTCACAGAACAAATCTCCTTAATAAAAGGATTTGTTCTGTAAAACTTGGACTCAGTCAAAATGCCATGCCCAAGGACCTAGAAGGGCCACATGTGGCCTCAAGGCTGCAGGTTCCCCACCCCTATCTTAAACCATCTGTTGGTTGTTGTTGTTTTTTTAAATCTGGTTTTGATATTTCTTTTTGGCTTATTGAGTAATAGCCTTCATTTTTGACCTTAATTTTCAGAGGATTATAGAAGATAATGTGGATAATTTGGACTATATAAAATTAAGAAGTTTTTGCACAACAAAGCCAGTGCAACTGAGATTTAGAAGAGAAATCTATAAATTGGGGGATCTTTGCATTAAGTTTCTTTGATAAAAGTCTTTCTAAGACAATCTCTTTCTAAGATTCATACTTATAAGAGTAAGAGCCTTTTCTCAATTGATTAATGGTCAAAGGATATGAATCAACAGTTCTCAAGGGAAGAAATTCAAGCTATCTATAACCATATGATAAACATTCCAAAATCACTAATAATTAGAGAAATACTAACTAAAGAAACTCTGAAGTTCTACCTCATACCAGCAGACTGATAAAGTTGACAAAAAAAAGAAAATCACAAATGTTGGAAGGGCTTTCAGTAGCACTGATACATGTTGGTGGAAATGTGAATTGCTCCAACTATTCTGGAAAATAATTTGGAAGTATGCTTCAAAAGTTGCCAAACAGTCAATTCTCTTTGACCCAACAACCCCACTACTTCATCTATACCTCAAAAAGATCAAAGAAAGAGGAAAAAGTCCTATACATACAAAATTACTTCTAGTCATTCTTTTTATAGCTGCAAAGAACTGGAGCATAAAAAAAAAGCATCAATCAATTGACTAATGGTTTAAAAATTTTATGGTATATGAATGTAAAGGAACACTATTGTACTGTAAGAAAGTATGAAAGAGACAGTTTTAGAGAAACCTGAAAAGAATTATATGAACTGACAGAGTGAAGTCAGAAGAACAGGAGAAAAATTTATACAATAACAATATTGTAAAGGAAATCATTTTGAAAGACTTAAGGCTGTTAAGACACAGTGACCGACCCGAATTTTAGATAACTAGACAATGACTATCCACCTCCTGGCAGAGAGGCAAATATACTAATATGCAGAATGAGACATACATTTTGACATGGTTAACATAAGAATTTATTTTGCTTAACTCTGCATATTTGTTGCAAAGGTTTTGTTTTTCTTTTTTTATAGGGGAAGAAGTGAAATGAGGGAAAATAAATGCTTGTTAACTAAAAAAAAGTTAATTTTAAAAAGAAAGTGATTTGGGGAATACAATTTGATATTAATCAGTGGTAATATGAAAGCAAAAAATGTTGAATGAAAACCTAGATACCATAATCTAAGCTATATCTCATGGGTAAAGTAGGAGATGATTCACAAGAGTGGCCTATTTTTTGAACATTTATTTTTAAAATTTTGATTTCCAGATTCTTTCCCTTCTTCCTTCCTCACCCACCCCCACTGGGAAGACAAGCAATTCAATACAGGTTGTACATGTGTAGTTACACAAAATGTTTCCATACTGTTATATTATGAAAGACTAACTGTATTTCCCTCTATTCTATCCTGCCCCGCACTTGTTCTATTTTCTACTTTGACCCTGTTCCTTTTCAAAAGTGTTTACTTCTAACTACACTCCCACAATCTGCCCTCTCTTCTGTCATCCCCCCTTTTATCCCCTTCCCCCCTACTTGCCTATAGGGTAAGATACCCACTTGAGTGTGTATGTTATTTCCTCCTTAAGCCAAATTCAATGAGAGTAAGGTTGACTTTCCTGCTCTTCCCCTCCATTGTAAGTTTTCTCTTGCCTCTTTTATATGAGATAATTTACCCTATTCTATCCCTCCCTTTCTCCTCCCATTATATTCCTCTCTCACCTCTTAATTTTATTTTTTAGGTATTATCACTTCCTATTCAACTGATCCTGTGCCCTCTTTCTGTGTATACATGTACACACATATACACACACTCACATATGTATTTATGTACACATATACTCTCCTATACATACAAATATATATATATATATATATATATATATATATATATATATATATTCCCTTCAACTATCTTCATACTGAGAAAAGTCTCTTGAGTTACAATTATCATTTTTCCATGTAGGAATATAAATAGTTCAACTTTTATAGGTTCTTTATGATTTCATTTTCCTGTTTACTTTCTCATACTTCTCTTGATTCTTGTATTTGAAAGTCAGATTTTCTGTTCAGCTCTGGTTTTTTCAACAAGAATACTTGAAAGTAGATCATAGAAGTGGGAGGAAGACCCATATGTACAAAAATATTTTAACAGCCCTTTTTGTGGTTGCAAAGAATTGGAAACTAAAGGGGTGCCCATCAATTGGGGAATGGCTAAACAAGATGTGGTATATGAATGTAATGGAATATTATTGTGCTATAAGAAACGAGGAGGTGACGGATTTCATAATTACCTGGAGAGATTTATACAAACTGATGCTGAGCCAGAAGAGTAGAATCAGAAGAAATTTGTATACAATCACAGACATACCATATCTGTGATGACCAACTACGACAGACTGGACACTTTTCAGCAATGCAGTGATATAAGTTAATCCCGAAAGACTCAAGAAAGTGAGAAATGTGCCATCCAGAGATATAACTAGAAAGAACTGAGCCTGAATCCTGATGGAAGCAAACTAAATGATCTTGTTCGTTTCATTGTTTGGTTTTATTTCTTCCTTACCATCTTTCATACCACCTAGTACAATACGCCTTTGTAATTGGAATAATATCTAATATGAATGCATTTGCAGATCCTATACTGGACTATATGCTGTAGTGGGGGGAGGGGGGAGGGAAGTAAAGGAAATTTGAAAATCAAGGAACTATGGAATTGAATCTTGTTAACTGAAACTAAACTAATAAATTAATTTTTAAAAAAAGAATACTTGAAAATCCTCAATTTCATTGAATGACCATATTTTCCCTGAAGCATTATAGTCAGTTTTGCTGGGTAGGTGATTCTTGATTTTAGTCCTAGCTCCTTTGACCTCCAGAATATCATATTCTAAGACCTTCAATCTCTTAATGTAGAAGCTGCTAGATCTTGTTTTATCCTGATTGTGTTTCCACAATACTCAAATTGTTTCTTCCTGAAAGCTTGTAATATTTTCTCCTTGACCTGGGAGCTCTAGAATTTGACTATGAGATTCCTAGGAGTTTTTGGGGGGGATCTTTTTCAAGAGGTGATCAGTGAATTCTTTCAATTTCTATTCTGCCCTCTAGTTCTAGAATATCAGGGTAATTTTTCTTGATAAGTTCTTGAAAGATGGTGTTTAGGCTCTTTTTTTGATCATGGCTTTCAGGTAGTCCAATAATTTTTAAATTCTGCCTTCTGGATCTATTTTCCAGGTCAGTAGTTTTTCCAATGAGATATTTCACATTGCCTTCTATTTTTTTCATTTGTTTGGATCTGTTTTATAGTATCTTGATTTCTCATAAAGTCATTAGCTTCCAATTGCTCCAATCTAATTTTAAAGGAGTTATTTTCTTTAGTAAGTTTTTAAAATTCATTTTCCTTCTGGTCAATTCAACTTTTTAAGCCATTCTTCTCATTGACTTTTTGGACTTCTTTTGCCATTTGAGTTAGTCTATTATATAAAGTGTTATTTTCTTCATTATTTTTGGGGTCTCCTTTAGCAGGCTATTGACTTGCTTTTTATGATTTTCTTGCATCATTCTCATTTCTCTTCCCAATTTTTCCTCTACTTCTCTTACTTGATTTTCAAAATCCTTCTTGAGCTCCTCCATGGCCTATAACCAATTCATATTTTTCTTGGAAGCTTTTGATGCAGGAGTTTTGACCATTAACATCTGGTTCCATGTTTTGATCCTTTTTGTCCCCAGAAAAGGATTCTATGGTCTGATTGTGCTTCCTCTGCTTGCTCATCTTGCCAGCCAATTACTCGACTTTTGAGCTCTTTGCCATGGTAGAACTTTGCTTCCAGAGTGAAGAGAGCTATATCCCAAATTTCTGGGGTTTTTGCAGTTGTCAGGGGTCTGAAGAGGGTGCCCTCTCTACAGCCAGCACAAGCTCTGGCACACTGGCCACAGACCTCAGAACCACCACTCAAGACTGTGACCCAAATCTAAGCAGGTCAAAGCAAGAGTGATTATCCTTGGGGCGGCTAGGTGGTGCAGTGAGTAGAGTGCTGGCCCTGGAGTCAGAAGGAACTAAGCTCAGATCTGGCCTCAAACACTTAACACACACAAACAAAAACTTAGCCATGTGACCTTGGGCAAGTTACTTAACCCCAATCGCCCTCCAAAAACAAACCAAAAAAAGTGATTATCCCTCCAATCTGCAGACCAGGAGCTCTGGAGGCAGCCAGACACAGCAGCTCTGCTGCACCTCCACCTCCACCACCTCTCACCCAGGGGGCAGGGGCCAAACCTCACTCTTCTCCACCCAGTTCCAACAGAGTTCCCTATTGACCTTTTACTTTCTCTTTGGTGTTTATGGGTTGAGAAGTCTGGAAACCGACACATCTGCTGGTGCTTCACTCTCCTGAAGTCTGCTTTGGCCATTCTGTGCTGCTGGTCAGGGTCTCCGGGGTCTGGGCCCAGGTGGCTCACGTGGGACTGTGGTGGGTTCCCAGCTTGGTGCAAAAGACCCTTGCTGTTGGCCTGCCAGGCAGCCTTTAGCAGATTTGTTTCTCTCTGTCACTTTGTGGGTTCTGTAGCTCTAAAATTTGTTTACCGTCCTATTTTACAGGTATTAGAGGTGGTTGGAGTGGGACCCCAGCCATGTTCCTGCTTTTACTCCACCATCTCGGCTCTAGCCCAAGAATGGCCTATTTGTAATACATGGGGGATGGGTTAGGTACCTTTCACATATAAGGAACTGATGGCAGAGAGTTTTTTTTAATCCAGAAGCATGTGTTCCCCTACTTTAGTCTAAATTTTCAGCTCAATCTAGGGCTTAGGATGTAAGAATCATTTGCAGACTACATTTCATAAATTTATCTCAAGTTATTTTATATTTGGCCCCTTACCTGGAACTTCAGAAAAACCTCCAAATTCATATTTCCTGTCCCATTAAGATTCTTAGTTCTGCAGGCAGTTTTCAGATGAAGAAATTAAAACTATCTACAGTCATATAAAAATGATCTATATCACTATTGATTGGAGAAATGCAAATCAAACCAACATCTTGGGGTGGAAGGAGGGGAGAGATGGGGAGAAAATCTGGAACTCAAAATCTAATGGAAGTGAATGTTGAAAACTAAAAATAAGTAAATGAATTTTTAAAAATAATAATTATTATAATAATAAAATATTCTTAGTTCTGTCCCAACTATACATGACCCAAGTACAATGTAAATAAAGTTTAAGACAGATATTTGTTTTTCCCATACAATGCCAAACACAAAAGGCTTTCACAAACAAGTATTGACATAAAAATTAAATAAGAGAAATGATTATTAATAGCCAATAATTTGGAGAGACCCAGAGTTCCCTCTTTTTCTAAAGTACTCAGTTTCTTGAAGGACATTACTGATACTAAGATTGAATTAATTTTCCTTAAATCTTGGTCAGGGATAAATTCTTTGAATAGATTGCCCAGGGCTAGGTAATTTAGAAATAAATGACATAATCAAAGTTCATTGTAATATTTATTCTCTCATTAAATGTTAACCAATCAGAGTTTATTGCCACCCTCAGGAACACCCCTCTTCCAAGGGTAGTCTGGGAGTCTGCCACCATGAAGGATCTTTGGCATTCAAAAGTGTCACTGACCTTTTTTATTAAAATGCTGGCATTATTAAAAATTGACTACCCAGAAATGATTACTCAAACTTTTTAAATGCCACAATAAGCAACAGATAATAATTACTGCTATACCCTCCTGTAAAGCTATCATTTAATCATTGACACCCTGCACAATATCCCCTCAATGTTCATGTCTTTGGACCAACCAAGTGAGGAATTGAGCTCTTTCCCATCTTGGTGGCTGTCTTCTCCAGTGTAGGAGCTCTCCTTGGTGCCAATCACCTCCAGCAGTTAAGCCTGTGACCTCCAGCTTCTCAGACTCAGAAGGTCACTTCCAAGTCTGGACATGATCATCTTAGGATTGCTGTCTGGTCACCCAATACTATTGCACACAAAGTAAAATAAGCAGCCAGAGGTCCAGCCTTAAGTCCCTTTAGTTGAGTCTCCCTAATCAAGGAACTATGTGGGAATAGTTGTCAAGCTGTGGGGGTAGTGGCACCCTCCAGGCACAGCCTCAAATAGCCCTGCCATGAACTCCAACTGGGAAGAGAAGAGATGACTGGGTCAGTAATTGCTGTATTTAGACCACCTCCTTGAAGGAGAGTTTGTTTCTGTAGTACTCCTCCCATTACAGTGTTCAAGTAGAAAGAATAATTGGGCAAAATATGGAAGATGTGGGCTCTAGTCTTAGCTCTGCCTCTAACTTTCTTGGGGCAAATCAACTCAGCTCTCTAGAGCCTAGTTTCCTCATCTATAAAATTAGAGGGTTGGAGTCCCTTTCAGTCCTAACTTTCTTAGATTCCTGGAATTTAGAGTTGTGCCTAAATTTACGAAGAACTAACTACACCCTGCCCCACAGGAAGGGACTAGTAATAAACATTTATTGTGTTTGTTATAATTCTGGGAAAGTAAGAAGCATTGCTTCTTAGAATCCTCCCAGATCCTGGCCCCGTGGAACTCTGAGCTAACGCCAGATGCCTTCATCAAGTTCAGGGGAATCATGGGCCTTTGAGGATGTGTTGGGATGCATCTTGTCCTAGCAGAGCCAGAAACATTCCTTCCTGCTCACATCATCTTCCTTCAGAATTCGGGGAGATGGTTGGGGTGGACGTGTATCACAGAGTTAAAAATCAACAGTGAGTACTTTTGGCCTTTTTCCAGGACATCTCTGATCTGTCATCATAGCTATTATCTCAATCCCCTTGCCTGGGGGCTGAGAGGAGGGAAAGGTGGGTATGTGAACAGTAGGAAGTATCCAGCCCGACACTTGACCCCTAGGCAGATCATTTAACTTCTCTTTGTCTCATTTGCCTAAGGTTCCTCATCTGTAAAATGGGAATTATAGGACATACCTCCTAGGTTGTCATGAGGATCAAATGAGGTAATAATTGTAAGTTGCTTAGCTCGTAGTAAGTGCTAGATAAACATTAGCTTTTATTTTTATCAAGAACACTGTCCTGCTCTGCAGAAGACCTGAGTTCTGCTCTTAGTTCTTCTGTTTACTACCTTGTCCAAAGTGACCTTTGGACAAATTATTAAATTCTCTGCTTCTCCATTTCTCATAGAAATCGTAGATGTAGAGATAGATAAAACATTGTATCTAGTTCATCGTCCTTATTTTACAGATATGGAAACAGGCATAGAGAGGTTACGTGACTTACCAGGTGAGTGGCATGGGCAGAATTTGAATTCAGACCCTCTGACTCCAAAATCCAGTCTTCTTTTCATTGGACCACACTTCTTCTTTCATTCAGTTCAATTCCACAAATGTTTAATAGTCCAAATCACTGTGCTAGGTGCTAGAAATACAAAGACAGAAGCAAGATTTTCCTCTTGCCATCAAGGGGGATAGGAGGAAGCAAGAGAAGGAAATAGCAGATAAGTAAATACAAGGTAATTTGAGGAGGGAGAGAGCCAGGGGTATCCTGATAAATGTATAACAAACGCTCCAGGAAAAAAAAAATATCTAGGACATACTTTGAGGGTTTATCTGTATTATTAGTGATTTTTCCTTCACTTTGGCAAGTCTGTGCAATGAATACACTAATGATTCAAGCCCAATGTTGTAGTATTTGCTAATTTCCAGTACTCACACTGAACATTAGCTCTCATGAGCTGATTGGAGCTGCCTCCAGCATGCCCATGGAAAAGATGTAAAGGGAAAATCTTCATGCAAGCGGATAAGGACCTGAGTTGAGCCTTATAAGAAGGTAAGACTTCAGAATTCTAAATTCCAGGAATCTAAGAAAGTTAGGACTGGAAGGGACTTCAACCCTCTAATTTTATAGATGAGGAAACTAGGCTCTAGAGAGCTGAGTTGATTTGCCCCAAGAAAGTTAGAGGCAGAGCTAAGACTAGAGCCCACATCTTCCATATTTTGCCCAATTATTCTTTCTACTTGAACACTGTAATGGGAGGAGTACTACAGAAACAAACTCTCCTTCAAGGAGGTGGTCTAAATACAGCAATTACTGACCCAGTCATCTCTTTTCTTCCCAGTTGGAGTTCATGGCAGGGCTATTTGAGGCTGTGCCTGGAGGGTGCCACTACCCCCACAGCTTGACAACTATTCCCACATAGTTCCTTGATTAGGGAGACTCAACTAGGAGTGCACACTAGGGTTGGGAGATAAGGTTAATTGGATGGTGGTTGGGGGTCGGGGGGCGGGATAGGTGACATCATCACATCTGCCCTTTAGGAAAATCAATATGACAGCAAAGTGGAAGGTGGACCAGAGTGAGAGAGACTTGAGGCAGGCAGACTGCAACAGGCTACTGCAATAGTCCAGGAATAAAACAATGCCAATTCTTGTACCGTGTGCTTCAAATTGCATACACTCATAGATGCATGTGTTTTTTTTTTTTTAACATGCTTATTAGATTTCCGTGACATGGTTTTTGCTTTGTATTTGCATGGTTCTCATTTTATAATTCCATTTGCTTGTTAACCTCGTTTAGTTTGCTATGGCTCACCATGCTGTTTAGAAGGTTTATCCTTATTTCTATGCTTATTTGCTTTTATTTTGTGGACATGTATGTGTCACTCTGATATGTAATTTCACTTTTAATTTAATCATGGAAGGAAACAGTTAAAGGTTGCTTCACATGATGCTATGTCTTTGTATGCATTCTTGCTAGGGGTTTTTTGCTATGAATAGTGTTCTGAGTTGATTTTTCTGGGATATTGGTTAATAACTCTTACTCTTGTATTTGATGCTGTGTTGGAGCCAAATCTATGATGATTTAACTGAACTCACAACAGGGGTGGCAATCGTAACTGCAAACTGGACAACTGCAAAAATAAATTCAAGAAGAGAAACAGGGAAACTACATTTTTCTGCACAGGTACCACAGACAATGAACTAATTTTAATGCTTAACATATATCTCCATTGAATGGCATACCATCACAGTGTTGGCAGAAAGTTCAATGACCTATAGGCAGAAATATACAGTAAGCCTAGAATAGGGGGAGAACCTTGATGTATACCTTTCAGAAGTAGATAAATATAACCAAAAAATAAACAAGAAAGAAGTCTGAGGCCAGATTTGAACTCAGGTAAATGAGTCTTCCTGACTCAAGGGCTGGTGCTCTATTTGCTGTACTATTTAACCACCCTATTCTACCTAGCTGTCTTTGCTCAGACTTAAATTCAGATCAGGAATGTACAGAACTCAAATCAGGAGGGTGGAGGTCAAACTTTGCTCTGGATCATACCACTTTGGGATTATTGAAAGTTTGTAAGTAGTTGTGATAATTGATTGTTGTCCTTCATTCTCAAAGAGGACCAAAATATATCTCTATGTTAGAGTCAATGTATAGCAGGTCTGAATGTGGTTGGTCAGACCAATTCGAGCTTGGAATGCTCTACTGCAGATCAGACACAAATATTTTTTTTATTTGTTTTGTTTTGTTTTTGGAGGGGGGAGAGCAGGGCAATTGGGGTCAAGTGACTTACCCAAGGTCACATGGCTAGTAAGTGTTAAGTGTCTGAGGCCAGATTTGAACTCAGATCCTCCTGACTCCAGGGCTGATGCTCTGTTCACTGCACCACCTATCCTCCCCAAAATCATCATTTTATCGACTTCAATTCTGCTTTGCTTAAAGAGCACAGCGCCTTCTCTGATGAGGTCACACCATGCTGGGCAGTCTTGTGCCAGTGTCTCCCATGTCACATAGTTCCAACACTCTTAAGAGAGACCTTGAGAGTGTCCTTGTGTCACTTTTTTTGACCACCATGTGAACGCTTACCCTGTGAGTGTTCTCCATAAAACAGTCTTTTAGGCATTTGGTGTTTGAACAATGTGGTCAGCATATCAGAGTTGCTCTCTCTTCAGTAGAGTTTGAATGCTTGGCAGTTTAGTTTGAGTAAGGACATCAGTGAATGGGACCTTTTACTTGCTAGGTGATCTTCAGAATCTTCCTAAGACAATTCAAATGGAAGTGATTCATTTTCCTGGTGTGCTGTCCAGATTTCATAGGCATAAAACAATGAGGTCAGTATTACGGCTCTGTAGACCTTCAGTCTGGTTGTCAGTCTAATACCTCTTCTTTCCCATACTTTCCTTTGGAGTCTCCCAAACACTGAGCTAACTCTGGCAAGGCAGGTATCAACCTCGTTACCAATGTGTACGTCCCTGGAAAGTACACTACTAAGGTGAGTGAACTTATCCACAGCATTCAAAACTTCTTCTCTTTCTATATCAATGGTTCCACCTATGGATGGAGTGGTGGTGGCTGATGGAACACGTGCATTTTCTTGGTGTTATTAGGCCAAAATTACCACAAGCTTGGGGAAAAGTGTCACAGTGAATAGAGCACCAACCCTGGAGTCAGGAGGACCTGAGTTCAATTCTGACCTCAGACACTTGACACACTTAGTAGCTCTGTGACCTTGGGCAAGTCACTTAACCCTAATTATCTTGCTTTCCCACCTCCAAAAAAATAAAACAAAACAAAATCTAGCACAAACTACAGAGTATTGATCCATACTTTGTTGTATCTCAGCTTCAGAGGCTGCATCGAGTGCACAATCATCTGCAAATGAAATCATGCACCAACATTCCCTCCATTTTGGTCTTGGTTTGTAGCCTTTTCAAGTTGAAAAATTTACCATCAGTTCAGTAGCTGACCTTGATGCCATGTTCATCCTTATTGAAGGTGTTTGACCAGATGGCTGAAAACATCATGCTAAAAAGCACAGGAACCAGCTCACGGCCTTGTTTCACTCCTGGGAGAGTGTGAGAGCATCATCCATTATCCAGGACCCGGGCAAGCATGCCTTCATCAAACTGACACACAATACTGATGAACTTCTCTGAGCAACCAAATTTTGACATAATTTTCCATAAGCCCTAACAACTGACAGTATCAGAGGCCTTGATCAGATCAACAAACATTGTGTACAGAACTCTGTTCTGCTCCTGGCATTTCTTCTGGAGTTGCCATGCAACAAACAACATACTGACTGTTCCCCGACCCTTTCTGAAGCTATACTGGCTCTCAGGTAGATAATCATCTTTCAGGTGAAGGATCAGCCTATTAAGGAGGACACTGGCAAGAATCTTGCCAGCAGTGAAGAAGATAGAGACCCCCCTGTGATTGTCATAAGACAATCTATTTCCTTTACCTTTATAGACATGAGCAGTGGAGGCATCTTTGAACTCCTGGGGTATAACCTCATCTTGCCATATAACGCAGAAAATTTCAGTCAGTTTTTATACAAGCAATGGACCCACCACCACCTTGTAAATCTCAGCTGGAATAGAAACAGCATCAGGTGCTTTGCTACAGGAGAGGAGCTTAATGGCACTCAAAAACTCTTCTTCAATTGGAAATTTGTCTAGAGACAGATTAACTTCAACCTGAGGTAAATTGTCAGTGGCTTCAGAATTGATTGATGATGGTCTGGTGAGAACACTATGGAAATGTTCAACCCATCTCTCCAGAATCATGTCCTCATCATAAAACAGTGTGGCTCCATCAGCTTTGAGTAGTTGAGATGCACCATATATCTTTGGCCCATAAATAGCCTTCAGGACATTATAAAAGTGCTTTGGATTGTTACTATTAACATAAAACTGAATTTCATCCACCTTCTTACCAAGCCAAGAAACCTACATCTCTCTAAGTTTTGCTTGTACTTTACTTTTGATGGAGTTAAATGCTGTCTTCTCAGAGATGGATGAACTGTCCTGTGGATTTCTCATTTTTCATTTAGCAGCTTCTGAATTTCACCATCATTTTCATCAAACCAGTCTTGATGTTTGTGACTATTCTAACAGAAAGCCAAATGCAGTGCCATACACCAAATCTCTGAAAGCTACATACTCCTTTTCTACTACACTGTTGCCAACTGTGTGTTGGCTCAACCCTCCCTCCAAGTCAGCAACAAACTCTTCCTGCTCAGAGAAGTGCTCTAATCTGTTGACGTTGAAAACTTGTAAGTACTCGCCTGAGCTGTCCCTGAAATCATGAAATTATGTATGACTCAATGGAATGCATTTAGTGGAATACGTATCCCAAGAAAGAAGCATCAGGAACCAAGAGAACACAAAATAAGACCAGGCATGGTCCAGTCATGTAGACATCCACAGAACCTGATCCTAACACAGGACACTGGAGTGGTTTGCCATTTCCTTCTCTAGCTCATTTGAAAGATGAGGAAACTGAGGCAAATGGGGTTAAGTGACTTTTCCAGTGTCACACAGCTAGTAAGTATCTGAGACCAGATTTGAACTCATGAAGATAAGCCTTCCTTACTCCAGGGTTAGCACTCTATTCACTGTGCCACCTAACTGCCCTGAATGGTAGAATGGATAAAATAGAAATTAATGATTACATGAGACAATAAGAAATATTAAAACAAAGTCAAAGGATTGAAAAAATAGAAGAAAATGTAAATTATCTCAGATAAAAAAAAATAACTGACCTGGAAAACAGATCAAGGAGAGATAATTTAAGATTCATTGAACTACTTGAAATCCATGACCCTACTTCGAGAAATAATGGGGGGAAAATCTAGTCTGGTGCCCAGATCTTTTAGAACCAGAGTGAAAAGTGATAATAAAAAAATCCACTAGTCACCTCCAGAAAGAAACTCTAAAGTAGAAACTTCCAACAACATTATAGCCAAAACCAAGAGATCCAAGGTCAAAGAAAAAATACTACAAATGTGAGAAAGAAGGAAAGAAAGAAAGAAGGAAGGAAGGAAGGAAGAAGAAAGGAAGGAAGAAAGGAAGGAAGGAAGGAAGGAAGGAAGAAGAAAGAAAGAATTCATATGTCAAGAAACCATAGTCAAGGAAGTAGAAACAGCACTTGCACAGCCCTCCAGCCCACACCACTTCAAAATTATGTAAAAGGGGACTCTGAGCAACCTCCGGAGCTCCAGAACCACAGAACAACACAGAGAAGCTAACCTCCTGCTGAGGACAGCCCTGCAGCCCAGCAGGGAGTGTCCAGCACAGCACTCTGGGAGCTGAGCCCAGGCCAGCGTGAGTTGGAGGTTTTAGCCCCAGGGTGGCCAGACCAGCAGCCGGCTGGAGGGACCCCAGAATACCAGTAGCTGTGGCATTTCCAGAATCACCAACATATGGATGCCTACGACAAAGTGAGAGGTTAGTGCCTTATAGACTTTGTGACCAGTATTTGGGAGTGCGTCAGCTTCTTCCCCTGGGGGTGAGAAGCAGCTGAGGAGCTGTGGCACAGCCACCATTTTGCAGCTTCAGTTGCAGCTTCAGGTCCTGGCCTGTGGACTGTAGGGGGATCTGGGGATCAGTCTGGGGGGTATTCGCTCTTGCTTTAACCTTCTTGGATCTGGATTGCAGTCTGGGGTGGAGGTCTTGGAGTGTATGACCAGCTTGCCAGAGTGTGTGGGGGCTTCAGACAGGGCACCCAACTAATACCTCCGGCAGTTCAGAAGACCCCAACGTTTGGGATGGAAGCTCCCCTGTCTGGTGGCAGAGTACTACTGTGGCAACAAGCCCAAAATTCAAGTAATTAAGTGGCAACATGCCTAGGCAAAGGAAACAAATTAAACAGAAAAATTCAACATTAGACTCTTATTTTGGGGGCAAAGAGGATCCAAGCATGGAACAGGAGGAGGACTGGGAGGTCAGAAATCCTGCACCAAAAGCCCCAAATGAAAATACAAGTGGGTTACAGGCCATAGAGGACTTTAAGAAGGATTTTAAAAACCAAATAAGAGAAGTGGAGGAAAAATTGGGAAGAGAAATGAGAAGGATGCAGGAAAAGTATGAAATGAGAGTCAACAGCCTGACTGAGGAAAATACCACCTTAAAAAATAGACTAACTCAAGTGGCAAAAGAGGCTCAAAAAGGCAATGAGGAGAAGAATACCTTAAAAAGCCAAATTTGCCAGATGGAAAAAGAATCTCAAAAGCTCACTGAGGAGATTCATTCCTTCAGAATTAGACTGGAGCAAATGGAAGCTAGTGACTTTATGAGAAATCAAGATGTTGTTAAGCAGATCCAAACAATTGAAAGAATAGAGGGCAATATGAAATATCTCATGGGAAAACAACTGACCTGGAAAATAGATCCAGGAGAAATAATTTAAAAATTATTGGACTACCTGAATGCCATGATCAAAGAAAGAACTTAGAAATCATCCTTCAAGAAATTCTCAAGGAAAATTGCCCTGATGTTTTAGACCCAGAGGGGGAAATAGAGGTTGAAAGAATCCACCGATCACCTTCTGGAAAAGATCCCAAAAAGAAAACTCCTAGGAATATTATAGCCAGGTTCCAGAATTCCCAGATCAAGGAGAAAATACTACAAGCAGCCAGGAAGAAATAATTTCAATAATAGCGCAGGACCTGGAAGCTTCTACACTAAGAGACCTAAGGGCATGGAATATGATATTCCAGAGGGCAAAAGAGCTGGGATTAAAACCAAGAATCACCTGTCCAGCAAAACTGAGTATCTTGTTTCAGGGGAAAATATGGTCATTCACTGGAATAGAGGACTCTTAAGCATTCTTTTTTTTTTTTAAACAAATGCTTTATTAACTTCTGTTTTACATCATTCATTTCCGCCAGATTTTGAGTTACAATCATTTTCCCCCCATTATTCCCCTACCCAACCTCCCAGAATATTAATCCCACAAGATATAGCTTCCTCCAATCTGCTCTCTCCCATACCTTCTCCCATACCCCCTTCGACTTTTCCATTAGAGGAAGGTGAGTCTTTGCATCCCAAAGCCTGCACATCTTATCTCCCTATTACAAGCAAAAGAGTATTAATAATAGTATTTATATATATTTGAAACATTTAATGTTACGACCTCAAATTTCAGATCCATTTCCTTCCTCCCTTGTCACCCATTCCCTCTTGGGAGATAAGTAATTCAGTATATGTTGTACATGTCTAGCTATGCAAAACATTATCATAGTAGATATACTGTACAAGGCTGCTTATAATTCCCTCCCACTCATCCCACCCCCCACCTGGTCCATTCCCTACATGATCCTGTCCCTCTTTTATAGTGGGTACTTCCAACCTCCCCTTACCCCAACGATGCCCTCCCATCCATCATCTCTCCTCCCATCCCCCTTCCCCCTATCCTGCTGCAGGTTGAGATATCCCATTTAGTATGTATGTCATTTTCTCCCTGAACCAAATTCAATGTGAATGTGGTTTTGCCTTTTTAGCCTTCCTTATTCTCCCCCTCTTTTGCAACCACTTCCCCTTGCTTCTTCTGCATGGGATAGTTTACACTACCCTGTCTCTCCCCATCTCCTCTTGCCACTTTCCTCTCTCACCTCATAATTTCATCCCTTGAGTATTCTCCCTTCCTAACAAATTCAACTTATGCCCTCTATCCATATATAACTGTAACCATATACACACACATTCACATATGTATTCATATGACCACACCCCCTTCTTCCATTATTTTCATAGTGAGAAAGATATCATCAGTCACAGTTATTGCTTTTCCATATAGGAATGTAAATAGTTCAACTTTGATAAGTTCCTTTTGATTTCTTTTCCCTGATTACCTTCTCAGGCATCTCTTCCTTCTTGTGTCTGGATGTCAAATTTTCTATTCAATTCTGGTTTTTTCCTCAAGAATGCTTGAAAGTCCTCTATTCCACTGAATGACCATATTTTCCCCTGAAACAAAATACTTAGTTTTGCTGGGTAGGTGACCCTTGGGTTCATTCCCAGTTCTTTTGCCCTCTGGAATATCATATTCCATGCCCTTCGATCCCTCAGTGTAGAAGCTGCCAGGTCCTGGGCTATTCTGATTGGGTTTCCACAATATTGAAATTGTTTCTTCCTGGCTGCTTGTAGTATTTTCTCCTTGATCTGGGGATTCTGGAACCTGGCTATAATATTCCTGGGAGTTTTCTTTTTGGGATCTTTTCAGGAGGTGATCTGTGGATTCTTTCAACCTCTATTTTGCCCTCTGGATCTAAAACATCAGGGCAGTTTTTCTTGAGAATTTCTTGAAGGGTGATTTCTAGGTTCTTTCCTTGATCATGGCTTTCAGGTAGTCCAATAATTTTTAAATTGTCTCTCCTGGATCTATTTTCCAGGTCAGTGGTTTTTCCCATGAGATATTTCACATTGCCTTCTAATCTTTCATTTGTTTGGATCTGCTTAACAGCATCTTGATTTCTCATAAAGTCATTAGCTTCCATTTGCTCCAGTCTAACTCTGAAGGAATGAATCTCCTCAGTGAACTTTGGAGATTCTTTTTCCATCTGGCAAATTCGACTTTTTAAGGCATTCTTCTCCTCATTGCCCTTTTGGGCCTCCTTTGCCATTTGAGTTAGTCTATTTTTTAAGGTGTTGTTTTCCTCAGTCAGGCTGTTGACCCTCATTTCATACTTTTCCTGCATCCTTCTCATTTCTCTTTCTAATTTTTCCTCCACTTCTCTTATTTGATTTTTAAAGTCCTTCTTAAGGTCCTCTATGGCCTGCAACCTGCTCATGTTTTCCCCTGGGGCTTTTGGAGCAGGACTTCTGACCTCACAGTCCTTTTCCCGCTCTATGCCCCCAAAATAGGAGTCTAGGGTTGCATTTTTCTGTTTCCTTTGCCTTGGCATGTTGCCACTTAATTACTTGACTTTTGGGCTTGTTGCCACACTATGGCTTTAAGGCCAGATAGAGGAATTTTCGTCCCGAACGTGTGGGGGGCAACTTCCGTTTCTGGCAAGCTGTAAACCCACCCACGACTTCCACCCTAGATCACAATCCAGATCCAGGGAGGTTAAAGCAAGAGCGATTACCCCCCAAGACTGATCGCTGGATCTCCCTACAAATTTGCAGGCTGGGAGCGGGAGCTGCCTCTGAAAACTACAAAATGGCATTTGTCCTCAGCAGCTTCTAGCCCCCACGGGAGGGAGCCGACGGCATTCCCTAAATACCGGACCCAAAGTCCATAGGACACTAACCTCTTACTTTGTCCTAGGCAAGTCTATGTTGATAATTCTGGAGTCACCACAGCTCCTGGTGTTCTGGGGTTCCTCCAGCCGGCTGCTGGCCCTGCCGCCCTGGGGCTAAAACCTCTGCTCATGGGGACCTGGGCTCGGCTTGGCTCCTGCTCTCTGCGCGCTGCACGCTGCCAGGTCCCAGACCACTGCGCTGGTCCTTCCTGCAGGGCTGCTGGGCTGTCCTCAGCGGGAGGTTAGCTTCTCTGTGTTGTTCTGTGGGTGCTGGGGCTCCAGAAGTTGTTCAGAGTCCCCTTTTACATAGTTTGCGGGGAATCTGGGGGCAGAGTGGCTTGGATGAGCTGTTTCTACTCCGCCATCTTGGCTCCGCCCCCACTCTTAAGCATTCTTGAGGAAAAAACCAGAGTTTAATAGAAAATTTGACATTCAGATACAAGAAGCAAGAGATGCTTGAGAAGGTAAACAGGGAAAAGAAATCAAAAGGAACTTATCAAAGTTGAACTATTTACATTCCTACATGGAAAAACAATAACTGTAACTGATGAAACCTTTCTCAGTATGAAAATAATTGAAGAAGGGTATATGGGCATATGAATACATATGTGAATGTGTGTCTATACGTTCATAGGTATACATGGATAGAGAGCACAGGTCGAATTTGGTGGGAAGGGATGATACTTAAGGGGTGAAGTTAAGAGGTGAGAGAGGAAAGTGGCAAGAGGAGATGGGGAGAGACGGGTGGGGTAAACTATCTCATGTAGAAGAGGCAAGGGGAAGTAGTTGCAGGGGAGGGGAAGAACAGGAAGGCAAAAAGGCAAAACCATATTCTCATTGAATTTGGCTCAGGGAGAGAAGCACATACATACTAAATGGGATATCTCACCCTACAGGAGAGTAGAGGGGAGCGGGGTGAGAGAGGGGATGATGGAGGGGAGGGCATGATGGGGGGAGGGGAGGTTGGAGGCACCCACTTTTGAAGAGGGACAGGATCAAAATAGGGAATGGATCAGGTGGGGGGTGGGATGGGTGGGAGGGGAATATAGCCAGTCTTTTACAATATATCTACTATGGTAATGTTTTGCATAGCTATACATGTACAACATATATTAAATTGCTTATCTTCCCAGCAGGAATGGATGACAAAGGAGGAAGGGAATGGATCTGGAATTCGAAATTTTAAAATTAAATGTTTCGAATATATATAAATACTATTATTAATACTATTTTGCATGTAATTGGGAGATAAGATGTGCAGTCATTGGGGCACAGAGATTTACCTTGCCCTAATGGCAAAGTTGAAGGGGGTATGGGAGAAAATATGAGAGAGAGCAGATTGGATGAGGGGATATCCTGTGGGACTGCTATTCTGGGGTGGTGGGTAGGGAAAAAATGGGGAAAATTTGTAACTCAAAATCTGGCAGAAATGAATGATATAAACCAGAAGTCAATAAAGCATTTGAAAAAATAAAAAAATAAATTAAAAAAAGAAACCATAGTCAAGTACAAGATTTATCTGATACAACTACAAAGAATCCAAAGGCTTGGAATATGATATTCCAGAAGATATTAAAAACAAAAATAGAATACACAGGAAAACGTGGGAGAAATAGACCTCTTACCAAATAGATGACATCTAAACATCCATAATGAGAAGTCAAGTCATTTAGAAGTTTTGAAATAAAAGCACAGGACTCGAGAAACACAGAAAGTTAAATATGAATGAGCAATTATTCGCTACCAACTAAGGATGAACCGTATACATCCTGATATGGGGAAATGAGATGTGTTTCCCCTAGTACCCTGTCATCATCAATTGCCATTGTCATAGAGGAAGTCTAACAAGACACAAGGAATGGAAGGTTTGTTTTGTTTTGTTTTTTATCTTTTAAATAAAAGAAAAAGGAGGAGGGAAAGAATACATTAAGAAGAAAGTGAGATGAAAATGGGGGAAATTATCTCACATAGTCAGGGTATTAGGTAGAAAGCTCCACAAATGAGGAAGAGGTCAGAGGAATAGGCTATGCTTGAACCTCATTTTCATCTGAACTGGTCTAAGGAGGGAAGAACACACACAAATACATAGTTGTGTGCAAATATAAGTTTCACTCAACAGGGAAACAAGAAAGAAAGGGGAGAAGGAAGAAGGCAAATAAGAGAGGAATTAGTCCTAAGCAAAGCAAACTAAGCGGAGGGAGTAGATCTTGAAGAGGAGTTTAAAAGGAAAGAAAGAAAGGTTTAGGGCCTGCAATTGGGCTCTGGACCAAGAGAGGGAGGGAGGCAGAAACAGATAGCAGTAAACCTAAGGCAGTGATGTTGAGCACACTCTTTCTCACTACCCTCTTCTTTAAAAAGAGGAGGTAGGAAACTGTGAGCAATGAAAGAACCAACCGGGATTCTGCCTGCCTCCTGACAGAGAGAGGATGGATTCAGGGTGCAGATTGAGACATCTGTTTTGGACATGGCCAATGTAGGAATTTGTTTTCCTTGACTATGGATATTTGTCACCAGGGTTTTATTTTTCTCTCTTTTTCAATGGGTACATGGGGGAGTGGTAGAAGGGAGAGAAAGTGGATTTTCATTCATTGAAAAAAATAGGGGCGGCTAGGTGGCACAGTGAATAAAGCACCAGCCCTGGAGTGAGGAGGACCTGAGTTCAAATCCAGCCTCAGACATTTGACACACTTACTAGCTGTGTGACCTTGGGCAAGTCACTTAACCCCAACTGCCCTCCAAAAATAACAAAGAATCTTCTTCAACTTCTGTAAGAAAAACAACATAATAGAAGATCCCTCTATCTTCTTTCTCTTCACTCTTAGTAGATTCTCTCCAGATTGATTCTTCATGCAAAGGTAGTTAAAACTCTTAGTTCTTGTGAAACAGGTGTTACAAAAAGAAAAACAATGCAATGACTATTGTCTGATAATGTATACAACATTTTGCCCTGGTGCTTTCTTGCTTCTCTGCTGTGATGAAGGCAGTAAGTTTCATTTTCTGTTGTTGAGGGTCATTATTGTTTGTGGCTGCCTTTAAACTTTGGTTTTGTTTACATTATGGTAGAGAGACAGACAGAGGCAGAAAGACAGAGATAGACAGACAGATACATATCTAGATGGATAGATGGATGGATGATAGATACATAGATAGATAGGTAGATAGATAGATAGATAGATAGATGGGAAACAATATGAAAACAATTATGTACAATCAAGATATACATAGGATAACTTCAAAGGTATTCTTAGAGGGAAAGGTACTACAATTAAGGAGAACTAGGAAAGGCTTCTTACAGAAGGTAGGTAGGTAGCTGAAAAGGAAGCCAGAAGGCAGAGATAAGGAGAGGGAGAAGGGGAGAGAAAGAGAAAGAGAGAGAGAGAGAGAGAGAGAGAGAGAGAGAGAGAGAGAGAGAGAGAGAGAGAGAGATGAGAGTTTCAGGCATGAAAGATAGCCAGTGAAAATGGACAGAATTTAGAGATGGAGTATAGCTAGTGTCAATGGCTTACAGAATACTTGGAGAGGAGTAAGATATAACGAGACTGGAAAAGTAGGATGGGGACAGGTTATGAAGGAATTTAAAAGCCAAACAGAATTTTATATTTGAGCTTAGAGGTTATAGGGAGCCCTTACAGTTGATTGAATGGGGATCAAGGTGACATGGGCATATGTGTTTTAGGAAGATCCATTTGACAACCAAGTAAAGGATGAACTAGAGAAATGACAGACTTTGAGTCAGCGAGACCAACTGAAGTCATACCCCCATTATACTCCTGTAATCCACCCACTTCTACATTAGAATGAAAACACTTCACCCATATAAAGACTTCTCTAATTGCTCACTTGGATTTGCCTTTGTATTTTTCTCTTTATTTCCATGTTTGTTTTTCAAAGTTTCTACCCAACTCTGATCTTTTTATAAGGAAGGCCTGAAAGCATTTTATTTCATGAAAGATTCATTTTTTTCCTCTGTTAAGATTGTACTCCACTTTGCTGGGCAAGTATTCTTTGCATGTTGTCTTTTGGCATATCATATTCCATGTTCTCCACTCCTTTATAGATGCTAAATCTTGTGTGACCTTGACTATACTTTCTTGATACTTAAAATCTTTCTTTCTGGCTGCTTGCAGTATTTTTATCTTTGACCTGGAAGCTTTAGACTTTGGTTATGATGTTCCTAGGAGTTTCCATTTTGAGATTTCTTTCAGGATGACCAATATATTCATTCTATTTTCACTTTGCCCTCTGGTTCTAAGAGATTTTAGCTTTTTTTTTTCTTTTCTAAAGACTTAGTCTTCCTGTCTCTTCCTTTTTTTTTTTTTTTTTTTTTTTTGCTTTTTGGAGGGGGAAAGGTAGGGCAATCAGGGTTAAGTGACTTGCCAAAGGTGACATAGCTAGTTTTTTTGTGTTAAGTGTCTGAAGCCGTATTTGAACTCAGGTCCTCCTGACTCGAGGGCCAGTGCTCTATTCACTGCACCACTTAGCCACCCCATTCTTGTCTCTTCCTAGCTGGAAGTGCAGGGGCTTTTTACAATTCCTATCTCATGTTAATTGGCACCAGAGATTTGATCTGTTTTGTTTCTGACCTGAGTAAGTTTGCCCTTCCTTAGGCAACCTGGTGTCATGCACACACACACACACACACACACACACACACACACTTGGGAACTTTAATATATTAATGCTAAATCTAGTATGGACTCCAGATTGGCTTAGCCTACTGCAGCTTAGAACTGCCACATTTAACAGATCTGCCAGCTTTCACTTATCCAGCAGGAGGAAGTCATGGTTCTTTGTATCTGAACTTAGTTCAGAGGCTCAGGTGGTCTGCAATGAGTTAATTTTAGAAATCCAGCTCTCTTGCTAATGACTGTTCTATTCTTGCCTCAAGGAAATCTATTATCCTTGGGAAATATGGGTGGATATCAGGGAGTATACAGTCTAGTATCTTTACACCATCAAGCTGCCCTTCAAAGATGTCTGTCTAGTTTACCATCCAAAGAAGTCTGGTCCAATATCTTTCAACCTTTCAGGTGAAATTAAACAATGAACATGTCTTAGTTACAGGTGGAAAGGAGAGGATTGTTGCTATCCTCTCACTCCCAACTTCTAATCAATCATATTCCCCACACTTCAGTTGTGAAGTTAGTCACATTGTCCTCAACCCCATAATGTCTACTACCCTGCTCTGTTCTTTGTTTGAGCCTTATAAAAATGAATTACATCTTCATCTCAGGATCTCTGGTCTAGAAACAGAGGCAATCAAGACGTATTTGTTGGTATATTTGTTCCCTACTAATAAAATGTGATCCCTCTCAGAGAACTTGCCTCATCTACTTGTTGAGATTGGTAGTTGTAGTGGTATTGGGGAAGAGAGGTTGGTCCATTTTAGGTCCCTCGGAGAACCCTCCCCCCTTGGTGAGTGTTCCCTGGTGAGATTTTTTTTCACCTGGAAGAAAGCTAGAAGAGTGAAAGCAGAGATCTGGCTCTCCCCTCAATCTCAAATTCCATAGTTTTGACTCCAAGTTTGAGGTAAGTACCCCTTGTTGGGAAAAGCTGCAGCTTTTTGTCTATGTCTAACTGGAGTGCTAGTTTGTGTTCAGTGTGATAATTTGGGAATAAGTTTGTGTGTTTTTGTTTTGAATTTGTGTTGAATGTCTTATTTGTACTAATAATTGCAATTTATTGATCTGAAAAAAGAATTGGCAATATTTAAAACTCAGGTTTATTTCCTGGACTGTACTTGATAGGGAATTTATTTACTTAAAGAAAATCTCTACAAATAGAATTAGGAGATGTCCCTTGAAGGAGTGAGTGAGTGTGTGTGTGTGTGTGATTAGAACTTAAAACAAGATGGCCACTCTTAAATCTTTGGCAAAGAAAATAATGGGTTCCACGATAATGAAATGCTTGGAATAAATGGCCCATTTGTAAAGTAAATAAATAGTATACTTCAAACTTAATTGCTGTTTGGCTTTGCCTTCAGAGAAGACTTCCAAAAAATCATGTTTTTCCAGCTTTAAAGACAGATTATGTAGTATTGTCCTACCATAAAGTAGATGCTAAATTGTTTTGAGGGTGTGGGCTTTTCTTGCTTAAGGGATTGAGGATCCTAATGAAACTATTACCTGGTTCCCTTGTCAGGGTCCTAGAGAAATATGCAAAAATATCTAGATTAAATTGTTTTCTAATTGATTCTTTTTTTTTTTTGGTCTTTTTTGAAGTGGAAAAGCAGGACAATTGGAGTTAAGTGACTTGACTAAGGTCACACAGCTAGTAAGTGTTAAGTGTCTGATGCTGGATCTGAACTCAGGTCCTCCTGATTACCAGGCCAGTGCTCTATTCACTATGCCATCTAGTTACCCTTCTAATTGATTCATGAACAAATTTTTTTTCTCATAGTCTAGGCCTCCTGGAGGATAAGATAGCACAGTCTCTGGTGACATCTAGTGACTTAATTGAGAATAACAATACTTTTAGGTGTTTTGGTGGACCTCTGGCGGTTTATTATCAATATCTCTTTAATCGGTTTATACAGGTGGCTATTAGCTAAAGCCTCACATTAACACCAGTAAGGTGACATTATAGCCACTATCTCAAAGTTTGTGCATTTAGTTGCCTGTGTTTGTTAACTTTTCTGTGTCTGTGCATATCTGTATATGTCTATGTCAAGCTGATGGGCAGACGGGGGGAGCATAGATAAGAGGTGTTAAATCTTTCCCTTACTTTGCAGAATTTTATGGTATTTTTTCAAGATTGTTTTTAGAAAATTGTGCATACAGAATGTGCAAAGAAAAATCTCTCTCAGCAAGTTTTGTAAACAGTTTTTTCTTTTCTGTTTAGTGCTCAGAAAAACTCTCTCTCTTTACATTCTGGCTCTATGGCCAAGTTTGGGAGTATAGAGAGAAAGAGAGATAAGAAGAAACGAAATCTTCCCCCCCGCCCCAACTACATAATTGTAAGCTAATTAGAAACTGTGTTTGTGATTAAAATGTAAGTTCTCCAGTAACTTTACAAAATGTGGCTTGAATGCTTTTTATAAATGCTGAAATATTCTAGTGAGTTTCAGGTTAACATCTCTGGAATTTGTTTTGAGGAAATTCAGAAAATAATTGTAAAAGTTATAGGGGAAATAACATTCAGGTCTCTTATAACTCTGCCTGCTGATCAACAGATTTACTATCTTAGCGTTAAGAGAAGATCATTTTGCTGATTAGGAAGATGATTTAGTATCAGTGAAGTGTCAAAGTTTAAAAAAAAGCCACAGCTTACATTTTAAATAGATCTGACACTTAAAAACTACCTACTATTAATTTTTTCCTGGTTCAAAAAGAGAAAAAAGTTTATATAAATCAGGGAACAACCAAAAAGTAAAAAGTTTTATTAGAATATCTAACTAGATATTTGGGAGTTTTACAAATTAAAGTTAAGTACAAATCACTTTAGATAAGGAAGTCCGTTTGGGCTGACTTCAAAGCTTGTTTATAATTTGAATTTTAAGAACTGTCTTGCTTCTTCCCTACAAAAAGAGAAGCTTATTTAAGAAAGCAGCTTGGATGAAAGTGAAATTTATTTGGAAAAAGGCATGGAGGCAGCTAGGTGGCACTGTGGAGAGAGCACTGGCCATGGAATCAGGAGGACCTGAGTTCAAATATGGCCTCAAACACTTACTAGACATAAGACACTGGACAAGTCACTTAATCCTGATTACCCCTGAAAAAAAAAGAAAACTGCTTTGTGTTGCTCCTGTGAATAATATTAATTGTTATTTGAATAGACCAGGTTTTTGCAAACTGTTAACGATTTTTTATAATTGCTAAGAATATAATGGATTTTCGGTGCTTTCATCTCTTAGGGAATAATAGAACTATAACTATTTAGCAACGATTCGACAGAGTTACCGGTAAATTAATGGCAAAACAATCTGAGTTGAAATTAGCTACTTGATTTTGGAATAAAAGTCTCTGGTAAATCATTAGTTTTGTTTAACAACAATGTATGCTTAAATTATAAAGGAAGAATTCAGTGAAGTGTTGCAGATATTCTGTGATACAGTTGGAATATAGAGAATTTGTGATTGAGCAAAAAAAATTAGGAGAGGAATATATAAAAATAAGGAAGGTGTAGTTTTCATAACCACTGGAGGGAGAGAGAGAGAGAGAGAGAGAGAGAGAGAGAGAGAGAGAGAGAGAGAGAGATGTGTATAAATTTTAGAAAATAGTTTGAGGATGTTGAAAAGAAAGGTTTAAGAAAAGTTTGGGGCTTCATTGAAATATGAAGAATATGAGAAACTTTATGTGGTTGTTCTATATGATAGGGGGATTATAGATAGCATTATATTTGCAACATGAAATTATTTAAATTATGTGGAGGTAGATACTAAACTTCTGGCCTTGTTCCCTAGTACCTCAAACAAACTTCATATGGCACAAACTAGAGGCTCCTTATCATCCTGGTTGACCTCCTCTGGACACTCTTCAGTTCATAATGTCATTCTCAAAATACAATGGCCAGAGGTGGGTACAGTGGGACTATTGCTTTAACACATTTGTTTTCTTCATTTCACGACCACATTGTTGCCTAATATCAAATTTGTAATCCACCCCAACATCTAATTCCCCCTTATAAAGCTTCTCCATGGCTTCGATCCAGATAGAGTTTATGAGACATGCTCACCCCCTCACACACATAGAATTGCTTAATCCAAATTGCATGAACTACCTTCCCATTATTTCACTTTCTTCAACTTAGAAAATTAGAAACATTAGAAAATTATATATTATTTATTATTTAAAGAATATAAAATTATCTTGGGCCCTACAGAGGTAAACAAGAATATAAGACTGCTACTTTAACTCTTTGGCAATAGAGTACCTGAGACCCTAAAATGTGAAGTACTGGGAATACCTGACCCTTGTGAAAATGAATATTTTTATTATGTGATAATAAATCCATATTTGCTGGGGTAAAGTTTTGTCCTAAACCTAAAATTATGATGCTGTTTGGCATTAATGCAAAATGCTGAAAGATTATGGCTCTGAAACATGAATTAAAAACCTATTTTGTGTAAATTTGATAACTGCAATTTTAGGCAAGTAATTTCATCTGTTTCCTCTAGTTTATTAGTCTCTCCAGGGCATAAAAATACCACCTGCCTCCAGAGTTTGCTGTGAAAATAAAAAATGATATAATGATTGCAAAGTATTAACACAAGAGCAGGCATATGGTAAGCACTGCATATTTGTTCATTACTGTTATTTCTTTGATTGAATGTAATTATTCTATACTGATAGCTATATTGGCTTTTAAATGTGATTGGTACAAAATGGTACAGTTGATAAAATGGGTGATTTTCTATATGTTGTCCGCAACCCCATGATATCCCCTGCCCTGTTCTATTCTTTATTCTAACCTTGTAAAAATAAGTCTTCCTCTCTGGGTCTTTGATCCAGAAGATGAAGCAATCAAAGACCCATTCTGTTGGTAAGTTCTAGCCCTACTAATAAAATGTTATTTGGCTCAGAGAAACTCGCCTTAGTCTACCTTTGCTGAATTTTCTTCATGACAGTGTTTTCTTGGAAAAGATCCTAGAGTGGTTTGTCATTTTCTTCTCCAGCTCATCTTACAAATGAGGAAACTAAGGTAAGCAGGGTTAACTTGCCCAGGGTCACATAACTAGTAAGTCTCTGAGGCCACATTTGAACTCAGGAAGATCAATTTTCCTGATTCCAGGTCTGGCACTCTATCTATCCACTATGGCGCCAACAAGCTGCCCAGTAAATGGGAGCTTATCATCATTGCTATTTGTGTGCCCCAGCAGCTTAGTAGAGAGCTTTACACATAACAATAGCTATTTAATAAATGCTAGTTGATTGACTGGTTAATTGATCTGTAAATGGAAGGCTTGCTTGGGGATCCTATTGACTACATATAGTAGTTAAAGAGTAACAAAATCCTTTTCCATTTTACTTGAGTTTATATCCAAACTCAAATAACTCTGCAGCTTCTACCCATTTCTCCTACTTTTGTTTTTGGGAGCAAGCTAATCCTTCTACATAGCAGCCCTTCATATATTTGAAGATGGCTTATTCTTCTCCCCTACCCCTCAAGTCTTCTTTTTTTCCTGTCTAAACACCCCTAGTTCCTACAATCTTCATATGGCACAAACTAGAGGCTCTTTGTCATCCTGGTTGTCTTCCTCTGGACACTCCCTGGTTCATAACCTCCTTCCTAAAATACAGTGGCCAGAGCTGAGTACAGTGGGACTATTCCTTGCCTGGACTTATGGATGCTATGTCTCTCTTAACACATTTGTTTTCTTCATTTCACTAGCACAAACTGTTGTCTCATATCAAACTTGTAATCCACTCCAACATCTAATTCCCCCTTATAGAATTTCCACATGGCTTAGATTAGATAGGGCATATGAGACGTGCTCCCCTCCTTATCCACAGAGAAATAGCTCAATCCAACATAAACAAACTACCTTCCCATTATTTTACTGTCTTCAATTTCTTGGAGAAAGTTCTAGCACAATCAACCAACATGCTTGAAGTTGAGCTGATTTATTAATTTTATTTATTAATAAAAGGTACATACCATGAAGGGTGAACCAGCAACATCACAAGGTCCATCATAGCTTAATGCCATTAATGTCATCAATGGTGGCATTAACAGTACCTTCCCTAGGAAGGCAATGAGCTATAGCAGTGTGTCAAAGTGGCCCTTACTGAGGAAATTCCCTTGCGTTTTAAGTCTGGCTCATAGGTGGTTCAACAGGTAAGAAAAGGAGGTCTCTCCTTTGCCATAGTATTAGGAAAGACAATTAACATTCAGATTGATTAGTTGCATCAGGATGACAATAGCAAAAATTATGTTTATGCATGGGATCTTTGGATATCTGAAAACATTGCTTAACCTGCAGACTGGCTTTTTTTTTTTCTGTCACTAGTAAATAAGGAGCCATGCCACTATGGTCTTGAGTTATCAAGAAGACAAACAACTGGGCTATTGGAACCTTAGCCTCCTGAATCAATCAAGTTTGGGGACAGCTTTTTTACTTTTAGGAAAAGATCTGGTTTAATCTACATAAAGGATGCAGGCCTCTCCCCAAATCATTTTGAATCCCCAAGAACTAAGAAAGGCCTAAAACTTGGATTGGCCAATCAGCAGAGGTATTGTGGCCCATTAATCTACCGTAATGCTTTGCAATACTCTAGCATAATAGACATGCCTTGCTCTCTGAGTGAACTCAAAATGCCCTTTCTGTGTCAACACCACGAGACCAGGTGAAGCTGACCAGAGCATTCTTCAGTTAATGGCTACAAAGGACAAGACACCTTGACCAGGCACTACCTTGAATAATGGAACTTTCTTATCTTAATATTTTGTGGACATATACTATGCTATGTCTTGTTAATGGTAAAAGAAACAGATATCCTGGGTTGTCTTTTCAATTGTCACTTTGTCAGCTCTCTTATCTTATTGTATTTACAACCTATTCAATTAAGAAATTTCCTTTCTCATACCATGGTTAAACATATGTGGAGATCATAAATTTGAGTTAACACAGATATCCTGAATTGGGATTGTTCTAAAACATATTTAAGGTCTCTCATTCTTTTATCAGATAGTCAGAATCTAAGTTTTTACTCCATGTACATGTATCTGCTCACTTTAAAGGAATAAGTCATTATGAATTTCTATATCACCTAGCCTGTTTGCCTCTTTTAACCAAACTTTCAGGTCAACAGGGGAAAGGGAAGAGAATCCTGCTCCAGTACAATTGGCTCTGGATTCAAAGAACCTTGGTTCTAATCCCATATCTGAAACTAAGTACCTGTGTGACCTTCGAGTAGTCACCACTTCCTTGCACCTCAACTTACAGGTTATAGGACATGGAGGAACTCAAGAAGGATTTTGAAAATCAAGTAAGAGAAGTAGAGGAAAAATTGGGAAGAGAAATGAGAATGATGCAAGAAAATCATGAAAAGAGAATCAATAGCCTGCTAAAGGAGACCCAAAAATACACTGAAGAAAATAACACCTTAAAAAATAGATTAATTCAAATGGCAAAAGAGGCCCAAAAAACCAATTAGGAGAAGAATGCTTTAAAAATCCAAATTTGCCAGATGGAAAAGGAATTTCAAAAACTCACTGAAGAGAATAATTCCTTCAAAATTAGATTGTAGCAACTGGAAGCTAATAATTTTATGAGACATCAAAACACTATAAAACAGATCCAAACAAATGAGAAAATAGAAGGCAATGTGAAATATCTCATTGGAAAAACTACTGACCTGGAAAATAGATCCAGGAGAGAGAATTTAAAAATTATTAGACTACCTGAAAGCCATTATCAAAAAAAGAGCCTAGACACCATCTTTCAAGAAATTATCAAGCAAAATTTCTCTGATATTCTAGAATCAGAGGGCAAAATAGAAATTGAAAGAATTCACCAATCACCTCTTGAAAAAGATCCCCAAAAGAAAATTCCTAGGAATATTATAGCCAAATCCCAGAGTTCCCAGGTCAAGGAAAAAATACTGCAAGCAGTCAGGAAGAAACAATTTGAGCATTCCAAGGTTTGTCTATATTTAAGAGGAAGTTTCACCTATGGTTCTCATAAACTCTGTGCAAGAGTTTCTGTGTTGTGGAATTTCTATTGAGTAAATGAGAATCCTAAAAAAAAGAAAAAATAGAGATGTGATTTTCAAAACTGCTTCACCTAAGAATATATATTGATATATGCTAATTTGGATATTTATGGACTAAAACATTCACTATCTATGTGAGATTGTGGAATGTAATAATTTTCCTAATTTCTAGTGATATATTTAAAGATAAAGGAAAGAAAAGATACTGAGTAAATTTTAAAGGTCTGGTAATAATTGTTATTGTGATAAGGCTAATTTAGCTGGGTATGTTCTTCCTGGTTTATAAAAACTGAATCTCCTCTCCATTAAAAACATCTTTTTGACTAAGGAACTTTGTGATATATACAAATTCTGTAATAACTAGGAATTTAGTTTGTTATAATGCTTTGGGAATTTGTGTTGCTTAAGGACATTGTACACCAACTTAGTTTTAATGAATTCCAATTTTAAAGGTTTATTTTTGCTTTAAGGTGGAAAAGAGAAGCTATAATTTTAAAAGTTTACAAGTAATTTTCTTTATAAAAATTTTGTTATTATTCCTCTTAACATCAGGATAAATTTTAAACTGTTTTTAAAGAAGGAAAAACATTTCTAAAAGAAAGGTCAGGGGCAGTTGGGTCTTACCTGTCTCAGGCCTTCGGTGTACATCCGGTCTCGGCCAGCCATGCTCCCCAAGAAAGGGGTCACAAGCCAGGAGAGTCAAAGAGAAGCAAGATTTTATTCAGCAGCTTCTTTTCCAGTTACATCCTAATCTACATCCTAATTCCACACCATTCAGCTAAGAGTCCAGTTTATATAGTGTATAACTGCATAGTCATCATAAGCCACTATCTTTGGGATTACATCATTGTTCTCATTCCTATATGCCTCACACATGACAGCCGTGTACTCTATCTTAGTTATCGGGATCCAAGTACTGGACAGATGTTCCAAACCTCCCTAAATCTCCATGGAACAGGATGGAGTTATCCCAAGGCTTCTAGTTAATATTATGTTACTACATTATGCTAGTTTTCCCTGAGAACCCTGTTGGTTAGCAACAAGTCAGGAGGTCACAGAGTTCTCATCCTGGAACAGAGCTTATCTCACAGAACATCTGATTCACCTCCACAGTGTCACGACAGAGTCAGCATGTTCCTGGTCTCATGCCTCCAGGGAAACTGCACATACACCCCCCCCCAACAGTTTTTTTTTTAAATCTCTTGTGTGATTTTTAGAAGGGCTATAAAAATTTCATTTGCAAGATAATGTGTTACTAAATTAATGTAATGAGTTGTAAAGCAGAAAAATATTGCTTTTTTGGTCTGAATTAGTAGTCGTTACATGACCTAAGCAAGAGTTATACTAGCATTTAAACTTATCATACATATAAAATTCAATTTCTGAAATATCTCATTCTTCCAGAGTTATGTATAATTAGAGAATAAAGCAAGCTTGTGAAACAAGGACATAAAGCTATCAAACTGTGAGGTTAAAATTAGGATAAATAACTTCTTATTTTAAGGAATGAGATTCCAGTGCAGACAGCTATATTGGTGAAGAGTAGTAACTTATGAGCTCTTTTGCATTATCTTAAAGGGAAATCAAATATTATTTTTAATCTGGAATTAGAACATATGCAGAAATTTATGCAAACTGCTTAAGACTTACCGTAAGATGTTCCCATTGGTTTTTAAATTTTTATTAATTTATTTATTTTTGGTTTTCAATATTCACTTCCATAAGTTTTAAATTTTCTCTCCCTCCCTCCCCCTTCCTTCCACAAGACAGTATGGAAGGGGAAGCTAGGTGGTGCAGTGAGTAAGAGCGCCAGCCTCGGAGTTGGGATGACCCGAGATCGAATCCCGCCTCAGAAAATGAGCACCCACACACAAATAATGACTAGCCATGTAACCTTGAGCAAGTTACTTAACCCCAATTGCTTTTTAAAAAAAAAAGACAGTATGGAATATGACATGGTTCTACACACACATTCCTATTAAATACCTTTTCACATTAGTCATGTTGCATAGAAGAATTATAATGAATGGGAGAGATCATTAAAAAGAAAAAACAAAACAAAAAAGAAATTAGTCTGCTTTGCTCCACATTCAAACTCCATAGCTCTTTCTCTGGATGTGGATGGCATTTACCATAATGAGTCCTTTGGAATTGTTTTAGGTCCTTGTATGTCTGAGAAGGGCTAAGTCTATCAAAATCAGTCATACTGTGGCTGTTTCTGTAAACAGTGTTGTCCTGGGTCTGATCACTTCATTCAGCATCAGTTCATATAAGTCTTTCCAGGATTCTCTGAAGTTTGCCTGTTCATCAATTTTTATAGCACAATAATATTCCACTACATTCATATACCCCAATTTGTTCAGCCATTCCCCAATTGATGGGCATCCCCTCAGTTTCCAATTCTTGACCACCACAAAAAGAACTGCTGTAAATATTTTTATCCGTGTTTTTTCCCATTTTTATGATTTCTTTGGGATACAGCTCTAGAAGTAGTATTGTTGGGTCAAAGGAGATGTTCCCATTGTTTAAAGGGATTCTGAGAGCCATAGTATATTTCCTGTGATCAGTCTCTTACTGTTACCAATGTAAAGTTAAATACTTATTATCTAGGATATGTGATTGTCAAGGGCCAGTGCTGAGAGAGCTGAGAGAGCTTTTTTTAAAAGAAAATCCAGGCAAGAGTTTTGTTCATGGTCTGTTCTTTCTCTCTGGGCTCAATCTTCTCAGGATTGTTGGCTCACCATCTGATTCCTTGTGCATTCCATGATTAAGAAGTGGATCTTGCTTTTGTTTGTGTTTACCCATGGAATTCAAATCACCCATCCTCCTGAACTTTGACCTCCATTCTAGAAGTTACGTTATGTACTCACTTACAGTACTGAGAAATGTCCCATGGAAGTGGCCATAAAACAATGTATACTTTGTCTATATAATTCCTAACCCTCAGATGAATAAATGACTTTGCTTGCAACTTGCTTGCATTTTCCACCTGGCCCACATTTATTATTCATGCCTTCTCAAGAGACAGCCCATGGGTAGCGAGCTGCATGTGATTCTTGAGAGCTGAACTCACCTGAAGTTCTGATTACTGGAATTTGCTATTCAAGACTTTGTGGGACTGCAATTTACTATTGTTTAGAGCTTTGATTACAGGGATAGTTATCTGATTTGTCATGATGCCAATAGTAGAATAACATGTGCTAAAGGTGGGTGTCTATGCCTGGGAAGAGTTTTGAAGACAACCTTGGACACACCCTAGGTAGGATCTTCCTGACTCTATTTCCCAATTGTGCTATTTCCTTTCTGAAAAAGAAAATTCCTCATCTGATTAATCCTGAACCCTGCCTTTAACATCTAGTGACTACATGATTGACTATCAGATATGACTCACACCTAGAATCAAAAAGAGCTAAGGAAGTTTTTTCCTTCTGTTATGATATATGACATTGTCCTTTTTTTTCCTTTTATAGCAAATTTCTATAATCAAGAAGTTCTGTAAGTCCAATACCAAATTTATTAAATAGTAGATGGAAACTGGAACATTTCTGAGTCACTAGGATACAAGAATGAATAGCTTACTATTTTAATACACATTCATGGCCAAATAATAATAATATACAGATAACATCCTCCTAAGGAGAAAAGGATTAGACCAAATCATAAGACAAAGATGTAATGTGATAAATGTCTAATTAAATAGGATAGCAGATTTTGAGGAAAGCAACAGGATTAGACTGATCTTCTAACAATTATATTCATATGTATATGATTGGCTTTCAAAACTTATCTATCATGGAAATTCAAGCTTAAAGCATATTTTGGTAATAAGATCTCAAATTTTGATTTTTACACAAAAAATGTATAGGATATAACAAAAGTAAGTGAAATTATTTTTCCTTTATTAAAGTATCTGTCTGATAATTTTAAAAAGATAGATGAATTCATTTTATGACTGGACCCTCACATTTTAAAAGATTTTTATGCCAGGTATAGTATTTGGGTAAGGACAGAAGTAGCAGATGACATACAAACTTAAATTCTCTGAAGTTTCAAAAATGGAGAACCAAATTTAAGTGATTGTACTAAATTATACTAAGTCAGAATTGTCCGGGAACTTCTAGATCTGAACCAGAGAAGCCGAATTCCCTTTTAGAACTGTCCTAAGAATAAAACCTATTGTCAAAGAAAAGATATCTAGGGACCAGATAACTATTTGAGATGTCTGGGATTCAAAGGGTGCTGCTTAAATGGACTTTGGGAATAGGTGACTGGGATACAAGAAACTTAAATGTTAGTTAACATAGGTAATAATGATTGCATTCCTTTGCATGGTTCACTTTTAAGTTTTCCTAGTTACCTTCATGACACATGAATCTCCCTTCTCAAAACTAGTCTATTATGAGCCATCTAAGTAGTTTAATCTGTACCTAACATTTTACTATGCAGTTTTGTGAATTATGAGAAAAACTTCGCTGTATTGTTTGACCTAGCCCTGCATCAGTGATATAGAAATAAGTTTGATTTACAGTGTCTCCTCTGGAAAGTTATTGAAAGTCTCTGCATTTGCTTACTTATTTATAAAACGTCTACTTCAAATGGACAGCCCTGTGAGAAAAGCACTTTTGTTCTTCGCAGAGTGCTAGATAAATGTGAGAATCCAGTATCCAACATTGATGCTGGGTCTAGGTTTTGGGCACTATGGTTGGCTTTAGTTACAAGTTAGTTCTCCCACCTTGGAATTTTGTTAAATGGTGAATGGAGTCCAACTTAAACCATCTTAAAATCTTTCCTCCCAGTTATCCCCAAAACCACCTTTATAAACCACTCTGCACTGAGTAAGTAAATATTCTCAGTGTCATTTCCTTATGTAGAGAATGGTACTATCTGGCTTCCTGTACATACCAGGTGAATATAAAATTTAAGTCTACACCCTGCTCAGATCCCTTTTGCATCTAGACTAGGGCAAGGTACTTTAAGGTTGGAGTAAATCCCTCTACAGCTTGTTAAGGATATGAGGATTTGAATAGTCATATATGTATATGCATATGAAAAGTTTAGGAAACCAGCTGGACTTCCACCTTTTCCCCATCCAATCTTTGCAGAGTCCAGCAGGAGATCAATCAATCAATAAACACTTATCAAGCACCTAGTCTATGTGCCAAGCATTGTGCTAAATGCTGAGGATACAAAAAGATCCAAAAGAAAGTCCTTTCCCCTCAAGGAGCTTACAATCGAATGTGGGAGATAACATGCAAACAAATATATACAAAGCAAGCTAAATGCGGGATAAAAAGCAAATAACTAATAGAGGAAAGCACTGGAATTAAGAGGAATTGGAGAAGGCATCCTGTAGAAAGTGAGGTCTTGGTTGGAACTTAGAAGAAGCCAGCATGGTCAGTGGTGAGAGTAGAGGAAGGAGAGCCTTCTGGGCTTGGGGAACAGCCAGAGAGCATGCCAGGAGCCAAGAGATGTGGTGTCTTGTTCATGGAATATCCAAGAGGCCAGTGTCATTGAATCAAAGATTATGTGTTGGGGAGTAAGGATAAGAAGACTGGAAAGGTAGAAGGGTGCTAGTTTATGAAGGACTTCAAATGCCAAATGGAGCATTTTGTATTTCATCCTGGTAGCAATAGTAAGCAACTGGAGTTTATAGTGTAGGGAGAGGTATGACAGGATCAAACCTTCGATTTAGGGAAATGAATGGAGGATGGACTGGAGTGATGAGAGGCTTGAAGCAGATAGACTGTCAGGAGCAGCTACTACTATTGTAGTAACAATAGTCCAGGTGTGAAGTGATGAAGACCTATGCCAGAGTGATGGCTGCATCAGAGGAAAGACGGGGCGGGAGTACTGTACTTAAGAAATGTTGTAGTGATAGTCTGGGGGGGGGGGGGGGCAGAGCCAAGATGGCAGAGTAGAAACAGCACTTCCAACCAATGTAAAAGGTGGACACTGAACAACTTGTGGAGCCCCAGCACTCACAGAACTACACAGAGAAGCTAACCTCCTGCTGAGGACAGCCCAACAACCCTGCAGGGAGCGGCCAGCACAGCACAGCACAGCACTCTGGGAGCCAAGTCCAGGCCCACATGAGCTGTGGTTTTAGCCCCAGGGTGACCCTGCCAGCAGCCAGCTGGAGGGACCCCAGAACACCAGCAGTTGTAGCGATTCCAGAATTATCAGCACAGATATGCCTAGGACAAAGTGAGAGGTTAGTGCCCTATGGACTTTGGGACCAGTATATGGGGAACATGTCAGCTTCCTCCCCTGGGGGAGAAAAGCTGCTGAGGAAACACAGCACAGAGGCCATTTTGCAGCATCAGTGGCAGCTCCAGCTCCTGGTCTGCGGAACTGTAGAGAGATCCAGCAATCAGTCTGGGGGTTAATCGCTCTTGCTTTAACCTGCTTGGATCTGGATTGTGGTCTTGGGGGGAGGTCTGGGGTGGGTATCCAATTTGCCAGAGCGGGTGGAGGCTTTACAGAGGCCACCCAACCTCCAGAAGTTGTGAAGACAGAAGCTCTCCTGTCTGGCGGCAGAGTCCTACTGTGGCAACAAGCCCCAAAATCAAGTAATTAAGTGGCAATATGCCTAGGCAAAGGAAACAAAATAAACAGAAAAAAATTCAACTTTAGACTCCTAGTTTGGGGGCAAAGAGGATCAAAGCATGGAACAGGCGGAGGACTATAAGGTCAGAACCCCTGCACCAAAAGCCCCAAATGAAAATACAAGCTGGCTACAGGCCATAGAGGACCTTAAGAAGCAGATAAGAGAAGTGGGGGGAAAATTGGGAAGAGAAATGAGAAAGATGCAAGAAGAGTATGAAATGACAGTCAACAGCCTGACTGAGGAAAATAACACCTTAAAAAATAGACTAACTCAAATGGCAAAAGAGGCTCAGAAAGGTAATGAGGAGAAGAATGCCTTAAAAAGCTGAATTTGCCAGATGGAAAAAGAATCTCAAAAGCTCACTGAGGAGATTCATTCCTTCAGAATTAGACTGGAGCAAATGGAAGCTAATGACTATGAGAAATCAAGATGCTGTTAAGCAGATCCAAACAAATGAAAGAATAGAAGGCAATGTGAAATATCTCATGGGAAAGGCCACTTACCTGGAAAATAGAGGTTACAATCCAGAAGAAGAACCAGCAACGGATACTGGTCAAATAAGAAGAGGATAGAGTAGTGTGCTGCAAACCTAGAGAGAAGATATTATCAAGGAGCAGAGAGTGGTCAACAATGTCAAAGGCTATACAGAGGTCAAGGAGAAGGAGGATTGAGAAAAGACCATTGGATTTGGTAACTAAAAGATCATTAGTAACTTTAGAAAATAGCAGTTTGCCCCCTCCTCCCTTAGCCGTACACCAAGATGGCCACCTCTCTCCTAACTCTTCTGCTTAGGCGGCTTTCAGGTCTCACACCGGTCCCAGGGGTCCACTGGGTGCAGGCTACTTCCCGGCCTCTATGCACCAAAGCTCCCCCTGACAAAGAATCTTCCATTTTTGTCTCCCTCTATCAGGATGCTCCTTGGGAATATCTGGAAACTGAAGAATACCTGGCTCGATATGGCCCCTGTCCAGTCTGGGCTGACTATAGACGAAACCACAAAGGCAGTATCCCACCACAGCGAACCCATAAGACATGCATTCGAGGGAACAAAGTTGCTGGGAACCCTTGCCCTATCTGCCATGATCAGAAGCTCCACGTGGACTTTAGAAATGTGAAGCTCTTGGAACAGTTTGTGTGTGCTCACACAGGTGTCATCTTCCATGCCCCATACACAGGTGTCTGTATGAAGCAGCATAAGAAGCTAACAGAGGCTATCCTGAAGGCCAGAGACCATGGTTTTCTCAGTTACCACATCCCACAGGTACAGCCACGGGATACTGATTTCAGCAACTCCCATGGAGCTGTGGGCTGTACCCCAGTGGCTCCTGCCCTAGCTTCAGGTACCTGGTATCCATGGTACAATTGGCAGCAGCCACCTGAGAGAGAGCTGGCTCATCTTCGAAGGCTATATCGA
Source organism: Gymnobelideus leadbeateri (assembly GCA_011680675.1). Classification (NCBI taxonomy): domain Eukaryota; kingdom Metazoa; phylum Chordata; class Mammalia; order Diprotodontia; family Petauridae; genus Gymnobelideus; species Gymnobelideus leadbeateri. The sequence continues at coordinate 203,039 of WOXC01007785.1, read as the reverse complement.
GACCACCTTAAGGAAGAGAGTGGACCCCCACCAGAAATGATGCCCATACTTGCACCTCAAACTAATGTTCTCCCTGAGGAAGAGCAATCTACAAGTGTCCCCTAGAAAGGAAGTGGTGGGTGTACTCTGTGGTGCTCCAGAGCTTAAGGATGGATGTTAGATAGGCCTGATGCCTAAATTGAACTGATTCTCATCCCTACCTTTTTTAGAATGGGTAGGATAACGGCAAGCTCTGACCTAGAGAAAAAGAGAAAACAGGGAGAAGGTAAAAGGAAGCATTGTCTGAATAAACGTTTTTGGTCGACTTCACTTAATGCTGCTTCCCCCACCCCATATTTTTAAGTTTCAGGGGTATGGAGTGCCTAACTTGTCAAGTCAATGCTTTATAATAAAAATTCTTTTATTATTAAAAAAAAAACACCTTTTTTGCCCGTCCAGCCATCGTGGTGGAAGCTCGGCTGTCATCCCATCATCATGTCCTCTCATAAAACATTTAGAATCAAGAGGTTCCTGGCCAAGAAACAGAAGCAGAATCGTCCTATCCCTCAATGGATTCGAATGAAAACTGGTAATAAGATCAGGTACAATTCAAAAAGAAGACACTGGAGAAGGACCAAGCTCGGATTATAAAGAATGGCCAGCGCAATGAAAGACATTCAGCACCAAGACCACCTCCCCCCTCTTACCATGGCATCCTTCCATTCATCAATCCTTCATCCATCAATCACTCAGTCACCTCATTGTCCCCAATAAGAAGAAAATGCCACTATTGCCCTCCATTTGAGAAACCGTCTGCCAATATGCAGACCAAAAAAATGGCCCCAACTAGCCGTTGAAATTGTCTTGCCCTTAAATGTTTTCATGAATTTCATCCGTGCTTTTGGGTGTGTTGTGATATAGTTTAAATTACTGTTAACTACATCTCTGTAGCATTTGTACGTTTGAGGTTATGCTTAAAAGGCAGAGATCATAATGAAACAAGTTACTCCTGACAAAAAGAACCAAGCTCTAGCCCTGCCTTGAACAAGCCATCACAATAACCTCTCTGTGTTTTGTTTTGTGTTTTAAGGAGTTATAAGAGAGCACCTACCTCACAGGGTTGTTGTGAGGATCTTAAGATTTGCAAGCCTTCAGTGTAAGCCACCAGTGCTGCTAATCCGGAGCTGTCTCAGCCAGATTATGCGCAGCTGACTGTGTCCAATTATCAAACTCACAGTCAGAGGAGTAACCTGTTGACCCCCTGCTTATTTCATACAATAAGCCGTCTTTGTTCCTTGTTGGGAGGTGGTAAATTTAAGTGTTGGCAACTTCTCAGTTGTCGGTTTTTTGTGTGTTCGGGAAAGCCCAACCTTTTGTTAGGAACTAGACCTGGTCCGGGTGAATGGCTTCACAATTTTCTGAAGATGCAATTCTGCTAATAAAGGGCTTCTACAAAAAAAAAAAAAAAGAAAGAAAAAAAAAGAAAATATCAGTTTGGGGGATGGCTAGGTAGCACAGTAAACAGAGTACTGGCTCTGGATTCAGGAGGACCCGAGTTCAAATCCAACCTCAGACACTAAACACTTACTAACGATGTAACCTTGGGCAAGTCACTTAACCCCAATTACCCTGCCTTCCCCACTCCAAAAAGAAAAAAAAAAAATAGCCGTTTTGGCGGAATGATAAGGTCAGAAGTTAGATTATAAAGGGTTAAGGAGAGAGTGAGAGGAGAGAAAGTGGAGGTGTCTATAGTAGAAGGCTTTTTCAAAGTTTAGTTACAAAGGGTCGAAGAGATATGGGACAGTAGAGATACTTAAAGAGGAAAAAAAATCCAGGAAACTGAACCCCAGAACTATTTGTTGCCTATTGGGTAAGGGGTGATTGTCTAGCTACAGATAAAGCATATGGTCATCACAAGTTAAAGCGAGGTCTTTCTTTGAGATGACCCCCAGGAAGAATGGTCAAAAGGAAAGGCATGGACTGTGTTCTCCCATGTCCTACCTAGGCTATGGAAAACTTTGAGATCTAGGCCCTGAGGAACCAAACTCGGAAAGGCTTCTGCCTATTTAAGGTAAGGATCTCAGCTGTATCTGAAAGAGCACAGCAGTGACAGAGTTGAGGATTGCAATTGATCCTGTAGCTAGAGGTGACAGTGAGTCCTACATAGACAGACTCCAGTGTTAGAAGAGCAATCCCATAGTATCATGCCTAAAACCTGAGTATCTATCCTTCTGGGCACCAAACCCAATGGTGCAAGTATAAATTGAAGGAAATAGGCCAGAGGAGGTATCCTAAGGGAGTGTTACATACAAAATGAGGATTTTGAACTAAATGGTTTCTGAACTCATTAGGTTGTAAGCTCCTTGAGGGCAGGGACTGTCTTTTGCTTCTTTTTGCATCCCCAGCACTTAGCACAGTACTTGGCACATAATAGACATTTAATAAATGTTTATTGATTGATTATAGTTCTTCTAGCTATAGATCTATGACCCTATACCTATGCCAGAGGTTATGGGACCCTGGTAGTCAGAAGTCATAGGAACCTTACCAAAAACACAGAAGAGTCAGGAATGACCATGATTAACCATCCCTTCCCTCAAGGTATCAAAGTTAGTTTCTCTTCGTAGCTTTGGGCTCCAATAAATGTTTAACAACAGGCTTTCCAGAGGGAAAATGTACACATGACACACTCTTAAGTTTTGATCTAAATTTTTAATATCTCCACCATCACTGTCTTAAGTACAGACCATCATCACTACCCCTGGCTACAACTAGGAAGAATGAGAACAGTTTAGGGAAGCAGTTAAACAAGTGTATTGGTATTTAGAGCTCAGGGAAGTGGTCGATCAAGATGGGGTGGTCAATCATGGGCTGTTGATGGAAAGGCATGAAGTTACACCTCTATCACAGCTTCCCAACGGGCTGTAACTTCACCAAGACAATGCCTTTCCTTCCCAACTGTAGAAACCCCCTGAATTCTCCTCTGAAAGTGTAGAAAAAATCTTCAGCATGCCTTGTACTGATTCTTCTTTCTTCAAAGTAGCCTGCAGAACACACAGCAGGTTAAGAGGGGCCAGGAGGAAAATGAACTTACTAGAATAGCATCTGGTTGCAGCAAGGATGTAATAGGAAATAATTGACTCAGAAAGAAGAGGCTAAGTTCCCAGAAGCTGAGGGAGAGTGGAAGGGTTGCCAGTCAGGTAGGTACCCAGGGAATTAACACCTCCTGGGACCTGACACAGGTCATAGCCTGTATGGATAGCATTGGAAGGAAGGGGCAAGGAGGAGGAAATAGTTCCAACTAAAACAAACTTAGTAGAAATATCCATTAAGATCTTAACACAACTTAGATTTACTTTTCCAACTCATGGAGATCATGTCTATGCTAACTGACTCCTTGTGCTTTCCTTTCAAGGAACTGCCTCCCCAACTTCCTTACCCTACAGTATCCTCCCCACAAAAGCTGGCTAAGAGTGCCTATTTTCTGTCTCAAGCTTGGGCCCAACTGAAGGAGGTGCAGGCAGGAAGCAGACTTACCATACCAGTTGAAGTAGTGCCCATATCTGTCTGAACCCAGCCAGGGTGAATAGCAGTACACAGGATGCCTTCTTCTTTAAAGGCCAGGGCTTGGCACCGGGTGAGCATGTTCAGGGCAGCCTGGTGGGGGCAGAGAAAGAAGAGAAGCCACAGCTGAGCCATGCTAATGAAGCCCTGTCACACCATGCTCCCTCTAAACACCCACCCTCACCATTCTTCCTTCCTCCCATCCTGTACCCAAATTCCATACCTTACTGCAGCGATAGGACAAACAATGACCTTCTTCCCAGCCCAAAATTTCTGTTATGGAGCCTGCAGCACTGGAAATGTTGATGATAGCAGCCCGGTTACAACTGAGACTATCCCAGGTACCTGTTTGGGCAGCCTTCTTCAACAAGGGCAGGAATGTCTGGCAAGTTTGGGGAAAGACATGAGAGTAGAGACATTTATTATCATCAGAAATCTAAAAGGATAAAGGTCCTGCATGGCTTCAGTTTTCTTTCCACTTAAATTCAACAGCTTTTTGTGAAACTCAGAGTGTGAACAGCATCGTGAATGGCCTTGGAGAAGAAATAATGTTTAGATATCAAGATCCTTGCCCTCATGGAGCTTACAGAAATTCATATCATTCAACAGACAAACAGAAGGGAAAGGGGGAAAGGGGAGAAGGGAATAAAGAGGAAGGTTAAATTAAAGGAGAGATCAGCCCTAAGCAAAACAAACTTTAGCTAAAAAGAGTGAATCTCAAAGAGAGGCTTAAAAGGAAAGGAAGAAAACTTAAGAAACTATAACTGGGTTCTTGGCCAGAGGAAGAAAAAAGGTGAAGGAAGGTAGAAGCAAATTGGTTCAAATCTAAAGCTCTAGTGCTAAGCATAATCCTTTCTCTGCAACCTTTTTTGTTTTTAAACAAAGAGAAGGAAAAGTATGAGAATAGATTTGAAGGAAATTCACAATTCGATCTCATAAATGTAAATGTAAATGGGATAAACTAACCCACAAAATGGAAGTGGGTAGCAAGATTGATTAGAAACCAGAACTCAACAATATAAAAAGGAAAAGAAATTGAGGGAATAAACATAGGCAAAGAGAAAACAAAATTATTGCTTTTGGAAGATGATATGATAGCTTACTTAGAGGACCCTAGAAAGAGAACTAAAAAGCTAATTGGAACTATGAACAACTTAAACAAAGTTCAGGACATAAAATAAAACCACATAAATCATGAGTATTTCTGTATATTACTAACAAAACCCACCAAGTAAAGATAGAAAAATTCTATTGAAAATAACTACAGATAGAATAAAACACTTGGGAGTCTACTTACCAAGATATACACAGGAACTATATGAACACAATTACAAGATATTCTTCACACAAATAAAAACAGATCTAAATAGTTGGAGAAATATTAGTTGCTCATGGGTGTGCTTAGCCAATATAATAAAAATGACAATACTACCCAAATTAATTTACTTATTCAGTGCCATACCAATCAAACTAAAAAAGGATTACCTTGTAAAGCTAAGTCTAAAAATAATAATAAATTTCAGCTGGAAGAATAGGAGGTCAAAAATCTCAAAGCCATAATTATCATAACAATTTGGTGCTGGTTTAATATAGAGAAGTTAATCAATGGGATAGATTAGATACAAAATATACAAAAATAAATGAGCACAGTGGTCTAATATTTGATAAGTCCAAAGATCTAAGGTATTGGGTAAGAACTCACTATTTGACAAAAACTGCTGGGAAAATTGGAAAGCAATTTGGCAGAAATTATGTATAGACTAGCAACTCATATAGTATACCAAGATAAGCTCCAAATAGATAAAATGACTGACTCAGAAAGGGTAATACCATAAACGAATTAAAAGGAACAAGGAAGAATTTACCTTTCAGATTTATGAATAGTAGAATCATAACCAAATTAGAGAGAGGATGACAGAAAGTAAAATAGACAATTTTTATTATATAAAATTAAAAAGTCTTTGCACAAACAAAAGTAATGCAAGTAAATTTAGAAGATAATAGGTAAATAGGGGAGAATCTCTGCAGTAAATTTCTCTAATAAAGGTCTCATTTCTGGGATAGAAATATATATGGAATTAGTTCAAATTTATAAACATAACAATCATTCCCAAATTGATAAATAGTGGAAGAATATGAACAGGCATTATTCAGAAGCAGAAATTCAAGATACCAATAGCTATACAGTAAAAATATGATCCAAATCACTAATAATTTCAGAAATTTAAAAAAACTCTAAGGCTCCACCTCACACCCACCAGGTTGGCAAAGTTGACAAGAAAGGAAAATGCCTAATATTGGAGGGACTATGAGAAGATGGGCACATTAATACACTGTTGTTGGAGCAAGAAATTGGTCTAAACATTCTGGGAAACAATTTGAAACTATGCCCCAAAAGCTATTAAATTGTGGATTTCCTTTGATCCAGTGATACCATTACTAGATCTATATTTCAAAGAGATCAAAGAAAAGAAAAGGATCCATATGTACAAAAATATTTATAGCAACTCTTTTTGTGATGGCAAAGAATTGGAAACTAGAGCAGTACTCATTGATGCAACTACACACATAATTCTGCTGTCACTAACATTTAAATTGAAGTGAATGAGAAAGCCAAGGGTGAGAAGGGTTCACTTTTCCCAAGATCTAATTCTTTTTTAATTTATTTATTTTAGTTTTCAACATTCGTTTCCACAAGATTTTGAGTTACAATTTTTTCTCTCCATCTTTCCCCTACCCCACCCCAAAATAGCGAGCCTACTGAATACCCCTTCCCCCAATCTGTTCTCTCTTATATCCTCCCTCATCTCCATCCCCTCCCACCTTTGTAGTAGGACAAGATAGATTTCTATACCCCAGTGCCCAAGATCTAATTCTTAGGGAATTCTTCCATATATAATAAGCTGAAATCTGCCTCCCCTGTAATTTCTAAACATTATTTACCCTGGAGCCAAGTAGAACAAAGCTCACTCCTCTCTCCCACTTGACAACCCTTTAAATACATGAAGATGACTTGCTTTAAATGAAGTGAAAGATCCACTAATATGGAAAAGTTAGAAGCAGCCAAATTGAGAAACACCTTGAAAGGGAGGCAAGGAGTGTAAGAGGAGGCTAATGTCAAATTCCCCCAGTTCTATGATAGTGGATGGAGGTGATCACTCACACCTAGATGGGAAATGGGGCTCTTTTGGGGGGCCCTAAGGAGAAGAGACTCACCTGGCCCATCTTTAGGCTTCCAACTACATGAATCTGGTACAGCAGGTGCATATTTTCTTCTGACTCAGAGTAGATTGTATTTCCTATGGCCCTTCCAGCATTGTTGATGAGTAAATTCAGCCCCAAGCCCTCCAGTTGCCCCTTGACAGAGATTGAGGCCTCTTGGATAGAGGCAACATCCTCCACATCTGCCAAGACAGAACATTCAATCAATCAAAAAGTATTTATGCCAGGTACTATACAAGGCACTGGGAATACAAAAACAAAGAATGAAACAACTTCTATTATCAAGGAGATAACATTGTAATGGGGAGAGATAGAGATATAGACAATTTGTTGTTGTTTGATGTTACTCTTTGTAACCCCATTTGGTATTTTCTTGATAAAGGTACTGGAGAAACCACTATTTCTTTCTCCAACTCATTTTATAGATGAGGAAACTGAAGTAAACAGGGTTAAGTGACTTGCTGTAGCGGCAAGCACCCCAATATACCCAGGGTAACTGCCAACACAGGTTCTTAGATCTGCTTTTCAGAAGGAAAGCAACTCAAAATGGGTTAACAAGCTTACTTTAATCAAACAAACACACATTACCTAGTTCAGGGGTAAAAGGTCAGCACCCCGAACTTCAGAGTTACAGAACTTACAGATCAGACAGGCTTCCAAACTGTCCCAACATTACATGCATCAATACCAAGTCACAGTTACCAGAGAGGGAAGCATCAACATCTGGGTTTTCAAAGCCGGGGCGCTCTCAACAACGGCTTCCCAGAGTCTCATCTGGTCAAATCACACAACACTTCTCAAAGTGAGCCCTAAAGCAAAGCCTCTCCTCAGGGCTTATATAGCCTTCTCTTGGCTCAGAGAATGTAACAACCTCCTTGACCCACTGCCCAATCACAAAGTATCAAGGTGTGGGCTTCCCTGAAAAACAAGCCTCCCACCACAGGCTCCAGGTGCACTTAAGCTAGGGGCAGGGAAGATCTTTAAATTTGCATTTCCATTACACTTGCCCAGGGTCACACAGCTATTAAGTATTTGAGACCAGATTTGAACTCAGGTCCTCCTGACTCCAGGCCCAGTACTCTATCTACTGTACCAGTTAGCTGCCCCAGATAGGTATGTGTGTATATAGATAGATAGATAGATAGATAGATAGATAGATAGATAGATAGATAGACAGACAGACAGGTTGATAGGTGTATATATGTGTGTATATAAACACATCACTGTATATGTATGTGTGTATATATATATATATATATTATTTTTTGTGTAGGTACATGTACCTCTGTAGATAAGTATAATCTGTGCACATGTGTTAGTATATACAGAATAAATATAAAGAGAAGTAGAGAGTATTTTGTATTTATAACAAAGTTATCAAATAAAAAAGGGAAGGTGCTAGCAGCTAGGAGGGGTCAGGAAAGGTTTCATGTAGAAGACAGTGCTTGAGCTGACAGAGTCACAAAGAGAGTAATTCTATTAGGTTAAGGTTAAGAGGTAATGAATTCCAGGCATGGGGAAACTGCCAGTGTACAAGTATGGAAATGAGAGCTGGGGTAGGATTATGACCACAGAGAAAAAGTCAGTTGGTCTTAATAGAAGAATGAAAGAAGGAAAGTGATGTAAAATGAGGCTGAACAGAGTCGTTTGTGATTTCTTCTAGAGGTAATAGGAAGCCAGTGCACTTTATTGAGGAGGGAAATGATATAGTTAGATCTCCACTTAAATATATATATATATATATATATATATATATATATATATATATATATATATATATTTTTGACAGAAGTGTGGAGAATGGACTGGAGTGAGGAGATATTTGAGGCAGGTAGACAAATTTGGAGGTTGTGATAATCTAAGCATGAGATGATGAGGACCTGAATTTAGAAGGCATCTATATGAACAGAGAAAAAGCATTAGATGTGGAAAAAATGTCAGGGATGGGGCGGCTAAGTGTAGCAGTGTGTAAGAGCACCAGCCCAGGAGTCAAGGTGACCCGGAATTGGTTCCAGCCTCAGTTCTTAGCACCCACACATAAATAACTAACTATCTAACCTTGAGCAAGTTACTTAACCCGAATTGCTTTTTTTTTTTTTTTTAATGTAGTGGATGTAGAAACATCACGATTTGGCAACTGATTGCATATGTAGGGTACAGGAGAATAACAGTCAAGGATAGTACTGAGGTCATCTATGAAACTGGAAGAATGGAAGAATAATGGTGCCTTCTACAGAAATGAGAGAGTGTGGAAGAGAAAGGTGAGTTTGGGGAAAAATAATGAGTCATTTTGGACATGCTGAGTTTGAGATGTTACCAGGACATCCAGTTTGAAATGTCCAGTAGGCAACTGGTGATGAGACAATCTCAGAAGAGGGACTGATGCTGGATTTAGAGATCTGTGAGATATATATATATATATATAGTGTGTGTGTGTGTGTCTTCATAATAGATGATAATCATGCAAATTTAGAGATATTTCTACTCTAAAAGTCATGTGGACTATTTATCTGACCTGTGGTAGAATCTTGTGTTGCATCGTATGCAAAACTGTTCATACCATCCACTAACCCTGACATAGCAATGTCATGTTGGTTGATCCTCTTAGAGGACAAAGGACAATAACAACCGGACAGGTCACCTAGAGAAGAGGGATAGGAAAGAGCCTTGGGAATAATCACAATTAGAGAACAAGATATTTGTGATGAGGCAGCAGAGTCTGAGAAAGGTAAGCCAGACAGGTAGAAGAACCAGAGAGGAAGAGAAACAGAGAAAGAGAAACAGGAGAAGATGGTCACCAGTATTAAACACAGTGGATAGCCTGAGAATGATGAGGACTGAGAAGGCTCTCCCTACCACATTCTGTGCCTCAACTATTTATGACTTGTGTGATTATCAACTGACTCAGCCTGATAAATGCCCAGTACCAAGTACAGTGACTCAATATGAGGACTTCTAATGGTCCTTTCTTCTACCAGGAGTGATGATAGGGAAAGAGATCCATGAGACACTGAAGAAATGAGTCACTTGATAAGAACTTAAAGTGTCCCTGCCTCCCAGGAGTGGTCTGACATGTCACTATGACACTATCCAGACTGAAATGCCTTCCAAATCCAAAGAAATAAACCATTTGGACTAAATTGTAGATACCATGGCAACCTGGCAGGGGAGATATTGGGAGGCAGGAGAGCCTGTTCCATGCCCCTCAGATCAGTCCCATGGGCAAGCTGCTTAGCACATAACACTGTCTCTGAAGCACCAACATCTCATTTACACAAAAGGCAGAGTGCCTAATGTCTAATATCTCTCATGTGTTCTAGAAACAAGGAGCTATAGACAGACTGAAATCTTAACTAAGCAAGGTGGGGAGACCCAGAGAGGGTGTAAATCTCCCTAAGACACACAGCAAGGTAGGCAAGCCCAGAGGATCTGCCTTTGGACTAAACCCTATCATTTTTGTTAACTTTAGTCCTGCTAGTAAGATGTAGGGGTATGGCATAAGTTACAAGCCTGATTTTACAAAGAGAGCCTAAGCTAGAATTTGATTCTGGTATTTCCTAGCTTGTGACCTTCAGCAAGTCACTTTTCTCTGAGTATCATTTTCCTCAGCTCTAAACCCTACTTATCTTAAGTATGCCCAGACCCCCCCGAAAGTCCTCCTACCTCTTCCCCCCGGGGAATTTGGGGGTGAAGCCCTGTGCCAACAAGTAGGATCCCAGGAAGTGCCAGTGGGAGTAAGTGTGGAGTTGAGACAGGGCTCCACAGACGAGAAAGGAGTGGGGCGGGGAGGGAGAGGAACTGAGTCTGTAGGGATGCTCACTCAAGCGCAGGATCCGAACATTGGAGTGCCGAGCCGCGAGCTCTCGAAGTTCCTATAGCAGCATGGAAGCAAGAAAGTAAAGACGACTCCACCAGTCCGCCTCGATGAGGGGATGTGGGACACTGAGGAGTCCCCTCCTCACCCCCTCCCAGGAGTGCGCGCACTACTGGAGTTTAAACCCAAGGCCCCAAAGACCCGCCACCCCCAGTAGGACCTCCAAAAAATGACAGCGCCGTCACCTTCCCCGCACCCACCCGAGACCTGGACCCCTGGACACTGCCTCTTTGCAAAAGTTCATCCCCAAAGACCCAGCACTCGGGAGCTACTAAGACATCAGTTAACCGCCCAGGTCTGGAGTCTATGACCCTGGGGAGAAGCCTGGGTTCCCTAGAGATATCCTGCAAAACTCAAGTCCCAAGACTCTTCTTTGACGTCTTCGGCATCCCAAAGAGCTGCAGGTCTAAATACTCGTTCTCAAGGTCTGGAATGGAAGGCACTTCACTTTCTGGGCAAGTGAGGATGAGGCGGGGTGGAGAGGGAGGTGAGCTCCGGGAGGGAATGAAGGGTTCATCCCTCTCACCTTGGCGTCAGAAGGATTCCTGCAGGTCGCAAACAACATCTGGGGAGGCTTGGGCATTTGAAGCAATTGCCTGACAAACTCGAGCCCCAGCCCGCGGTTGGCACCAGTCACCAGCACGCTGGAAGGGTTTAGGACAGCCTTTGAGGGATCCCGGCATTCCATAACACCTTTCTAAAGTCTGTCAGCAGACCTGCTACCGGCTTTGCAGTTTTGCTCCGTTTTCTAGTACCGTCTTTATGCCCCGGTCAATAACTATCTGGAGAGTGACTACACTCTCTTTGTCGCTTCAGCCTGGCTCTTAAAGGAAACTAAGGGCTACAGACCGTATGTCACAGACCCGCCTCCCCTTCTGAAGTCTTTGATTTTGACCAATCTAACGCTGATCTGATATTTGAACCAAACTCCCTACCCACTCTGCCTAGTATTCTAAGTCTTTGATCATTCGCCTATTTCCTTGTTTTCCATTTTAAGAAAGCCTATATAGTGAATATTACAAACTGTGTTTTTTTCTTTCCTTCTTTGTAAGTTTTCTTTTATTCTCTACTGCGCACTTTTTACTTTGTTCTTTTTATCCCTTCTTCCGCCTCTCCCAAGAAGGCTACAATTTCACACAATGTGTTTGTGTGTATACATATATATGTGTGTATATACATATGTATGTATACACATATACATACACATACATATATACACATACATACACTTACACATACATATACTTAGATTTCTATAAAAATACTCATATATAGATACAAACATTTCTTTTTGCTTTTTTCTTGGGGCGGGGGGAATGCAGGACAATTGGCGTTAAGTAACTTGCCCAAGGTCACACGGGCTAGTAAGTGTTAAGTGTCTGAGAACTCAGGTCCTCCTGACTCCAGGGCCAGTGCTCTATTCACTGCATCACCTAGCCACCCCCAGATACAAACATTTGTATGCATCTATGTAAGACCCTACTTACACTCACTTGTCCTTTGTTTCTCTGAGGGTGGATAATGTATTCTTTTATAATGTCTTCCCTTACTTTTCTAAGTCCACCAACTCATAATTTCCTATACCACAATAATATTCTGACCTTATACTGTCTAGTTATTTTAAATATTCTAAAACAATATTGATTAATATGACTGACATATAGTGTGGTTTCACTATTTTTCTCTCCTGATTAAGCCTATTTTCGTTTTAACTTTTTCTGAGATCATGATTACTACCCTGCTTTTCCCTCCTAATAAATTCTACTCCCAATCTCTATTTTATGTTTGTGTGCATCTCCCATTTCCTATCCCTCCTGACTCCTCTACTTTGCTTCTACCTACTACTTTACCCTCCTATTACTTAACCTACCCCCACCCTAAAATCCCTCCCTTATCCTCTTCCACTTCCCTGTCCTCTAAGTCTTTTATTTCTTTATGAATTTAGAAGTCTTTTGTGCCCTTCTAGATAGATAGATAGATTGTTCCCTTTAACCCATTCCTGATGAGCATGGGGTTCCAGAACTACCAGTCCTCCTCCCCCATCTAATTCTTGTGTCAGTTCTTCCTCTCACACCTCATTTCTAAAAGATAATTACTTTTTGTCTTTTCTTAGTTAACTTTTTAGTATTACATCATATTCAACTCTACTCCAATCTTTCCTTTGAACTCAATTACTAATAACACTCATATATATACAATTTACATTTCCTAGCATAGAAAGTGAACCATCAAAACATCAATTGCTTGTGGCTGGGTTGAGCTAATATAATGAAAATGACAGTTTTACCTAAATTAAATTATATATTTGGTGCCAAACCAATCAATCAACCAGAAAATTACTTTATAGAGCTAGAAAAAATAGTAACAAAATTCACCTGGAAGAACAAAAGGTCCAGAATATCAAGGGAGTTAATGAAAAGAAATGCTAGGGAAGTTAGCCTAGCCATACCAGATTTTAATCTGTATTATAAAGCAGCAGTCACCAAAACTACTTGGTACTGGCTGAGGAACAGAGTAGTGGATCAATGGAATAGATTAGGTACATGAGACTCAGCAGTCAATGACTATAGTAATCTACTGTTTGATAAACCCAAAGACCCCAGTTTGGGGCATAAGAACTCACTATTTGAAAAAACTGCTGGGAAAACTGGAATACAGAATGGCAGAAACTGGGCATAGACCATTATCTAACACCATAAATGTCCAATTAAGGAGGTTCAGAATTCGCATAAACAGAATGCTTGGCACTCCAAGAAAGACCCAAGGCAATTTCTTTAGAATATTTATTCAGAATATATGTATATATAGGCAAGTGAGAAAGAAACTGGAGATAACAGAATAAGAGGCTTAAAGATAGCAGAATAAGAGCAACTATGATTAATAATGGATTTATTTATTTGTTTGTTTGTTTGTTTGTTTGTTTGTTTGCAAGCATCACCATTGCTGGGAAGCACCAACATCTAACCACGCAAGCTAGGGAATCCTAGGTACAGCCATCAAGGTCCCACACAGGAGGGTTCCAGGCAGAGCATCCTCTCCAAGGGTGAGATTCCAATTTGGGGTTTGAATCTTACAGTTTAAGTAGTGTTGAGAACAAAGAAGGCATACTGCCAGGTGTTTTGTTTTGTTTTTTTAGCAAGCATCGGTATCTTGTGTGAGGCCAGGGAGGGAGGCCAGTCCTTCCAAGGCTCCCCCCACCAAGAGTGATGTTTCCTTGGAGTGGCTAGTTCCAGGAGTTGGGCAATTATCATATCTCTTCTCACGAACCTGGACAGGGTCCCAGGAGAGGAGCAGCCCTCAAGCTCTCAGGATCCCTGTTCCCAAACAGCTCAGGGTAATAGAAAGGTCTTATCGAGTTGGGGCCTTGGTTTGCATAATCTTATTCCTCACAGAGGGGCTTACCTTGCCCCTACAATAGACCAAAATCAAATCTAAATGGGTGCATGATCTAGGTATAAAGGCTGTTACTATAAGCAATCCTAGAGAGCAAGAAATAGTTTACCTGTCAGATTTATGGGAAGGGGAAGACTTTATGATCAAACAAGAATTATAGAGCATTATAAAATACAAAATTAATAATTTTGATTACATTAAATTGAAAAGTTTCTGTACAAAGCCAATGTAACCAAGATTAAGAAGGAAGTATAATATTGGGAAAGAATTTTTATGACCAATATCTCTGATAAATGCCTCATTTCACAGAGAATTGAGCCAAATCTATAAAAATACAAGTCACTCCCCAATTGAGAAATGATCAAAGGATATGAACAGGCAATTTTCAGAGGAAGAAATTAAAGATTTCTATAAGAATGTGAAAAAAAAGCTCTAAATCACTATTGATTAAAGAAATACAAATTAAAACAACTCTGAGGTACCACACCTCCCCTATCAGATTGGCTAAGGTGACAAAACAGGAAAAGGACAAATGCTGGAAAGGATGTAGAAAAATTAGAACACTAATGCATTATTGGTGGAGTTGTGAACTGATTCAATGATTCTCTCATTCTGGAGAGCAATCTGGAGCTATGCCCAAAGGGCTATAAATAAGTGTATGCCCTTTGACCCAGCAATACCACTTCTAGGGCTGTATCCCAAAGAGATCATAGAAGTGGGAGGAACACCTGTATGTACAAAAATATTTATAGCAGCTCCTTCTGTGGTGGCAAAGAATTGGACATTAAGAAGATGCCCACCAACTGGGGAATGGCTAAATAAGTTGTGGTATATGAATGTAATGGAATACTATTGTGCTATAAGAAATGAGGAGAAGATGGACTTCATATTTACTTGGAGAGGCTTATACAAAATGATGCTGAGTGAGAAGAGCAGAACCAGGAGGAATCTGTACACAATTACAGACACAATGTATGTGTGACGACCAACTTTGATAGACTGGACTTGTGAAGAGAATAAGAGTGAGCTGAGAACTGGGTTCAAGGTAAATTTAGGTGTGGATTTATTGATCAAGTGTGCAACTGCCTGGAGTATACCCTCAAATCAGGCAGCCCCTAATTGGAGTACATACAGTGCTTATAAAGGCAAAAACCACAAAAATCACAATTGGGGAGGGGAGCAACCATGAGCACTGACACATAGAAGTCAAGAACAGCCATTGGTTGGATCTATAGCTCAGGGCTAACTTGGGAATTATAGCACAAGGGTACAAGGACAGTACTTTCCTTGTGACAGAGATCCCTCCTAGAACACGGTGGTGGGTACAGGGTGGAGGGAACAGGGGGAGTGGAATTTCCCAGAACAGGCTGGGGTCATGGAACAGGCCAGGGTCATGTTCTGGGTGAAGGGAGTGGGGTACCCTGCTGGGTCAGCGTTCTGGGTGTGGGTCCTTGCTTGGTCAGCATCCTAGAACAGGGTGCTCTCTTGCATGGGATAGACTTGCCCCATGAAATCTATACAGACTTGCACCATACAGTGCTACTTCAGGGCTTACTGATTTAGGGAAGTACTAAGGGAGCAGGGG
Source organism: Gymnobelideus leadbeateri (assembly GCA_011680675.1). Lineage (NCBI taxonomy): Eukaryota > Metazoa > Chordata > Mammalia > Diprotodontia > Petauridae > Gymnobelideus > Gymnobelideus leadbeateri. The sequence goes on along the minus strand of WOXC01007785.1, from coordinate 187,422 downwards.
ACTATGCCTTGGGTGATTCACTTTACCCAGGACTGTGCTTTTAAGCTGTTACAAGCATTTACAGGGTTTAGAATAGAGACAAAGACAAATATAAAGGAGCTAAATGGTGGGGTCCAATTCAGGGGGCATGTGATTTGGGTTAGATACAACATTCCCCACTTCTTTTCAGCAAAATGTCAAACCATTGACTAAGAATCTGAGTCACACATTAATACAATAACATAAAACCAACAATCAAAGCTTAGAATCCATCTGGCCACACAATAGAGGGGTGGCAACCTGTAACGTTATAACTTCTGCAGGGTTGAATAAGTCCAGGAAAAGAGCTGTTTCAGTAAGGGCCAGGGCCAGGCTCTTGTGAAAGCTCTCTATATCTGATTTCAGCTTCTTCAGATTTCATGGCTCAGAAGAGGGGTACTCTTTAGATAACTAGAGTTCATGTATACAAGTTGGCACAGCCAGCTAGCCTTTACAAGAGTTCTTACCAACATACAATTTAAACAGTGTAAACAAATAATTAACCTATCTTAGCCACACAGGTCTGGGCTCAATAAGGTGCTCTTTTACAATGTGACATGATCAAGGCATGTACACAGTAGTAGTTTAACCCTTACCACACTCTGATATAATCCTAGAGCTAAAACTCAGACCTCTGCTTTATCTTAAACAGACTTAAAGCTTGAAATTACAGAAAATAAAAATTATTAAAGCCAGAATTTAAACAGCAATATTTAATTTTAGAAAAAATCCAACTTAATTGTAGAAAAAAGTATATAAGTCCAATTCGATTATACTTTTAAAGCTTTAATTAGGTGGTTATCTTATTCAAAACTATTCTATTTTGATTATTGAAACTTGTCACCAAGAATAGGGACAAAACAATAATAAGGGAACTATAGGTCTATAACTTTAGAATGTCAGTTCCAGGCAAGATGTTTACCAAGCTGCAATGTGCAGTGAGCCAAGTTTTTAAATTTGCAAGGTGTTTGTGGGTAAATTGAGTCAGGAGAATCCTACTTCAGCCCATGCTGAACAGTCATTCCCCCAACCCTCATTTGAACTTCATACCTGTATCTTACAGGGTCTGGCATCATGGATGGCAGCTCACTTCCCACATGTATCTTACAAGGTTTGGCACCAGTATCAGTGGCTTGGGTGGCTTGTCTTAACATTTATACCTGGAGGTAGACTCAAAGAAACAGCCAATTAACAGTTCCATTAAATCTTAAGTAACAGTTTTCAATAATCAACCTACAGGATTTATAATTTTATATAAATTATTCCAAGAAATTTATAATTACTCTTCACATTTCCCTAACTTCTTATATTTATGGGTAGCCTAACAATTACTTTAATCAATGTATATCAAATTTTATAAATGCCTTTCCAACTCAATTAATTTATAATAATTTTCTAAAATGCCTTCCCTTCACTTCCTCATACTCTCTCTGCCTGCCCTCAATTTCATCATACCTTCTTTCAACATACTTAACTATCTAAAGCTGACATCATCTAGTCAGGGAAGCTAGTGACTTTGTGAGAAATCAAGATGCTGTCAGACAGATCCAAACAAATGAAAGAGTAGAAGGCAATGTGAAACATCTCATGGGAAAAACCACTGACCTGGAAAATAGATCCAGGAGAGAGAATTTAAAAATTATTGGACTACCTGAAAGCCATGATCAAAGAAAGAACCTAGAAATCATCCTCCAAGAAATTCTCAAGGAAAACTGCCCTGATGTTTTAGAACCAGGAGGCAAAATAGAGGTTGAAAGAATCCACTAATCACCTCCTGAAAAAGATTCCAAAAAGAAAACTCCTAGGAATATTATAGCCAGGTTCCAGAATTCCCAGATCAAGGAGAGAATATTACAAGGAGCCAGGAAGAAACAATTTGAATATTGTGGAAACACAATCAGGATAACACAGGATCTGGCAGCTTCTACACTGAGGGATTGAAGGGCTTGGAATATGATATTCTGTAGGTCAAAGGACCTGGGATTAAAACCAAGAATCACCTACCCAGCAAAACTGAGCATCATGTTTCAGGAGAAAATATGGTCATTCGGTGGATTAGAGGACTTTCAAGCATTCTTGAAGAAAAAAACAGACTTGAGTAGAAAATTTGACATTCAGACACAAGAAGCAAGAGATGCCTGAGAAGGTAATCAGGGAAAAGAAATCAAAAGGAACTTATCAAAGTTGAACTATTTACATTCCTACATGGAAAAACAATAACTGTGTCTGATGAAACCTTTCTCATTATGAAAATAATTGAAGAAGGGTATATGGACATATGAATACATATGTGAATGTGTGTATATATGTTTTCAGGTATACATGGATAGAGGGCACAGGTTGAATTTGGTGGGAAGGGATGATACTTAAGGGGTGAAGTTATGAGGTGAGAGAGGAAAGTGACAAGAGGAGATGGGGAAAGACAGGGTAGGGTAAACTATCTCATGTAGAAGAGGCAAGGGGAAGTAGTTGCAGGGGAGGGGAAGAACAGGAAGGCAAAAAGGCAAAACCTTATTCTCATTGAATTTGGCTCAGGAAGAGAATCACATACCTACTAAATGGGATATCTCACCCTGCAGGAGAGTAGGGGGTAGGGGGATGAGAGGGAGGATGATGGAGGGGAGGGCATTCTAGCGGGGGGGGGGGGGAAGGTTGGAAGTACCCATTTCAAAGAGAGACAGGATCAAAGTAGGGAATGGACCAGGTGGGGGGTGGGATGGGTGGGAGGGAAATATAAGCAGTCTTTTACAATATATCTACTATGGTAATGTTTTGTATAGCTATACATGTACAACACATACTGAATTGCTTATCTTCCCAGAGGGAGTGGGTGACAAGGGAGGAAGGGAATGGATCTGAAATTCGAGGTCTTAAAATTAAATGTTTCAAATATATATTAAAAAAGAAAAGAAAAGAAAATTAGCCTTACCAAATGCAGAGGCTTTTCTTCTCTCCCCACAGCTGCAGAGTCTGGTTGTGGACCCAGGGGGTTGCAAATGGGGGAGGGTCCTACTATTCTTCAGCACTCTCCTTAATCTGATCTGGTGGGAGAGGCTTTAACAAAATCTATTCAAATGTTTTCAGCTGTTTTAACTTTTACTCCAATAAACTTTATTTATGTGTCCACTCCATAAAAAAACCTTCTTTGAAAATATTCCAATTTGCCTAAATGCCAAATAGTAAAATGAATTCTGACTTATCTTTAGCATCAAATTGGGAGTGACACTTTCCACTTTTCACATGAATTCAATTAACTTACAATTTCATTCTAAACAGAAGGGAGGGGGAGAGAAAGAGATAACAGCATTCAAAGGAACTGCAGTCCAGCTGCAGTTTAAACCTTACAGGGTATCAGATTACACACTCACACTCATTCACACAGACACACAAGGACAAAACAGATAGAGAAACTGACAGGAACATTCCAAAAGCTCACAGAGGATTGTCAGAAATCCTTGGCAGAATAGGACTTGCTTTAAGATAACCACCATAGTCAAGCAGCTAGCTGTGAGTGTAGTTCCCACCCACACCCTCCCTAGGTCCTTTCCCCTTTAAGGAGCAGGGGAGCACTATGGGTGGGGAGAGGGGTGGGGGTGAAGCCTGGGAAGCAGTGAGGTGGAGGGGAGGGCGGGGACAGCCCAGTGGGAAGGAAAGCGGCCTCGGCCAGCCTAGGACCAGGCTGGTGGAAAAAGAAAAGGGGAGGAAAAGGGAAGGCTGGGGTGATCCTTGGAGATCCGTAGCCCTCTAGAGCCATAGCACAGCAGGCAGGGACTGGCAGGGAAATTCAATTTCAAATTAACAAAGTTTAGAAGGGTATTTACCAATCAACTAGGTTCTCCTGATATCCCTTGGACAGTTTTCACCTCGAACCTGCGGGCGGTGGGGCTTTTAGTTCAGGACTTTCAGAGAGACTCAGAATGACAAAAGAGAGAAAGTTTTTCCTTACTAGCTCATTAGCCACTCAGAATGACAAAGAGAGATCATACTACTAATCTGCTCAGGAGCTTTGACCTGCTCAGACTGAAGAATTCCTACCTGCTCTGTTTCAGACCTGGACTGGTTCACCCCTCCCTAGGAAAATACTGGAGGGGGGGAGAATCTCTCCTGCTTGGGGCCCTGATTGCTGTCGACCCATGGGGGCAGGGGAAGACAGAAAAACAAGACAGACAAAACGAAATTAGGACACAAACTATAAACACAGAGAACGAACAAACAGAACCTGCCACTTCGGGCACCAGGGGCAATCTGGCAGCGTCCCAGCATGGAGGCAGGAGTGGGTGCTTTAGAGCTGCATCCAGCATGGCCACCCTGCTCTTCTCCTACCATGTGATCACACTCCTTTTTTACTTTGCAAGAGTACTCACCAATGCAAAAACCAGGTGCACTGGTTTGGAGCCAAATGAGCAAGAAAAAGGAACGAACTCCCAGTCCCCAAAGGAAGTCTACTCAGTCCTTATCTCAGCGGCTGTCCCCTAGGAATGAATAGACTGCTGGCCCTCCAAGGGGTCCAGTCCAGCCGTCAATCACAGAGCCAAAGGCTGTCTTGGTGGAACCTCCAATGTAATGGACAATTGAGGCAAATACAGGAGGGCAAGCCAATTAGGATTTTTTTACAAGTGCTTTTATTTATTAGCCGGTGGCTGTCTCCCAGAAGGAAAGGCAGCCTCAAGCAATCTGTACAGAAAGCTTTTATACAGTAAAAAGTACTTCCTGAAACAAACAGTGGTCAGCAAGGCAATAGTTGCTACATAGGGATGTAAACTGAGGGGGGCGGGCAACAAGCAACGGGGCAGATCTTTGTTTTAGTTACATCTTGGTTACAAGGCAGGTGTAGGGCCAAGTTTCACAATAGTCATACCTTTACACTAGGTTCCTGGGGCCTGCTGAGGGGTCTTGTGAGAGGCCTTGTATAGGAGCTAGCACTATGGGAACCTAACTGGAACAATTTTTAAATTATCTCCCCTGGATCTATTTTCCATGTCAGTGGTTTTTCCAATGAGACATTTCACATTGCCTTCTATTTTTTCATTTGTTTGGATCTGTTTTATAGTATCTTGATTTCTCATAGTCATTAGCTTCCCTTTTCTCTAGTCTAATTTTGAAGGAATTATTATCTTCAGTGAGTTTTTGAAATTCCTTTTCCATCTGGGCAATTCAACTTTTTAAGCCACTCTTCTCCTCATTGGCTTTTTGGGCCTCTTTTGCCATTTGAGTTAGTCTATTTTTTAAAGTGTTATTTTCTTCATTATTTTGGGGGGTTTCCTTTAGTAGGCTGTTGAGTCACTTTTCATGATTTTCTTGCATCATTCTCATCTCTCTTCCCAATTTTTCCTCCACTTCTCTTACTTGATTTTCAAAAATCCTTCTTGAGTTCCTCCATGGCCTGTAACCAATTCATATTTTTCTTGGAAGCTTTTGATGCAGGAGTTCTGACTTCATTGACTTCTGGTTTCATGTTTTGATCCTTTTGTCCCCAAAAAAGGATTCTCTGGTCTGATTGTGCTTCTTTTTCCTCTGCTTGCTTATCTTGCCAGCTAATTACTTGACTTTTAAGCTCTTTGCCATTATAGAACTCTGATTCCAGAGTGGAGAGCTTTGTCCAAAATTGCTGGCATTTTAGCAGATGTTATCAGAGGTCTGAGGAGGTTGCCTTCTCTATAGCCAGCACAAGCTCTGGCACACTTGCCACAAACCCCAGGACCAGCACCCAAGACTGTGACCCAGATCCAAAAAGGCCAAAGTAAGAAGGATTACCCTCTGAATTGTCACTTTCCCCCCCTACAATCTGTATACCAGGGGCTCTGGAGGCAGCCATGTGACAGCAGCTGCAGCCGCCACACCTCTGCCACTTCTTGCCCCAGGGGGCAGGGTCCAGACCATGCTCTTCTACTCCCTGGTTCCAACAGAGTTCCCCACTGACCTTTTCCTTTTTCTTTCACATTTAAGGGTTGAGAAGTATGGAAACCACCACAGCTGCTGGTAATTCTCTCTCCTAAAGTCTGCTCCAGCCTTTCTATGCCACTGCTCAGGGCTGTCCCGGGGCCAGAACCTCAAAGCTTATGGGGGACTGCACTTGGCTCCCAGCTTGGTGTGATAGACCCTTCCTGTAGGGCTGCTGAGAAGCCTTCAGCAGGAGATTTGTTTTTCTCTGTCACTTTGTGGGTTCTGTAGCTCTAAAATTTGTTTAGAGTCATATTTTACAGGTTATTGGAGGTGATTGGAGCAGGAGCCCAGTGGAGTTCCTGTTTTTACCTTAATCCAATCTTCTCAGGTTTCTATGCATAGTTTAGTAAGGGCCAGTTTAGGGGTATGATTCATTTTCTCTACTTAACCAGAGGATTTTGGATTCCAGGTTGAGTGGAGGTGGTAAGTGATTTTAAGCTTACTTAAGCTTATTTTAAGTCTTTGCCACAGCCTGGGTTATCTGTGAAATAAAAGTTGGGCCATTATTGCTCTGTAAAGAGCCAGGCAAGCCAAAATGAGGTATAATTTCCTTTAATGGGAATTTTGATATTTCCTGAGCCTTTTCAGTTCTGCAAGGGGAAGTCTCTACCCAGTTAATAAAGGTGTCAACAAAAACCAAAAGAAATTTGAAACCCCTGTGTGGGGGCATATGTGTAAAGTCTATCTGCCAGTCTTCACCTGGGTAGGTACCCCTCCTCTCAACAGGTTTTAAAAGGGTGGGAGGTTTGATTGCTCCTTCAGGATTCACTTGAGCACAGCTTGGGCAGTTTCAACAGACCTGTTGAATGGTTTTTCCTAGCTTACTGCCAGTAAAAATGGGCTTTATCAGAGACTGGGGGGCATTCTTCCCCAGATGTGTGGCCTAGTGTAATCCAAGTAAAAGCTTCTACTGATTTTCCTCTGGGATAAGAGGGTGTTTGTCCTGAGGGTGTTTGAAACCACCCAGAGGAGGCCCCTTCCCAAGGGTCTGTTCTTGGGAACTGTGTGATGGTGTGAAGGATTCAGGGATTTGTGGGAGTAGAGGGGCCAGTATAGTCAACTGGTGTGCAGCATTATTTGCTGCAGTGTCTACCAAGAGATCTCCCACAGCCTGATCAGTTTCTCCTTTCTGGTGGGCTTTGCAAAAGATAACAGCTACCTCAGAGGACTTTTGAACAGCTTGAAGGAAATGTAAAATCTCCTGTGCATGTTTAATAGGGGAATATTTTGCTATCAGACATCTCCTTTCTTTCCAAATTGCTCCATGGGCATGTAGAACATGGAAAGTATATTTTGTGTCAGTAAAAATGTTTACTCACTTATTTTCCCCTGGCTCTAGGGCTCTGGTGAGTACTATCAATTCTGCCTTCTAGGCAGAGGTCCCAGGGCCAGGGGTTTGGTGGAGACTGACCACTGAATATTCAGCTTTCCTGACCCCTTGCTCAATAAAGCTTGAATCATCTGTGTACCAGATTGCTTTGGGGTTCGGGTGAGAAGAATCTTTCAAATCAGCTCAACTGGCATAAACAAGGTCTCACAATCAGGAACCAGGACATCTTAGTGGACGCTGTCTGGGAGGAGGGTTGCCAGGTTAAGTGTGTGGAACACCAGAAGAATTAGGTCAGAGGTAACTAAGAACAAAGCTTGATATTTTGCGAACCTGACACTAGCCAGCCACTGGTGGCCCTTTGCCTCCAGGATGCTCTGAAGTCAGTGGGGAGTCAGAACTTCCAGGAGCTGGCCAAGTGTAAGTTTAGAGGCTTCTTCAATTGGAATGGTGGCAGCAGCTACTGCCAGGAGGCATGCAGGCCATCTAGCAGCCACAGAGTGTAATTGTTTTGAAAAATAGGCAAACAGCCTGGGGTCAGGGCCTAAGGATTGTGTAAGGACTCCCAATGCCTGTCCTCTCCTCTCACCAATATACAGAGTGAAAGATTTTTCTAGAGTGGGTAGAGCTAATGCTGTAGTGGTGGTCAATTTAGTTTTCAGAGTCTCAAAAGCTTTACCCTGGTTGGGGCTCCACTCTAGAGGGAGTGAGTCGGCCCTTGAGTAGAGTCATAGAGAGGCCAAAATTAAGGATCCAGAGTCTACAAAACCTAGCCATATCTAGAAAAGTTTAAAGTTGTTTCTTAGTGGCTGGAAGAGGTGAAGGGGAAAGGTGAAACTTCTCAGCCCATAACTTTTCTTGTGGGAGCAAGCCAGAGTTTCAGTTTCCCCCTTCCCCTTTCTTTCCTCCTTCTTTACTGCTGTCACATTAATATTAGGCCTCTTCAGGAGTCTTTCTTTCTTTTCTTTTCTTTTCTTTTTTTTTTTTTTTGCTTTTTGGAGGGCAATTGGGGTTAAGTAACTTGCCCAAGGTCACACGGCTTTTGTTTTTGTTTTTGTTTGTGTGTGCATTAAGTGTCTGAGGCTGGAGCTGAACTCAGGTCCTTCTGACTCCAGGGCCGGTGCTCTACTCACTGTGCCACCTAGCTGCTCCACTTCAGGAGTCTTTCAACCTCCACTCTTTTTTGCCACACCTTTATCAGCATTACGCCCTTTAAGGGTTTTCAACCTCCACCCTTGCTGGTATTTGCCAAATAAGGCCATGAACAATACCCTGGTTCCCTGCCAGCCTCCCAGTCAATAGGGGATAGTGGCAGGCTTCTTTGTTATTTGCCATTGGGGAAGACTTGAGCCCACCTCCCAGTCAGTGAGAGAAGGGACAGCAGTGGGATGGGGCTTGACTGTGTTAGGGTATAAATTCTTGTTCTGTCTTCTGTAACACTCCTCCTTTCCCTGATCCACCATGGAGAGGACTACCCTCTTCCCACAGGGGAAGAGAATAAAAATTTCCTGTTTTTATCCTGAGAAACATCTGTGCTCTTGATTAAATTTTGAATGGGGTTTTTCACCCCACACATAGGGATAGACAGGATTGTCCTTTTCCTTTCAGAGGTTAAAGAGTGAGAATTGGAAGTTAATCCATGGTCCAGATACTTTATGGACTGGCATGCTCTTTGGACTTTGTTCAAAGAGATGCTATAGCCTCAACTACCCAAGAAATAAAAGGCTTTTGTGGCAGCAGTCAAAGACACCCCCCAGGTGGGGTTACAAATAAGAATATCATCCACATGCTGAATTAGGCTACTATCAATTAATTTTAAGTCCCTTAAATTTTAAGGGACTTAATTTTAAGGGACTTAATTTTAAGGGACTAAAATTTTAAGTCCCTTCCCAAAACCTGGCCAAATAAATGATCTCAGTTTTTGCCCAAGGCTTAGTGAGAGAGATAGAGAAAGTGGAAGCACTGCCAAGCCCCAGGCTTCCCAATCATTCAGAGTCTCGAGAAGACTGGAGAACAGGGTACTGAGAGGCGGCTGTACCACTTTTCCAATCTCAGAGACAATCCTTCCTCTAATGTCCCTCCTGGTCACATGAGCATGGTCCCTCCAATGTTGGTTCTTGGGGCTCTCTCTGGGTGGGGGAGCACCCTGGAGGAGCACTGCTTGGACCAGTGACCGTTCTTGTGGCATCTAAAGCAGGTTTTCCTCCTACCCAAGTTACTGGGCTTCCTCTGAGGGGGCACCCTGGAGGGGTACTCCTTGGGTCTGTTCCTGGCCATGGCAACATGTTCTCTGTCTCTAGCTCTTTCCTTGCGTTCTCTCTCCTCTGCTGAAACTAGGTCTCTGTTGTTAAAGACTCCAAAGGCTGTCTCCAGTAATTGGGTCTGAGGTGTTTGGGGTCCCATTGCCAATTTCTGCAGCTTCCACCTAATATCTGGGACAGACTGATTAATGAAATACATGTTAAAGATTACTGTCCCTTCTATAGAGTCAGGATCTAAATTTGTATACTTCTTAATAGCTTCTACCAGCCAGTCTTGGAAAAGACCAGGGTTTTCCTTTTCTCCCCGAGTAATTTCCCTAACTTTTAAAAAATTTATTTGTTTTTAAAAGGAGGTTCTTAGGCCTTCTGACAGGCAAAGTACAATGTGATCTCTCTTTCCCCTATCCTCACTCTTGATAATCCCATCCTGGGTCGCTAGGGGGAACAGCAGCTATTTCTGTGGGAGTATTTTGTGGGGTCATTGCTAGCCAAACAATCCCCACATTTTTAGACTTGTTTCCAGATTCTCCTTTTCTCCTCAGTGGTACAGCAGGTGGAGGAAAAGATATTCAAATCACCCCCAGAAAGCTCAAATTGTAGGGATTTGTCCCTAAAACCCTCAGTAAACTTAGTGGGGTCTTCCAGATATCCCCTCAGTTTCTCTTTAACTTGAGTGAGAACCAAAATGGAGAACAGAACATACACTCTAATTGTCCCACTAGGCGAGGCAGGCACTTCCCTTAGGGGAAAAAGCCCTGAAGACACTGTGGGGACCCTTGGGAAGAAAGACAGGAAGTCTCACTTCTTGTGAGGGAGGAACCTCACTTCTTGGGGGCTGTGGTTGAACTGGATTGGACTGCAAGGCTGGGGGATTTGGCTGGCAAGGAAGAAGGTCAGTTGGCACCTGAGGAGGGGAAGTGGTCAGAGGAGGAAATACCCCAGAGACTGCTGTGGGGGTAGGGCCTGAGGCCTGAATGGGTGTTGCTTTAGGGGGAGGGGCCATGATGGGAGATACAGGTTAGGAGATGTGGAAGGTGAAGGAGGCAGGACATGAGGGGTGTTGGATTAGAGGAAAAGAGAAAGGAAACCAAGGGAAGAAGGGAGTGACCAAGAAGTGGGGAGCATGGGAAACAGGGGAAGCTGGGGCAGGTTGGGGAGTAGCAGGAGAGTCTGGAGGAGTTGCTTTGGTGAGACCCGCAGCTGGGAGATGATCAAGAGTCACCAAGGGGGAGGGGCTGGTGCTGATGGGGGAGTAGGGAGACATTGCTCTTTTGTAGGGAGACTGAAGTTTACTTGAATAACCTTGAGAATGTTGCTGTGGATATCTCCATCCTGTTTGGTTCAAATTCTGTGACCAAATTAAGCTCGGGTGGCATGGTATAGAAGGTTTCTCAATTTGTTTTTGGTTGCTATGTACAACTTGTGTCATCTTCTCTTTCTTAATATGAGGAGAAACCCATTCATCTTATAACCAATTAGTCAGTGGAGATATTCTCTGCTTTACCCAACCTGTGACCCTGCTACTGACATAACATTTCTAGTTGTTGCATCATTTTTGACCTTGAAACAAGGTCTATCAACAAATGGGATTCTGTATTTTGTATGGCCCCTCAAGAATGTTCAGGTAACAAATCTGTTATAAAATCTTATAAAAATAAGGCCCTGGAGGAAGGAAACATCTCCTATTGTGAGGAAGGTCTGATGTCCACTTCAGGGGGGAGCATGGACCCTTTAATAAAGTGCCATTGGCTCAGAACTTTGTCTCAGTTTCTTTTATTGTAGGTTGGACAATTTTAAACTCCACATTATTGGCAACCCAGATGAGACAGAGATGTGTTGACATCAACCTCTTTAGGTCGGCCCCTGCAAAGGACCCAAAAAGGAAGTACACACCAGGACAAATTTTTGCTGAAGACTCCTCCATGGACATAGTCCCGAGGAGGTTAGACTCCTCTCTCTGTCACTACCCAAATTCTTTGAGCCTGAAATAAGTCTCTCCAAGCTGAAGTCTGGTGAGTCTACCTTGATTTATAAATTCTTTTTCTTTAAGAAAGGTTCCTTATTGGGCTAAGAGGGACTGTTAGAATTTGTGACTTAAATGAATTTCTATTTAAACATAGGCTACTGGCTTGTCTTTTTTCTTTTCCTCTGTTCTCTTTACTTTCATTTCATTAAGACCAGGGAGATTCAGTAATGGAATTTCTAGTTCCTCATTTTCAGCCACCTAGCCACCAAGGTAATTTTAAAACTTCCTGTTGGAGGGTTAAAAATAGGGGTTTTTTTGCCTTTAAATCCTTTTATCAAGGAGCAATTAAGTCATTCTTTTCATTAGTAGAGAATTCCCTTAAATTGGTTGAGGAGGAATTTGGGGTGGCCCAAAGCAGGGCAGGGAACCTATCTAGAGGACGCTGTGACCAGTCCCTGTATGGGTAGGGTTGAGGGAGTGATTTCCCACATTGATATTCTGACACCACCTTGAAGGAGCTGGGAAAGAACCAAAGACTTAAGGAGAGATTCCCCACCTTACTGGTAAGCTGTCAAGGTATATGACCACCCTGGAAGCAATCCCATCTGCTTCTGATCTGAAAATAAGGTTCATTTTAGTTTTACAGAAATGAGGAAAGGAAAAGGCTTCCCTTTCAGTTAGTGAGTATGGTTATAATCACTTATATTTGCTGAGGATTAAGTCATTTATGGATAATCAAAGCTAAGTTTTAGGAAGTTTCAAAAGAAAATTGGTATAAATTTTGCTGAATATACACTTATAAAAGGACCTTTGGGCCCAAGTTGACTGGTTTTAGGACCCTAGAGGTTAAGTTCAGAAATTAAGAGTTGGAAGTTCTGGAGAATTTGCCAAAACAAATCTGTGAACATTAGAGTCTTAGTTGTAGGAAAGGACTCCCATAAGGGTGGAGCTCAGATAGTCAGGGAACTGACCCCCTTTGAAAGTTAATCTCCAGCATCTTCAGTGGGGAACTTCTCAGATGAAATAAGTTAAAAAGCAGGTTCCCTGGGAATCTAATCCAATTCTCTTAAGAGAAGCCCCTCCAAGGAGTAATACTACTGGTTGGAGATGTCCCCAGGGGAGATGAAGTCAGGTGTAAGAGGATAAATGCATCCTACTGTCCCATTGGGACAAAGTTAGACTCCCTGTCCAGGGATAACTAAAAGTGCTGTTAAACTGTTTAAAGTTTGGTTTGAGAATACAAAAGGTTTAGGGAACTGGCCAAAGTATAGAACTTTCAACTACCCTTAGAAAGTTACAAACAGGGGCGGCTAGGTGGAGCAGTGAATAGAGCTCCGGCCCTGGAGTCAGAAGGACCTGAGTTCGGAGCCGGCCTCCGACACTTAATCCACACAAACGAAAAAAAAACCTAGCCGTGTAACCTTGGGCAAGTTACTTAACCCCAATTGCCCTAAAGGGGCGGCTAGGTGGCGCAGTGAGTAAGCGCACCGGCCTCGGAGTTGGGATGACCCGAGATCAGATCCAGCCTCAGAAAATGAGCACCCACGCATAAATAATGACTAGCCGTGTAACCTTGAGCAAGTTACTTAACCCCAATTGCTTTAAAAAAAAGAAAGAAAGAAAGAAAGTTACAAACAATTTCCCAAAACTAGGAAAATGCAATTTGAGTTTCCCCCCCAGTCTTTGCAATATTTGAAATTTTTAGTTTTACTGAGTCTCAGTTTTTCTTCCTATGATTATACTTTGGCAAAAAGTCTAGAGGAATGGAACTTTAACCAGCTCTTCTATCTATTCATTAGGGACTTGTTCTAAATACAAGGTGCACTATAAATGGGTGAATCCAATTGGCAGATTAGATTAAAGCAATTTTGTATTGTCCCTAAATTCCATTTTTTATGAGATTATAAAAGCATTAACATAATTAGGAAACAGGCTGACAGCCCAACTCCAACCACAAGATGGTCATAAGTTCTCTACTTAATAGAGGAGACAGGTAAGATCCTGACTTCAAAGTCTCCTAGGGGAAATTTGGGAGAAATTCAGGGTTGATTAAATATTGTATCCTGTTATACATTCTGTGTGTGTCTGTTTTATAAGTGAAGAAATAGGAATAGTGGGTTCTTTACTTCAGATAGAAAGGGACCTTATACAATAAGAAAAATCTTTAAGGGGCTCACTTTGAGAAGTGTTGTGTGATTTGACCAGATGAGACTCTGGGCAGCCATTGAGAGTCCCCTGGCTTTGAAAACCCAGATGTTGATGCTTCCCTCTCTGGTAACTGTGATTTGGTATTGATATAATGGTTGGACAGTTTGGAAGCCTGTCTGCTTGATCTATCTGTATACTCTGAAGTTCGGGGTGCTAACCTTAATATATGTTTGATTGATTAAAGTGAGCTTGTTAACCGAAAAAAAAAAAAGAAAAGAAAAAAAGAAAAATCTTTAAGAGAATGGAAAATAGTGTCTGCTCTGTCTGTGCTATGTTATATGTACTTTCTCCTAATCTGGAGCTAACAACAAGCCTGTTTCCTTTTGTTTTGGTGTGATCAACCAAAAGAAACAAGCTGTAAAAAAAAAAAAAGCAGACTTCCCAAAAAAAACTTAAAAGAGGATAAATCTCTCTTTTTCCTCAGTTTCCAACACCAGCCATGTTGGAGATGGTTGAGATGAAAGACAGATACAAAAATTAATTGAAAATTAAGATACAAAAAAGATTGGAAACCAAATTGGTAAAAGAAAGAAAGAAAGAAAGAAAGAAAGAAAGAAAGAAAGAAAGAAAGAAAGAAAGAAAGAAAGGAAGGAAGGAAGGAAGGAAGGAAGAAAGAAAGAAAGAAAGAAAGAAAGGAAGGAAGGAAGGAAGGAAGGAAGGAAGGAAGGAAGGAAGGAAGGAAGGAAGGAAGGAAGGAAGAAAGGAAGAAAGGAAGAAAGAAAGAAAGAAAGAAAGAAAGAAAGAAAGAAAGAAAGAAAGAAAGAAAGAAAGAAAGAAAGAAAGAAAGAAAGAATCAAGTTTCCTTCATTTATAAGTCATAATCTGGATGTCTATATGAAATATTTTGATAAGCCTATGGAGTACTACCAAACTCTATGTAGGGTTCAATGAAAACAATGACAAAAATTCCCAGATCAGTTATTTCTTAAAAGGGACCTTTAAAATGACTAAGGATTGATTTAAAGCTCTAGTCTGAATTTAAAGAACTGTCTTATTAGTCACATGAGATATGTTTAGGAGAGACAGTGAAATAAGATTTCAGTGAAATATTAAAATATAAAAAACTTAGGAAATAGTGAAAGAGAAATTAGATTAAAACATTTCTGAGCTTAAATAATTCCACAACTCAGAATTTAAAAAGGAAACACATTTGCTAAGCCTGAAGAAGTCACTCCTTCTGACTCCAGGGCCAGTGCTCTATTCACTGCATCACCTAGCCACCCCCAGATACAAACATTTGTATGCATCTATGTAAGACCCTACTTACACTCACTTGTCCTTTGTTTCTCTGAGGGTGGATAATGTATTCTTTTATAATGTCTTCCCTTACTTTTCTAAGTCCACCAACTCATAATTTCCTATACCACAATAATATTCTGACCTTATACTGTCTAGTTATTTTAAATATTCTAAAACAATATTGATTAATATGACTGACATATAGTGTGGTTTCACTATTTTTCTCTCCTGATTAAGCCTATTTTCGTTTTAACTTTTTCTGAGATCATGATTACTACCCTGCTTTTCCCTCCTAATAAATTCTACTCCCAATCTCTATTTTATGTTTGTGTGCATCTCCCATTTCCTATCCCTCCTGACTCCTCTACTTTGCTTCTACCTACTACTTTACCCTCCTATTACTTAACCTACCCCCACCCTAAAATCCCTCCCTTATCCTCTTCCACTTCCCTGTCCTCTAAGTCTTTTATTTCTTTATGAATTTAGAAGTCTTTTGTGCCCTTCTAGATAGATAGATTGTTCCCTTTAACCCATTCCTGATGAGCATGGGGTTCCAGAACTACCAGTCCTCCTCCCCCATCTAATTCTTGTGTCAGTTCTTCCTCTCACACCTCATTTCTAAAAGATAATTACTTTTTGTCTTTTCTTAGTTAACTTTTTAGTATTACATCATATTCAACTCTACTCCAATCTTTCCTTTGAACCCAATTACTAATAACACTCATATATATACAATTTACATTTCCTAGCATAGAAAGTGAACCATCAAAACATCAATTGTTTGTGGCTGGGTTGAGTTATATAATGAAAATGACAATTTTACCTAAATTAAATTACATATTTGGTGCCATACCAATCAATCAACCAGAAAATTACTTTATAGAGCTAGAAAAAATAGTAACAAAATTCACCTGGAAGAACAAAAGGTCCAGAATATCAAGGGAGTTAATGAAAAGAAATGCTAGGGAAGTTAGCCTAGCCATACCAGATTTTAATCTGTATTATAAAGCAGCAGTACCAAAACTACTTGGTACTGGCTGAGGAACAGAGTAGTGGATCAATGGAATAGATTAGGTACATGAGACTCAGCAGTCAATGACTATAGTAATCTACTGTTTGATAAACCCAAAGACCCCAGTTTTGGGGATAAGAACTCACTATTTGAAAAAACTGCTGGGAAAACTGGAATATAGAATGGCAGAAACTGGGCATAGATCATTATCTAACACCATAGACCAAAATCAAGTCTAAATGGGTGCATGATCTAGGTATAAAAGCTGTTACTGTAAGCAATCCTAGAGAGCAAGAAATAGTTTACCTGTCAGATTTATGGGAAGGGGAAGACTTTATGATCAAACAAGAATTATAGAGCATTATAAAATACAAAATTAATAATTTTGATTACATCGAATTGAAAAGTTTCTGTACAAACAAAGCCAATGTAACCAAGATTAAGAAGGAAGTGTAATATTGGGAAAGAATTTTTATGACCAATATCTCTGATAAATGCTTCATTTCTAAAATATAAAGAGAATTGAGTCAACTCTATAAGAATACAAGTCATTCCCCAATTGGTAAATGGTCAAAGGATATGAACAGGCAGTTTTCAGAGAAATTAAAGATATCTGTAAGCATATGAAGAAATGCTCTAAATCACTATTGATCAGAGAAATGCAAATCAAAACAACTCTGAGGTACCACACCTCCCCTATCAGATTGGCTAAGGTGACAAAACAGGAAAAGGACAAATGCTGGAGAGGATGTGGAAAAATTGGAACACTAATGCATTGCTGGTGGAGTTGTGAACTGATTCAACCATTCTGGAGAGCAATCTGGAGCTATGCCCAAAGGGCTATAAATAAGTACATGCCCTTTGACCCAGCAATACCACTTCTAGGGCTGTATCCCAAAGAGATCAGAGAAGTGGGAGGAACACCTGTATGTACAAAAATATTCATTCATAGCAGCTCTTTTTGTGGTGGCAAAGAATTGGACATTAAGAAGATGCCCACCAATTGGGGAATGGCTAAATAAGTTGTGGTATATGAATGTAATGGAATACTATTGTGCTATAAGAAATGAGGAGAAGATGGACTTCATATTTACTTGGAGAGGCTTATACAAAATGATGCTGAGTGAGAAGAGCAGAACCAGGAGGAATCTGTACACAATTACAGACACAATGTATGTGTGACGACCAACTTTGATAGACTGGACTTGTGAAGAGAATAAGAGTGAGCTGAGAACTGGGTTCAAGGTAAATTTAGGTGTGGATTTATTGATCAAGTGTGCAACTGCCTAGAGTATACACTCAAATAAGGCAGCCCCAAATTGGAGTACATACAGTGCTTATAAAGGCAAAAACCACAAAAATCACAATTGGGGAGGGGAGCAACCATGAGCACTGACACATAGAAGCCAAGAACAGCCATTGGTTGGATCTATAGCTCAGGGCTAACTTGGGAATTATAGCACAAGGGTACAAGGACAGTACTTTCCTTGTGACAGAGATCCCTCCTAGAACACGGTGGTGGGTACAGGGTGGAGGGAACAGGGGGAGTGGAATTTCCCAGAACAGGCTGGGGTCATGGAACAGGCCAGGGTCATGTTCTGGGTGAAGGGAGTGGGGTACCCTGCTGGGTCAGCGTTCTGGGTGTGGGTCCTTGCTTGGTCAGCATCCTAGAACAGGGTGCTCTCTTGCATGGGATAGACTTGCCCCATGAAATCTATACAGACTTGCACCATACAGTGCTACTTCAGGGCTTACTGATTTAGGGAAGTACTAAGGGAGCAGGGGACTATGCCTTGGGTGATTCACTTTACCCAGGACTGTGCTTTTAAGCTGTTACAAGCATTTACAGGGTTTAGAATAGAGACAAAGACAAATATAAAGGAGCTAAATGGTGGGGTCCAATTCAGGGGGCATGTGATTTGGGTTAGATACAACATTCCCCACTTCTTTTCAGCAAAATGTCAAACCATTGACTAAGAATCTGAGTCACACATTAATACAATAACATAAAACCAACAATCAAAGCTTAGAATCCATCTGGCCACACAATAGAGGGGTGGCAACCTGTAACGTTATAACTTCTGCAGGGTTGAATAAGTCCAGGAAAAGAGCTGTTTCAGTAAGGGCCAGGGCCAGGCTCTTATGAAAGCTCTCTATATCTGATTTCAGCTTCTTCAGATTTCATGGCTCAGAAGAGGGGTACTCTTTAGATAACTAGAGTTCATGTATACAAGTTGGCACAGCCAGCTAGCCTTTACAAGAGTTCTTACCAACATACAATTTAAACAGTGTAAACAAATAATTAACCTATCTTAGCCACACAGGTCTGGGCTCAATAAGGTGCTCTTTTACAATGTGACATGATCAAGGCATGTACACAGTAGTAGTTTAACCCTTACCACACTCTGATATAATCCTAGAGCTAAAACTCAGACCTCTGCTTTATCTTAAACAGACTTAAAGCTTGAAATTACAGAAAATAAAAATTATTAAAGCCAGAATTTAAACAGCAATATTTAATTTTAGAAAAAATCCAACTTAATTGTAGAAAAAAGTATATAAGTCCAATTCGATTATACTTTTAAAGCTTTAATTAGGTGGTTATCTTATTCAAAACTATTCTATTTTGATTATTGAAACTTGTCACCAAGAATAGGGACAAAACAATAATAAGGGAACTATAGGTCTATAACTTTAGAATGTCAGTTCCAGGCAAGATGTTTACCAAGCTGCAATGTGCAGTGAGCCAAGTTTTTAAATTTGCAAGGTGTTTGTGGGTAAATTGAGTCAGGAGAATCCTACTTCAGCCCATGCTGAACAGTCATTCCCCCAACCCTCATTTGAACTTCATACCTGTATCTTACAGGGTCTGGCATCATGGATGGCAGCTCACTTCCCACATGTATCTTACAGGGTTTGGCACCAGTATCAGTGGCTTGGGTAGCTTGTCTTAATATTTATACCTGGAGGTAGACTCAAAGAAACAGCCAATTAACAGTTCCATTAAATCTTAAGTAACAGTTTTCAATAATCAACCTACAGGATTTATAATTTTATATAAATTATTCCAAGAAATTTATAATTACTCTTCACATTTCCCTAACTTCTTATATTTATGGGTAGCCTAACAATTACTTTAATCAATGTATATCAAATTTTATAAGTGCCTTTCCAACTCAATTAATTTATAATAATTTTCTAAAATGCCTTCCCTTCACTTCCTCATACTCTCTCTGCCTGCCCTCAATTTCATCATACCTTCTTTCAACATACTTAACTATCTAAAGCTGACATCATCTAGTCAGGGAAGCTAGTGACTTTGTGAGAAATCAAGATGCTGTCAGACAGATCCAAACAAATGAAAGAGTAGAAGGCAATGTGAAACATCTCATGGGAAAAACCACTGACCTGGAAAATAGATCCAGGAGAGAGAATTTAAAAATTATTGGACTACCTGAAAGCCATGATCAAAGAAAGAACCTAGAAATCATCCTCCAAGAAATTCTCAAGGAAAACTGCCCTGATGTTTTAGAACCAGAAGGCAAAATAGAGGTTGAAAGAATCCACCAATCACCTCCTGAAAAAGATTGCAAAAAGAAAACTCCTAGGAATATTATAGCCAGGTTCCAGAATTCCCAGATCAAGGAGAGAATATTACAAGGAGCCAGGAAGAAACAATTTGAATATTGTGGAAACACAATCAGGATAACACAGGATCTGGCAGCTTCTACACTGAGGGATTGAAGGGCTTGGAATATGATATTTTGCAGGTCAAAGGACCTGGGATTAAAACCAAGAATCACCTACCCAGCAAAACTGAGCATCATGTTTCAGGAGAAAATATGGTCATTCGGTGGATTAGAGGACTTTCAAGCATTCTTGAAGAAAAAAATAGACTTGAGTAGAAAATTTGACATTCAGACACAAGAAGCAAGAGAAGCATGAGAAGGTAAACATGGAAAAGAAATCATAAGGAACTTATCAAAATTGAACTATTTACATTCCTACATGGAAAAAATGATAAGTGTAACTGATGAAACTTTTCCCAGTATGAAAATAGTTGAAGGGAATAGAAATATATATGTAGTCTTTATCAGAAGGTATAAGAATACATATGTGAATGTGTACATATATATGTATACATATATGTTTACAGGTATACATAGATAGAGGGCACAGGACCAATTTAATAGGAATGGATGATACTTAAAAGGTAAAATCAAGAGGTGAGAGAGGAATATAATGAGAGGAGATGGAGAGAGACAGAATGGGGCAAACTATCTCGTATAGAAGAGGCAAGGGAAAATGGGTACAATGGAGGAGAAGAATATGAAGTCATAAGGGAATGGGTCAACCTTATAATCATTGAATTTGGCTCAGGGAGGGAATGACATACACATGAAATAGGGTATCTCACCCTACAGTAGAGTAGCAGGGAAGAGGATGAGAGGGAGGATGATTGAAGGGAGGGCAGGCTGGATGGGATGGAAGTAGGAAGCACACACTTTTGAAAAGGGGCAGGACCAAAGTAGAGAACAGAACAAGTGGGAGGTGGGATAGGAGGGAGGGAAATATAATCAGTCTTCTACAATATATCTACTATGGTAATGTTTTGCATTAGCTACACATGTAGAACCTATATTGAATTGCTTATCTTCCCAGTAAGGGTGGGTGACAAGGGAGGAAAAGAATGAATTTGGAATTCAAAGTTTTAAAACAAAATGTTTAATATATATATATATATATATATATATATATATATATATGTATATATATAGACACTATTATTAATATTATTTTACATGTAATTGGGAAATAAGAGGAGGGGATATCCTGGGGGACTGCTATTTTGGGGAGGTGGGTAGGGGGAAAAAAGGGTAAAATTTGTAACACAAAAACTGGTGGAAATGAATGAAGTAAAACAGAATTTAATAAAGCATTTTTTTTAAAAAAAAAAGCAAAGATGCACAATAATAAGACAGGACTAATAAAATTTTCTCATCTTATAGATGTAACAAAAAGTTTTTAGTTATTATCCCTTCATATTCAATTGATCCTATGTCCTCTGTCTATGTATACATGTACATATATACACACGCTCACATATGCATCAATACACACATACACCCTCCGATACATACATATATATGTATGTATACATATATTTGTGTATACATATATGCATATATATATATATATATATATATATATACACACACACACACACATATATATTCCTTTCAACTATCCTCATACTGAGAAAAGTCTCATGAGTTATAATGATCATTTTTCCATGTAGGAATGTAAATAGTTCAACTTTAATAAGTTCCTTATGATTTCTTTTTCCTGTTTACCTTTTCATGTTTCTCTTGCTTCTTGTACTTGAAAGTAAAATTTTCTGTTGAGCTCTGCTTTTTTCATCAAGAGTATTTGAAAGTTCTCTATTTCATTGAATCACCATATTTTCCCCTGAAATATTATACTCATTTTTTTTCAGTACAATCACCTTTATTCCAGGGTTAGAACAAGGCCATGCACACTGCAGACAGAGGGGCACAGGGAAATGGGGTGACTCTCACTGCAGTGCAGGATAGTGGGAGGGTAGGTTAGTATTTTTTTTTAATCTGTCTTAAGAGAAACCAAGGGACAGGGAATTTTAAAACTAAGGTGACCCTGCCTTTGTTCTCTCCCAGCTAAGGGTGGGGTGGCACCCCTCCTACCCCAACATTATGTACCCCCTAACACAGGAAGTAAGAGCTCATTTCTCTTCCCAGTCCCACCAATCTCCTGTTTACTTTGGGGAAAAGGAGCCAGTGTCCCCTTAACTCCTAGGGAAAAGCCAGATAGGACTAAGGAGTCTCAGGAAGGTCCTTAAGGCAAAACCGCGGAGTGTGTAGAGGTGTTTGTTGAGGCAGGTGTCTGCAGCAGTGGCAGGACAGGGGAGATGGCTATAGAGGTTGGGGTATTTGGGGTAATGGGTAACCTCTAGCCTTCTGGCTTCTTCCCTCTTCAATAGCTGGCTTATTCCTCTCACTTACTTTCTACTCTTACTTCCTCCCTAGAAGCATCAGACACAAAAAACTTACTCTAAATCAACTCTAGGCTTGAATGTGACCTTTTTTAAAATTCCTTCTCCTCTGTTTTGGCTATGTGGCAGCCCTTCTATGCCACCCCAACCCTCACCCCACCCCCTTTTTCCAAGCTCTCTGTTCTGACCTAGATAATAAGCTAAAGCTAGAAACCACAAAAGGGCAAACATGGCAGTGCGGGTTTAATATACATATATGTAGAATATATATGTACACACAGCACGTTCAGGGTAGGGAGGGGCATATTGGGGTCCATAGGCTGGGGTCGGTACCCCCTAGCGCTTTAGCTAGGAAGTGGCCATAAACCCAAGGGGCCAGGAAATGGGGCCAAGTGGAGGAGTGATATCAGTGCACCCCTCCCAGACTGAGCCAGGTCTCTTGTGCAGGATTAGTGCAAAAGAAAATACTGTAGTTTCCTCCTCCCATTCTCTATTGTCTGGGGGCATTCCAAGTCTGAAGTAATAAGGGCAATTCCCCATTAGCCAATGGTGGGGGCATGGGCCCTGAAAGTAGGGGGGATGGACTGGGATTGGAGCCCATAGATCCAGTCCCTTAGGCTCAGGGCTGGAGTGTTTCTCTTGGGAGAGGACTTACTGAGGATAGCCCTCTAGTCTTTCTCAGGCTTAGGGTATTTCTGTGAAACAGTCACTGAAGAGGAATGGAGGAACAAGAATGGAAAGGAATGGAAAGGAACTAGAATGGAAAGCAAACAGGGCCTTCAACTTTAGAGAGCTTCTTATACCCATCTCAAGTGGATCAGAGAAAAGTGAAAAGGGGGTTTCTTTATTCATTCCCTTCCATCCTGTTAAGAGAATTGGAGGGAGGGCATCAAGGGGATCTGCCTTATAGCTCAACTGCAGTGCATGAATCTCTACTTCATTGAGCCTTCCCCAAGTGGGGAGCTCAGGTCCACCCCTGGGCCACATTGGCCTAGAACTGCTACTTTACTTTTTCCTTATGTCTTCTCTCTTCTCAGCCCTGAATGGGACCTTCCCAACCCCTCAACATTCTTAGTTTTCCTCATCCCCATCTTTCCTCATTTCACTGGGAAAAATCAACCCCCTTCCTACCCCCTAGACTTTTTTTTTTGGGGGGGGGGGATAGAGAGGTAAGGGAGTGGAAGTGGGAGATGCAGGGGGAATGTGCTGATTTCTGTTTGCATAGAAATAAGCCCCACCTCCCCCTAGAGTGGGGGGGACTAAAACCCCATACCCTGACCCCCCCCACACCCAGGGGGGACTAGGTGAGCTAGATGGACAGCCAGCCAGAGCGTGCACACACATAATTGGGAGTGGTTAAGACCAGGTTAGTGAATAGATAGGGTAGGGTGTGGTAGTGCAGTGCTTGCCCCTGCCCCCTCCCCAGGAGGATGGGGGTAGTCCACTGAAGGTCCAACCTTCCTCCTCTTCCTCCTCCTCCTTCAAGCCTTCTTTGGCGGGGGAGGCAGCTTGATGATTTCTTCTTCTGAGGGCTACCGGATGATGTCTTTGTACTTCTTAGCACTAGGAATGCGGGTCAGTTTAGTGTCCAGCTCATCTTCCTCAGAGGTCTTTAGCACACGGGTCCTGTAGTCAACCACCATGGTGAGCAGGTCTGGTCGCCTTGAAATCTCAAAGATGTGCTCTATGTAGGAGAGGTTATCTTTGTCCAACTTTTTGTGGGTCTCAAGGAGGTGAAACCAGGCACCGCCAGTAGTGATCCCCTCACTTTTCTCACTTGGAATGTCTTCTTTGCAGGCAGACTTAAGCTGTTCCAGGTCCTCATGGGTGATGTCGTCAGTCAGGTCCTGTAGGAGGGTCCCATACTCTGCCATGGTTGAAGGTTCCAGGGAACTCTTTGGAGCTGAGTGTGAAGGGGCCGGGCCGGGCACTCTGGACTGCCAGGATTCCTGACCAGCCTCGGGAGTTGCCGCCACCACTGCCGCTGCCTCTTCTATTATACTCATTTTTGTTGGGTAGGTGATTCTTGGTTTTAATCCTAGTTCCTTTGACCTCCAGAATATCATACTCCAAGCCCTTTGATCCCTTAGTGTAGAAGCTGCTAGGTCTTGTGTTATCCTGATTGTGTTTCCACAATACTCAAATTGTTTCTTCCTAGCAGCTTGTAATATTTTCTCCTTAACTTGGAAGCTCTGGAATTTGGCTAAGATATTCCTAGGAGGGTTTTTTTTTGCGGGGGGGGGGGGGCGGGGATATTTTTCTAGATGTGAATTCTTTCTATTTCTGTTTTGCCCTCTGGTTTTAGAATAGCAGGGCAATTTTCCTTTAGAATTTCTTGAAGGACGAATTCTAGGCTCTTTTTTTGGATCAGGGTTCTCAGGTAGTCCTTTAATGGACAATTGAGGCAAATTCAGAACGGCAAGCCAATTAGGACTTTTTTAGGAGTGTTTTTATTTATTAGCCAGCAGTTATCATAAGAGATCATAGATCTCTTAGCTTTCAAAGCTATTTGTCTTTACATTGCTGTTGTTAATTTATAAATTATTTCTCTGGTCCTGCTCATTTCATTTTTCATCGATTTATACAAGTCTTCAAAATTGTTCTTTTTTGTATAATGTTGATCTTATAGTATAAATTGTTCTCCTAATTTTGCTAACATCAGTTCCTATAATTCTTTCCATGCCTCTTTTAAATCATCTATTTCTTCATTTCTTATAATACGTAGTACTCTATCATATGCATTTACAAATAGAAAAACCATTCTTCTTGGAACAATAAAGAAACAAGGGAATGAAAATCATAACAATGTACCTGATATTCAGATAGGATACAACAAAGAAGTGTGTCCATCCTTTATTTCAGGTATGAATTAGATGGTCATTGGTACTATATATATATAATTTGTATAATTTTTTTAGGCAATTGGGGTTAAATGACTTGCACAGAGTTACTCACGCTAGTAAGTGTTTGAGGTCAAATTTGAACTCAGGTTCTCAGTGCCCAATTACTACTAACATAATTGATAACTTAGAAGAAATGAATTCTTTCAAAAAGATAAAATGCCCAGAATAACAAAAAGACTATTTTTAAAAACCAATAACAAAAAAATAAATTAAACTGGCCATAAATGAACTCCCAAAGGAAAAAACTCTAGGACTAGATAGACTTATAAATATATTCTATCAAACATCCAAAGAAAATTAATTTCAGTACTACACAAACTGTTTGCAATAATAAAAAAAAGGAATTTTCCATTTTCTTTCTATGATATAAAGATAGTTTTGATACATAAACTAGGGAGAGACCACAAAAAGAAAGATAACTATGAGCCAATATCCCTAATGAACACAGATGCCAAAAATTTAAATAAAATATCAGCAAGTGGATTACAACAACATATTAGAAAAATATATACTGTAACCAGGTTGGGTTTATACTAGGAATTCAGGATGTGTTCAATATAAGGAAGGCTATAAATACAATAAGCTACATCAATAATGTAAATAATACAAATCATATGGTTATATCCATAGATGATGAAAGAGCTTCTGACTAAATCCAGCTTCCAGTTCTAAGAAAACTCTAAAAATCATAAGAATGAATTACAGTTTTCCTTAATATAGTAAAAATATTTCTCTAAATAGAAGAGCAAACTTTATAGGCAATGAAGAAAACTTAGAGTCCTTTGCAATCAGATTAAGGGTAAAGCAAGGATAACTATTATCAACATTACTATTTAACATGCTGCTAGAAATGCTAACTATAGCAATAAGGTAAGAACAAGAAATAAGGATGGGCAAAGAGAAAAAAATAACATTGATTTCTTGCAGAAGATATGATGTACTTAGAGAATACTAGAGAATGAACAAAAAACTATTGAAGCAATCAATAACTTAAGCAAAGTTGCAAAACATAAAATAAATCCACCTAAATCATCAGCATACCTGTGCCCCAAAAAGAGCCAACAGGAAAAGCTAGAAAGAGAAATCCCATTCAAAATAACTACAATATTTGGGAGAATGTCTAATATGATTCAGCCAGAAGCTATATGAATCCAACTACAAAGCACTCTTTGCAGAAATAAAGACATTAAATAATCAGAGGAACATTAATTGCTCAGAAGTAGGTAAAGCTAATATAATAAAATAGTATAATAATACCTAGATTAATTTACTTATTCAGTGTTATAACAAACTACAAAAGCAATATTATATAGAGCTAGAAAAATAATGAAATTCATCTAGAGGAATAAAGATAATAGGAATAAGAATCTAAAGGGTAAAAATGAAAAAAAATGGGAAGGGAGAAGGTCTATAAGTAAAAGACCTTGGTCTGTATTACAAAGCAGTAATTATTAAAATGAGAGAGAAATCTATCCATGGAGCAGATTAGGCACACAAAAACAAACACAGTCACATATTTCATAAATCCAAAGACACCAAATACTGGGTTTTTTGTTGTTGTTTGGGCATGTTCAACTCTCCATGATGCCATTTAGGATTTTTGTGGCAGATATACTAGAGTGGTTGGCCATTTCCTTCTCCAACTCACATTATAGAGGAGGAAACAGAGGCAAACAGGATGAAGTGACTTGCCCAGGTTCACACAGATAATAAGTGTTAGAGGCCAGATTTGAATAGGTGAAGATGAATATTTCTGACTCTAAGTCCAGTACTCTATCCACTGAGCCACCTAGGTGCTCAACTACTGGATGCCCAACTCTTTGACAAAAACTGCTAGGAAAACTGAAAATCAGTCTGGAAGAAAATATATTTAGGGCAGAGCCAAGATGGCAGAGTAAAGGCAAGGACTTGATTGAGTTCTCCCCATAAATCCTCCAAATAAATACCTTTTAAAAATAACTAAACAAATTATAGAGAAGCAGAACCCACAAAAATACAGAATGAAACAAATTTCCAGCCTAAGACAACTTGGAAGGGTGGTAGGAAAGGTCTGTTACACCATGGTAAAAGAGGAGTACAGTCCAGCTCAGGTCACACCAGCACTGACCCCAGCAAACCAGGAGCAGGCCTTAGGAGCCACTGAATCAGCAGTAGTAGCAGCAGTGCCTGCTTCTGGAGCTCTAAGCTCTTAGATGGTAAGGGGGTCAAACAACTGGTCAGAAGTAATGTGGTTTTAGGGGTGTAGGCACCCCAAAATTCTGAGGTTCAGGGTGGAGTTGTCTGGAAAGAATTAACAGATTCTAGCAGTCTTCCAGTCAAGTGGCAAAAAATTTATTGTAATGCTAATATGGCAGGCAGAGGAACTTACAACCTAACAGGAGAGATGCTAAAACTTACATAGGAAAAGTTCATTGAATGGTATGCCAAGTATGCTAATTAGGTAGCAAACATACAGTTTCTGTACCTTGAGCATCATTCACTACTGGCATGGCCTGGAGTGGGGAGAGCTTTTAAGGGCTCTATACATCTGTACATCTACATCTGTAACAAGATAGCCTTAAGAGTTGATGTCTATGACTTGACCTCTGGATTGAATATGATAACTGTGGGAACTAATACATGATAATTCTACTGGTACAACATAGTCCTGTTCATACAAGGGAAATTCTACAGAGGTCAGCTTGCTCTTGTAACACAGAGATAGTTTGCCTCACTGGGCCCACCCATGAATTATTGCCAAAGATAGGGTCTTTGGGCTGGAGAGAGATATGTTCCTATGGTTGGGGTCCAAACACTCCATCAGAAGAAGATTACAAGGGTCTTTTTGTTAGCACTGAAGCAGGACTCTGTTGCTTTGCCCATATTCTGATCCAGGTCCCAGGCCTGGGTGGGAGACCCAGGATGAGGAGGAGTACTAGCAGAGTAGAACTTGTGGCCACAGTGGAGAGGGGGACACTCCTCACAGTTCCATGGCAGAAAAAAGTGCTTGTGGCCACTCACAGACCAGTGCACAGGCAAAGTGTGCACAGGCAAAAAATACCACCTTGGAAGAATTGAAAATTTACAATTCCCTAGAAGCATCTCTGAAAGCAGCTGCACAAAACCCCTGAAGTGTGAGATAACATCCCCTCCTCCCTGGAAGCAGAGCCCTACTTTAACAAACAGTTAAAAGTCAAATAAACAGACTGGGTAACTGAACAAATGTGGAAAAAACTCTTACTATAGAAAGTTATTATAGTGTCAAGGAAGATCAAAATACATACTCAAAAGAAAACAACAAGGGGCAGCTAGATGACACAGTGAATAGAGCACCTGCCCTGGAGTCAGGAAGACCTGAGTTCAAATCTGGCCTCAGACACTTAACACTTGCTAGCTATGTGACCTTGGGCAAGTCACGTAACCCTGATTGCCTCATCTCCACTCTCCAAAAAAAAAAGTAGTTGAAGAAGAAGACAACAAAGTTAAAGTTCCTACATCCAAAGCCTCCAAGAAAAATACAAATTGGTCTCAGGCCATGGAAGAGCTCAAAGAGGATTTTGAAAATCAAGTAAGAGAGGCAGAGGAAAAATTGGGAAAAGAAATTAGAGTGATGCAAGAAAATCATGAGAAAAGGGTCAGCAGATTGGTAAAGGAAACACACACACACACACACACATACACACACGCACACACATATACACACGCACACATACATGCACACACACGCGTGTGCACACACACACACATGCTCACACACGTGTGTGCACACATGTGCACGCGCACGTGCACGCACACACACACACACACACACTGAAGAAAATAACACCTTAAAAAACAGACTGGACCAAATGGCAAAAAAGACCCAAAAAGCCAGTGAGGATAAGAACGTCTTAAAAAGCAGAACTGGCCAAATGGAGGTCCAAAAGCTTACTGAAGAAAATAGTTCTTTAAAAATTAGAATGGAGACCTGAGCTGGCACTCCAACCACCTCCAATACCTGTAAAAAATTACTCCAAACAAATTTTAGTGCTACAGAACCCACAAAGTGACAGAGAGAAACAAATCTCCCACTAAAGGCAGCCTGTCAGGCCAACAGGAAGGGTCTATTGCACTAGACTGGGAGCAGAGTGCAGTCCTGCATGAGCTGAGCTGGCCCAGACTGGCAGCGCAGACCAACCAGAGCACACTTTGGGGGACTCATTCACTGGAAGCTGTGGCAGTTTCCAGACTTCTCAACCCATAAATGTCAAAGAGAAAGTGAAAGGTCAGTGGGGAACTCTGTTGATCCTGGGTGAGAGAAGAGCCTGGTCCAGACCCTTCCCTTGGGGTGGCAGAGGTGACAGCAGCTATAGCTGCTGCTGTAGCTGCTGCCTCCTGAGCTCTAGGCCTACAAATTGTAGGGGGACCAAGCAGCCATCCAGAGGGTAATTGCAGAACTCTCTTTGCTTGTGCTGAAGCAGGATTCTCTTGCTTTACCCTGCTTGGTTCTGGGTTACAGTCTTGGGTGGTGGTCCTGAGGTGAAGAGTGTTAGCATGGCAGAGCTTGTGGCAGCTGTACAGAGGGTGTCCTCCTCACAGTTCTGAGGCAGGTACCTAGAAGGAGCTCTGACAATAGCTGTGAAAACACCCAGAAATTTGGGACACAGAACTCTCCACTCTGCAAGCAAAGGTCTACTGTGGCAAACAGCTCAAAAGTCAAGCAATTGGCTGGCAAGGTGAGCAAACAGAGGAAGTGAAATCAAACTATAGAATCATTTTTTGGTGACAAAGATGATCAAAACATGGAACCAAAAGAAGACAGCAAAGTCAAAACTCCTGCATCAAAAGCCTCCAAGAAAAATATGATCTGGTCACTGGACATGGAGAAGCTCAAGAAAGATTTTGAAAATAAAGTAAGAGAAGTAGAGGAAAAAATGGGAAGAGAAATGAGAATGATGCAAGAAAATCATGAAAAATCAGTCAACAGCCTGCAAAAGAACACCCAAAAGAATACTGAAGAAAACAACACTTTAAAAACAGACTAACTCAAACGGCAAAAGAGGCCCAAAAAGCCAGTGAGGAGAAGAATGCCTTAAAAAACAGAATTGGGAGCAACTAGATGGTAGAGTGACTAGAGCACCAGCCCTGGAGTTAAGAGGACCTGAGTTCAAATCTGACCTCAGACGCTTGACACTTACTAGCTGTGTGACCTTGAGCAAGTCACTTAACCCCAACTGCCCTGCACTCCCCCTCCAAAAAAGGAAAAAAAAAAAAGCAAAATTGGCCAGATGGAAAAGGAATTTCAAAAACTCACTGAAGAGAATAATTCCTTCAAAATTAGACTAGAGCAAATGGAAGCTAATAGCTTTATAAATCAAGATACTATAAAACAAATACAGATGAATGGAAAAAATAGAAGGCAATGTGAAATATCTCATTGGAAAAACCACTGACCTGGAAAATAGATCCAGGAGAGATAATTTAAAAAATTTTGGACTACCTGAAAGCAATGATCAAAAAAAGAGCCTAGACATCATCTTTCAATAAATTATCAAGGAAAACCTCTCTGATATTCTAGAACCAGAGGGCAAAATAGAAATTGAAAGAATTCGCCAATCGCCTCTTGAAAAAGATCCCCAAAAGAAAACTCCTAGGAATATTATAGCCAAATTCCAGAGTTCCCAGGTCAAGGAGAAAATACTGCAAGCAGTCGGGAAGAAACAATTTGAGCATTGTGGAAACAAAATCAGGATAACACAGGATCTAGCAGCTTCTACATTAAGGGATCGAAGGGCTTAGAATATGATATTCTGGAGGTCAAAGGAGCTAGCATTAAAACCAAGAATCACCTATCCAACAAAACTGAGTATAATACTTCAGGGAAAAATATGGTAATTCAATGAAATAGAGGACTTTTAAGCATTCTTGATGAAAAGACCAGAGCTTTTAAATACAAGACTCAAGAGAAGCATAAAAAGTAAACAGGAAAGGGAAATCATAAGGGACTTAGTAAGGTTAAACTGTTTACTATATGGGAAGATGATATGTGTAACTCACAAGACCTTATTCATTATTAGAGCTGTTAGAAGGAGTGTGTGTGTGTGTGTGTGTGTGTGTGTGTGTGTGTGTGTGTGTGTGTGTGTGTAAAACAGAGATCACAGAGGTAAGTTGAATATAAAAGGATGATATCTAAAAAATAAAATTAAGTGGTGAGAGAGGAATGTACTGGGAAAAGGAGAAAGAGAGGTAGAATGGGGCAAATGATCTCACATAAAAGCAGCCCCCCAAAAAAAGTTTTTACAGTAGAAGAGAAGAGGGGGAAGTGAAAGGAAGTGAGTGAACTTTACTCATCAGAATTGGCTCAAAGAGAGAATAACTTACACATGCAATTGGATATAGAAATCTGTCTCACCCTGCAAGAAAGTAGGAGGGAAAGGAGATAACAGAAGGAGAGTGACAGAAGGTAGGGTAGATTGGGGAAAAGGGGGTACTCAGAAGTAAAACACTTTTGAGGAGGGACAGGGTGAAAGGAGAGAGAGGATAGAATAAATGGGGGTGGGAAAATAGGATAGAGGGAAATGCAGTTAGCAAGGGAAACTGGGAAAAAGTTTTGAAGCAAGTTTCTCTGATAAAGGTCTCATTTCTCAAATGTATAGAGAACTGAGTCAAATTTATAAAAATAAGAGCCATTCTCCAATCAATAAATGATCAAAAGATATAATCAGTTTTCAGATGAAGTAATCAAAGTTATCTATAGACATATGAAAAAATATTCTAACTCATATTGACTAGAGAAACACAAATTAAAAACAATTCTGAGGTACTACCTCCTACCTATTAGATTGGCTAATGGGACATAAAATGTAAATGACAAATGTTGGAGCTGATGTGGAAAAATTAGACATTAATGCACTGTTGGTGGAATTGTGAACTGATTTAGCCATTCTGTAGAGCAATTTGGAACTATGCCCAAAGGACTATAAAACCAGACATATCCTTTGGCCTAGCAATACCACTAGGTCTGTATCCCAAGAGATGAAAAATAAAAAGGAAAAGGACTTATATGTACAAAAATATTTATAGCAGCTCTTTTCTGGGGGTAAAGAATTAGAAATTGGGGGCGGAGCCAAGATGGCGGAGTAGAAACGGCTCATCCAAGCCACTCTGCCCCCAGATTCCCCCCAAACTATGTAAAAGGGGACTCTGAACAACTTCTGGAGCCCCAGCACCCACAGAACGACACAGAGAAGCTAACCTCCCGCTGAGGACAGCCCAGCAGCCCTGCAGGAAGGACCAGCACAGCACTCTGGGAGCCGGCAGCGCGCAGTGTGCAGAGCGTGGGGAGCCGAGCCTAGCCCAGGTCCGCGTGAGCCGGGGTTTTAGCCCCAGGGCGGCAGGGCCAGCAGCCAGCTGGACAGACCCCCGAACACCAGCAGCTGTGGAGATTCCAGAATTATCAACATAGACATGCCTAGGACAAAGTAAGAGGTTAGTGTCCTATGGATTTTGGGACCAGTATTTGGGGAATGCGTCGGCTCCCTCCCCTGGGGGCTAGAAGCCACTGAGGAGACACGCCATTTTGTAGTTTTCAGAGGCAGCTCCAGCTCCTGGCCTGCGAATTGTAGGGAGATCCAATGATCAGTCTTAGGGGGTAATAGCTCTTGCTTTAACCTCCCTGGATCTGGATTGTGATCTAAGGTGGAAGTCGTGGGTGGGTTTACAGCTTGCCAGAAACGGAAGTTGCCCCCCACACATTCGGGACGAAAATTCCTCTAGCTGGCCTTAAAGCCATAGTGTGGCAACAAGCCCAAAAGTCAAGTAATTAAGTGGCAACATGACAAGGCAAAGGAAACAGAAAAATGCAACCCTAGACTCCTATTTTGGGGGCATAGAGCGGAAAAAGGACTGTGAGGTCAGAAGTCCTGCTCCAAAAGCCCCAGGGGAAAACATGAGTGGGTTGCAGGCCATAGAGGACCTTAAGGAGGACTTTAAAAATCAAATAAGAGAAGTGGAGGAAAAATTGGAAAGAGAAATGAGAAGGATGCAGGAAAAGTATGAAATGAGGTCAACAGCCTGACTGAGGAAAACAACACCTTAAAAAATAGACTAGCTCAAATGGCAAAGGAGGCCCAAAAGGGCAACGAGGAGAAGAATGCCTTAAAAAGTCGAATTTGCCAGATGGAAAAAGAATCTCAAAAGTTCACTGAGGAGATTCATTCCTTCAGAGTTAGACTGGAGCAAATGGAAGCTAATGACTTTATGAGAAATCAAGATGCTGTTAAGCAGATCCAAACAAATGAAAGATTAGAAGGCAATGTGAAATATCTCATGGGAAAAACCACTGACCTGGAAAATAGATCCAGGAGAGACAATTTAAAAATTATTGGACTACCTGAAAGCCATGATCAAAGAAAGAACTTAGAAATCACCCTTCAAGAAATTCTCAAGGAAAATTGCCCTGATGTTTTAGATCCAGAGGGCAAAATAGAGGTTGAAAGAATCCACAGATCACCTCCTGTAAAGATCCCAAAAAGAAAACTCCCAGGAATATTATAGCCAGGTTCCAGAATCCCCAGATCAAGGAGAAAATACTACAAGCAGCCAGGAAGAAACAATTTCAATATTGTGGAAACACAATCAGAATAGCCCAGGACCTGGCAGCTTCTACACTGAGGGATCGAAGGGCATGGAATATGATATTCCAGAGGGCAAAAGAACTGGGAATGAACCCAAGGGTCACCTACCCAGCAAAACTGAGTATTTTGTTTCAGGGGAAAATATGGTCATTCAGTGGAATAGAGGACTTTCAAGCATTCTTGAGGAAAAAACCAGAATTGAATAGAAAATTTGACATCCAGACACAAGAAGCAAGAGATGCCTGAGAAGGTAATCAGGGAAAAGAAATCAAAAGGAACTTATCAAAGTTGAACTATTTACATTCCTATATGGAAAAGCAATAACTGTGACTGATGATATCTTTCTCACTATGAAAATAATGGAAGAAGGGTGTGTGGTCATATGAATACATATGTGAATGTGTGTGTATATGGTTACAGTTATATTGGTTAGAGGGCATAGGTTGAATTTGTTGGGAAGGGAGAATACTCAAGGGATGAAATTATGAGGTGAGAGAGGAAAGTGGCAAGAGGAGATGGGGAGAGACAGGGTAGGGTAAATTATCTCATGTAGAAGAAGCAAGGGGAAGTGGTTGCAAGGGAGGGGGAGAATAGGAAGGCAAAAAGGCAAAACCACATTCTCATTGAATTTGGTTCAGGGAGAGAATGACATACATACTAAATGGGATATCTCAACCTGCAGCAGAATAGGGGGAAGGGGGATGAGAGGAAGGATGATGGATGGGAGGGCATCCTTGGGGGGAGCAGAGGTTGGAAGTACCCACTATAGAAGAGGGACAAGATCAAGTAGGGAATGGACCAGGTGGGGGGTGGGATGAGTGGGAAGGAATTATAAGCAGCCTTGTACAATATATCTACTATGATAATGTTTTGCATAGCTAGACATGTACAACATATACTGAATTACTTATCTCCCCAGAAGGAATGGGTGACAAGGGAGGAAGGAAATGGATCTGAAATTTGAGGTCTTAAGATTAAATGTTTCAAATATATATAAATACTATTATTAATACTCTTTTGCTTATAATTGGGAGATAAGATGTGCAGGCATTGGGACACAAAGATTCACCTTCCTCTAATGGAAAAGTCGAAGGGGGTATGGGAGAAGGTATGGGAGAGAGCAGAGTGGAGGAAGCGATATCCTGTGGGACTGCTATTCTGGGAGGTTGGGTAGGGGAATAAAGGGGGGAAATGATTGTAACTCAAAATCTGGCGGAAATGAATGATGTAAAACAGAAGTTAATAAAGCATTTGTTTAAAAAAAACAATAGGCTTCAAAAAAAAAAAGAATTAGAAATTGAGGGGATATGGCTGAACAAGTTGTGGTATGTGATTAAGATGGAATACTACTGTACTATAAGAAATTATGAGCAAAATGCTCTCAGAAAAGCCTGAAAAAACTTGCACAGGCTGATGAAAAGTGAAATGTACTGTGTACAAAGTAACAGCAATATTGGTAAGATGATCAACTGTGAATGACTTAGCTATTCTCAGCAATACAACAATCCAAGAAAACTCTGAAGGACTTGTGATGAAAAAGCTATCCATCCCCAGAGAAGCAACTGATGGTATCTGAATACAGGTTGAAGCATATTTTTTTAAATTTTCTTTATTTTTCTTGAGGCTTTTTTTGTCTGTGTTTTCTTTCTTAACATGACTATTATGGATATGTTTTGCATGACTACACATGTATAACCTATATCAAATTGCTTGCCTCCTCAATGAGGGGTGGTGGAGATGGAGGAAGGGAGAGAATTTGAAAATCAAAGCTTTAAGAACAAATGTTAAAAATTGTTTTTACATGTAACTGGGGAAAAATAAAATACTAAATAAATACAAAAAAAAAGAAATTAGGTTTACATCAATACTTCACTCCCTATATCAAAATAAACTCCAAATGGATACATGACTTGGTTATAAAAGGCCACATCACATATAAACTAGCCAAGTAGGAAGAAATTACCTTTCAGATCTGTAGATAGGGAAAACACTCACAACCAGAATGAAAATTCATCAAAGGAAGCAGATAAGGAGCAGTTAGACTGGTAGGAGGAGGACCAGTATAGAGCAGTGCCAATGAAACCTAGAAAGAATAAGCTCTGAAGGAGAAGAAAGTGATTGACAGTGTCAATGACTGCAAGGGGTGAAGAAGTATAAGAATTGAGGAGAACAAGTCATTGGATTTGACAATTAAGAGATCGTTGGTAACCTTGTAGAGAACAATTTTGGTTGAATGATGAAATAAGAAACCAGACTGCAAAGAGTTAAGAGGAAAGTTAAGGAATGAAGGCATCACTTGTTTATTGTTTTCTCAGGGATCTTAGATGACCAAAAGGAAAAGAGATATAGGATGGTCATTAGCAGAAATGGACAGAACAAGTGAGGGTTTGTCGAGGATAGGAGAGACATGGCCATGTTTGTAGGTAGTAGGAAGGAGCTGATAGATAAAGAGTAAATGAAAATTAAGAGGGATGTTAGAGGGAGAAAGCTGGAGATGAGATGGAATAGAGTCACTTGCACATGTAAAGGGAGTTGCCTTGTTGAGAAGGGCTGCCTCTTCATGTGAAATGGGTGAATGAGGAGATAGTGGAAGAAGATACCTCAGTGTCATGAGATGAGGAACAAGGAAGAAAGGATAGCTGGTCATGAATGGTTTTAATTTTTCAGTGAAATATGAAGCAAAGTTCTCTGCTGAGAATTATGGGAGAAGGGGAACTATGGGAGGTTTGAAGAGGGCTAAAAATATTTGGAAAAGCTACTATAGTGAGTTGAATAGTAAATCAATAAGGAGATGAAAAAAGGATTGCCTTAGTTTTCACAGGAAGAAATTAAAGATATCTATAATCATATGAAAAATGCTCTAAATCACTATTGATCAGAGAAATGCAAATCAAAACAACTCTGAGGTACCGCATCTCACCAGTCAGATTGGTTAACATGACAAAACAGGAAAATGATAAATGCTGGAGAAGATGTGGGAAAATTGGAACACTAATGCATTGTTTGTTGAGTTGTGAACTGATCCTGTAATGGACAATTGAAGCAAATACAGGATGGCAAGCCAATTAGGATTTTTTGGGAGTGCTGTTATTTATTAGCTGGTGGCTCTCTCCCAGAAGGGAAGGCAGTCCTGAGCAGTCTGTCCAGAAAGCTTTTATACAGTAAAAAGTACTTCCTGAAACAAACAGTGGTCAGCAAGGCAATTATTGCTACATAGGGATGTAAACTAAGGTGGGGCTACAAGCTAATGGGGCAGATCTTTGTTTTAGTTACATCTTGGTTACAAGGCAGGTGCAGGGAGAGGTTTCACAACAGTCATACCTTTACACTAGGTTCCTGGGGCCCCCTGAGGGGCCTTGTGAGAGGCCTTGTGTAGGAGCTAGGACTATGAGAACCTAACTGGCACTTCAATCCAAAGATTTTGAAGAGCAATTTGGAACTATGCCCAAAGGGATATAAAAATGTGCATACCCTTTGACCCTACAATACCACTTCTAGGGCAGTATCCCAAAGAGATCATACACGTGGGAAAAGGACCTGTATGTACAAAA
Source organism: Gymnobelideus leadbeateri (assembly GCA_011680675.1). NCBI lineage: Eukaryota > Metazoa > Chordata > Mammalia > Diprotodontia > Petauridae > Gymnobelideus > Gymnobelideus leadbeateri. Next base: position 150,372 of record WOXC01007785.1, on the reverse strand, counting down.
TATTTATAGCAACTCTTTTTATGGTGGCAAAGAATTGGAAATCAAGACGATGCCCATCAATTGGGGAATGGCTAAACAAGGTGTGGTATGTGAATGCAATGCAATACTATTGTGCTATAAGAAATGAGGAGCAAATGGACTTAATAATAACGTGGAAAGATTTATATAAACTGATTGTGAGTGAAAGGAGCAGAACCAGGAGAACATTGTACACAATTACAGACACATCATATCTGTGATGACTAACTTTGATAGACTGGGCTCCTCTCAGCAATGCAAGGCTGTAAGACAACTCCAAAAGATTCATGATGGAAAGGGTTATCCACATCCAAAGAAAGAATTAAGGATGAATGCAGATTGAAACAAACTACTTGCTCTCTCTTTTTTATTTTGTTTTGTTCCTTCTTTCTCATTGTTAATTACATTGGTTATAATACTCCTTTACAACTTGACTAATGTTTAATGTGAAGGTATTTGCAGAACCTATATTGGATTGCATGCTGCCATAGAGGGAAAGGGGTAGAAGAGGGAGGGGGAGAAAATTTGGAACTCAAAAGCTTATAGAACTGAATGTTATAAACTAAAAATAAATAAATAATTTCACCTTGCTGAGGTGAGGTCCCAATTGAGATTATGTAACAAACTTTTAGTGGACCAATCAATTCAGTTTTGTGATTTACTCCAGCCTCATTCAGTCTCATATCCAAGAAATATAAGAAACTGATTCAAATTTATAAGATTAAGAGCGATTATCCAATAGATAAATGATCAAAGGACATGAATAGGTCATTTTTCAAAGAAAGGAATCCAAGCTATCATCAGCCATATGAAAAAAAGCTCTAAATCATGAATGCAAATTAAAGCAGTACTGAGCTTCCATATGACACTGGCAAAGATGACAAAAGAGGAAAATGGCAAAGGTAAAGGGGATATGGAAAATAGGTTCACTGTTGGGCAAGACATGTATCAGTCCATTCATTACAGAAAGTAATCTGGAACTATGCCCCAAAAGTTATTAAACTGTTCCTTTGTAATATTCTCATTCAAGTAGGCTCTTGATGTATGTGTAGATTGTTTTTATGTGGCACTTGGTGTTCCTAAATCCCCAGTCTTGCTCTTTGGTCCATCTTGTTTACCCTATCTTCACACTAGAAGATCTGGGTTACCAGAGAGGATCCACCACCACATTGTTGTGACTCAAAGTTAAAGAATAATTATTATCTCAGTTACTCAAAATAAGGCAAATTCAGTAACAATCAAAGCATCACAATCCACCCATACACATCACATTCTTCTACCAATACACAAAGTCTCATGAAGGAAAGTGGGCACACATTTATGAGGGGGGCATATGAATGGGGGAAACCCATGTGGTCAGGGTAACTCATAATTATGAACAGCAGGGTTTAATGTCCTTGATCCCATCAGGAACAACATGTACAACACCAGATCACTTTTCTGCAAACTTCCCCACTTCTTCTACTCATCACTTTCTTCCTGGGCAAACCCACTCTTCTTCTATTCTCAAGCTGAAGAAGAAGAAGCAAATGTTTTGATGCACAATCACCCTTTACAAAAAATGAAGAAATTGTTATTGCAGTGACAAGCAATTTTCTTAAGGCACAGTACCACATAGTTCCTCAGGCTGACTCTATGGTTCTACTTTGTCCAATCAGCTCCAAGTTTTTCATGACAAAGCAGATACCAACCTATAGCAGCAAGCACCCCAACATCCCCAGGGTGGCTGCCAACATAGGTTCTTAGATCTGTTTTTCTAAAGGAAAGCAACTCAAAATGGGTTAACAAGCTTACTTTAATCAGTCAAATATATCGTTTACCTAGTTCAGGGGAAAAGGTCATCACCCCTAACTTCAAAGTATATAGACAGAAGTTTCAAGACAGAGAACAAACAGATCAAGCAGACAGGCTTCCAAACTGTCGAACCATTATTTCAATATCAAATCACAGTTACCAGAGAGGGAAGCATCAACATCTGGGTTTTCAAAGCTGGGGGGCTCTCAATGGCTTCCCAGAGTCTAATCTGGTCAAATCACATAACACTTCTCAAAGTGAGCCCCAAAGCAAAGCCTCCCATTAGGGGTTTATATAGCCTTCTCCTGGCTCAGAGAATGTAACAACCTTCTTGACCCACTGCCCAATCACAAAGTATCAAGGTGTGGGTGTTCCTGAAAAACAAGCCTCCCACCACAGGCTTCAGGTGCACTTAACCTAGGGGCAGGGAAGATCTTTAAATTTGCATTTCCATTACACAATCTTGTCTTTTCCCCTCTGTTTGTCCCTCTCAAACCAGAAAGGTCAAGAAAGAGGAACTAGGAACTTCTGCTAAGATTCATCTCTCTCAAGCCAGAGATGGGTTTAGAAGGGTGATATCTCAAACTGCCCCCAGAGTTCTGTCTCCTCTAAAGAGCTTCTCAGCAATTGCTTCTTCTTTTCTCATTGGCTACTCTGCAAAGCAATACCTCTTTTCCAATCTGTGGGTTCTCAACACATCCAATGAAGCCTTCCTATCAGCTGCTTCCTTTTGGCTTCTTAAACTCTACCCTTCATAGTTGGCTTTTCATAATTCCCAATACCCCAATGCCTCAGATCAGAACCTCTTAGTGGTCAGTGACTCATCTTTCCCTTTAAAATTCATGAAATCTACTGTTGTATATCTACCGTTGTATATGTGATGGAATCTACCTTTCCATCACATATACAACCAATAGTACTTAATCTTCTGATAGTCCCCAGTTATTTGTTTAAACATTTTATAAGTTATAATCTTCCAAACTCTAAAAACAGTCACGTGCAGTTGAATAAGAGATCACAGTGCCTTGCAATCTTGGCCCCAAACAGATCTTAATACATTCCTGAGGGGCCATTTCTCTATTTAACCTTTCTAAAAATAGATGTTTCTCATTCAGATTTTAACTGAAAGAGTGTGTTTCTTTACAAGTAGATTCTATCTGGTTGTCTTTTTAGCAGTCAAATGGCTCACCTGCTAAAGAGAAAGTACCTTAAACTCATAAATGTAATTTAATGTATTTAATTTAAAATTAATTTAACCCCAATGATGTTGTCATTGAGATTTGGTGGAGCCAGAGAGTTATGATGTGGGTGTTTTTCAGTTTCCTATTTTCCAGGGCTTTCGATTTTAGAAAGAATTTCCTTCCGCCAAGATGCATAGCTGAGAAATAGAGAAATCATGCAGCCAAGATGGAAGAGAAGGAGGACTTGGAGCCATCTAGTACCCCTGATTCTCCTGCTGAGCCATCAAGGAGTCGGGGCATTGCCCTGGTGACAGAAAGCAGGGAAAGCAAGCAAAACTGTAACCTCGTGGTGTGTTAAAGTGGGCAGAAAGGCAGGAAAAGATGCAATCAAATGGGAACAGAGTCAGTTAGTCTACTATTACAGCCAATAGCACCTGTCTTCCCTTTGCTTTTCTGGATCACAACACAAGAAAAAACCTAGCTCCCCTTTACTCATTTGACTATTTCCATGTTGGTTTCTTCTTTGATCAGTGGGAGGAAGGGATGAAGCAAAAGAGGTTCAATCCACTACCTACAGTTATCATGGTCTTGGACTAGACTATCTCCAAGACCCCATCTAGCTTTAAATCCTATGATTCCAGTATTGTTTTTGAAATGGATACTCAGACAGATCACCAGGCCAAGACCATCAGTAATCGAATTCAGGAAGCGTTTATTAGCTGGCCAGCGGCAGTCCTAGGGACAAAGTCCCAGGAGCTGCACTGAACCCCAGTAGACACACAGTTTAAATAGTCCAAAAGCTACCATCGTATCAGGGGCAGGCTGGTCGGGCAGGATATGGGGCGGGGGCACTCTTAGATAACGCAGGTTGTTCAATGACCGAAGGGAGGATTCTTGGGTTTGGTCAGATGAGATAAGAGTGGGCTGGGGCACACTGGGTTAAAGATGTTCGATAACCTAGCGGAATGGAGGATTCTTGGGTTTACAAGAATTCAGGATACAAAGATGGGCCCCTCTTAAGCCAGTGAAATGTCAAGGCATACTACTTCACTCCCCCCTGTTTTAGGTCAGACTAAGGATTCTTCCGATTCTAGGGTTTTGTAGGACATGTGGATTGCAAAGAGTTTGGTGGCCTCAAGTCTGGATTGGATAAAAGAGAGTAGGTGGTTAATCAGACAGGGGCCGATGGTCAGGGTTAGCAGGAGAAGAAGTAGAGGGCCAGCAAGGGCCGAGAGAAGGGTCATCAACCAGGGGGACCAGTCATCCAGGGACTGGTATCAAGAGGAGGTGGATCTTCGGGCTTGATCCCTAGAGTCCAAGCGCTTACGGAGAGTGGCAAGGGATTCCGGTATAACTCCAGATCTGTTAGCATAAAAACAACAGGTTTCGCCCAGGGCCATGCACAGACCCCCCTGTTTTAGGAACAGGAGGTCCAACCCTCGTCGATTTTGCAGGACAACCTCTGCCAAGGAATCCAAGGAAGATTCCAAATGGGTGACCAAGCCCTGTAGGGACCTAAGGTCTTGGTCCACCTGTTTGCTGAGGGACTGGAAATTAGTGTTGTCTTTGACCAGGGCTGCCACCCCCACGGCCGTGGAGCCTGCAATGCCTAGGCCCACCAGGAGGGGAACAAGGATGGGGGCTGCCCGTGGCTGCCTCAAAAGGTCAAAATGTTCAGATGCCCCCTCCTCAGAGTAAATGTAAACCTGGGGAAGTACATGAGCCACTACACATAGCTCGTTGGGGTCAGTGAAATGTACTTCCCCAAGACAAGTTGTGAGGCCAAGGGTGCAAGCGAACCAGAGTCCCTCTGGAGGCATTAGGAACCGGTCAGAGTCCTTTTTGGGAGTAATCACCCAAGACTCCTGGCAGGTCGCCGGTAGGGGTGGCCAACCATTGTTCAGGCGGTTGAGCAGGTTGTGACCGGCCACCTTCACCGGTTGTATGGTCGAGGGTGTCTCAGGAGGGTGGTCACTGGATGCCTCAAGCAGGGTATGGACAGCAGCTTGCACCTCCATCAATGCCTGTAAGGACTTCAGAAGACTAGTATTAGTGAGGTCAAGTGGTTCAGATTCAGATACCCGGGGTAAAATGGGAGGGGGAGCCCCAAACATGACCTCAAAGGGTGATAGGGAAAGAGTAGCAGGATTTGGGGTACACCTGACTCGAAGTAGGGCAAAGGGAAGGAGGCTCACCCAAGTTTTGCCGGTTTCTACTTTTAATTTAGCAATGTGCTCCTTCAAGGTCCTAGTCATCCTTTCCACCAGTCCTGAACTTTGTTGCCTATAAGCACAATGCAACTTCCATCTAACCCCAAGCATCTTAGACAAATTCTGCACTACGGAGGAGATAAAGGCAGGTCCATTGTCAGATCCTATAGTCATTGGAATACCAAATCTGGGAAGGATCTCAAAAAGCAGCTTCTTAGCTACTACTATGGCTGTTTCAGACTTTACCAGGAAGGCTTAGCTTATTGTTTCAGGCAGAGATAAACAGTTCATGAGTTGTTGCTGGGCAGAGTGCTGGCAGGGGGAAGGGACAGAGTTAATGTTTTGAGACTGGGGGGGGGAGGTGTGATGTTACAGACTGCTTTTACAAATAGGTTTTACAGACATAGATCCCAAAGCACCCCATTTACAAGCTGATGTTACAGATTGATATTACAAACTGATGTTACAAACATATATACATTCTAAGGACCCCTTCATGCCCCCCTTAAACAGATGGCACCCAAATCATTTGGGGGCAAGGGGCGATGATCTCAGCTTCCTGAACTGCTTCTCACTGGGAAGGGGCGTAGAGCTGTCCCTGCCTCACAGGGTTCCATCGCTCAAGGGGGTGGGAGGGTCTGTAGCCAGTGTCCAGAACCTGGCCTATGTCAGGTCCAGAGGGTGAAGGGTCATGATCTTGGACAGGGGTTGGTACTCAGCCTGAGCTGTCATCTGCAAGTGAAGGGTGCTGAACCTAGAAGACACAAATCTAACCAGGAGATTAAACAAACAAGGGCCAAAAAGAAGTAAGAGAAAATTGACCAGAAGTGGAGTGAGGATGGGCTAGTATAACACATTACTCAGACTATTTCACTTTCCTTCATATTTCTACATACTACATATTCTTTTACCAACGTAACTGTACTGCCTTTAACAAAGGAGGTTCCTAACTAGGTTACTTAAGCTGAAATTACAGTGATGTAGGCTGAAACTCCAATGATTGGTCAGTGTACACTTGAATTTCCCACTGGCGGGGAAACCCTAGGCTGGGTCTCCCACCCACAGATTAATCAAGGGTAAGCAAGGGGTAGGGGTTCTGCCTGTTTACAGATTAAGCAAGGTGGAGTTCTCTGTTTTACAAATCAATTAAGGAAAGGTTGGGCTGCCTGTTTTACAAATCAAGGAAAGGGTGAGTGGATTTGTGTCTGACATTCAGGAAGGGCAAAGTGACAAATCAAAGAGGGAAGGGTAGAGTGGAGCTGGGGAATGATGGGGATTGTGGGGGGCCGCGCAAGGAGGTAAAAGGGGAATCAGGGAGAGGATCTGATAGTCTTAGCTTTAGGGGGTGCTCGTGGACTTCTGTTTTCCATTCTGAGGTGACAGCAGGCTTCACTCTGGTGTAATGTTGTCATGTGGGGATAGAGTCCACTTTGACAGCAGTAGGTGTAGTGGGGATCGTGATGTGTGGTCCCTTCCACCTCTGCTCCAGACCATGAATTTCTTTTTACCAGCACAGAATCCCCAGGTTGAAACAGGTAAGCTGAGGCAGAACTCCGGATCAGGATCAGGAGAGCTGAGGGAAGGAGTTTTTTGTTTTTTTTTTTTGAATCGAAGGAACTTGATAAGGGAAGAGTTAGTGATTTCAGCTTTTAGGTCTTCCCAGATTAGAGGAAGAATAGGTGGTAATCTTCCATATGTTAGGGAATGGTCTGGACTTTCTCAGCCTTGAGTTCTGAGCTCTGAGAAAATTTCAGATGCCAGCTGCTCAAGGAAGTCAAAGCTGGGAATCCAAGGACCTGATCATCTCCCCCTTAAACAGTTGGGACCCAAAATCATTTGGGTAGATCTATGTTTCATAGGAAGCTGGGTACACAGATTATATATACAGTATACAGTGAATACAGATTCACTCAGGAAGAAAGAGATAATTCAGAAATTGAATCTTTTACATGTACATTCAGTTACAGATGTTAACTTTTGCTTAGATAATGGAATAACTACATATTCAGATCAAAACAGCAAGATCCCTTCTGATTTACAACTCATTACATTAGTTTAACAACAAATTTATCTTGCAAAGGAAAGTTTTAATAGGCCTCTTAAAATTACACTAGGGATTTAAAAATTTCTTCTGAAAGTATTTTCCTTTCTTTTAAAACAGTTTCAAGATTTATAATTGATCACTAAACTTTTATGAAGAAAGTTAGTTGAAAACTTTCAAAATGACCTTAAGCAATTTGCATACTTTCTGCACATGTTCCAATTCCAAATGAAAAATAATATTAGATTTTCCAGTAAGCTTACACAAAAGAACTCATATCTGCTACTGACTACGTGCTCTGATCATGGAAACTTGCTATAGAAGGAAAAAAGCAGGGACATGTGACATTCCAAATATGGCAGGATAAAACATCCTTGACTCTGTTTAAATTCAGGTAAAGTCACAGCTATCCAACCATGCAGTATCTGTTCCATCTTATAGCTAGACTCAGGAATAGGTGGGAAACATTCCTTTTCAAAGGAATCCCATGGGTAAACTGAGCCAGGAGGGATCCCATCCCAGACAGAGGCTAAGATTGTCCCTTTGGCCTTTACCAAATGTAGACTTCCACCTATCAGCAGTACAGGATCACATTCCCTCTGAGTAGCTTGTGGCATTTTCTCCGAGATACGGATTTAATGCAGACAACTATACCCAAATTCAAACTCAAAATAAAATTTAGTTATGGTCCCAAGTGCCTTTTACCTTAAACAACAAGCTTCACCGATCACAGCTTAGAGCTAGTTAGTTATTTTTATTTTCATGGAGCTGCACCAAGCAATGATGATTCATCAGGTCTCACAAATGTAAAGAATTCCATTTACCATCTTTCCTTCTGAAATCTAAAAGCCAATTGATAGAAATCCTTCTAATCTTTGCAACTTCTTAGCAAGTTAGGTTCATTTAAAACTACAACACTTAAACAAGTTCCTTTCCCAGGCTGAATGACCTTGCCTATTAGAGATAGTTTCTAGGGGATTTGGCAGTTTTACAACATAAGGAAATTTATATGAATTCTAAGCAGGAGAGACTGGGGGAAGGGTTAATAATGATGCCCCTGCTTAGCAAATTCTCATACATGCAGGAGGACTGTTCTGAATAGGCAGAACTAGTCAGAATAAAGTTTTCATCCAGTCTCCTCCTTTCCACATACAGTAATCAATTAACAATTTTAGATTTTAGTATTAAAACAAATTCCCACAGTTTCATCAAATCATTCTGATTATAAGCAATTAACTACAGATAATATTTAATTCACTAATGGGCAGATTTCTCTACCTGCTGTCCTTCTCTCCCTGCTTCCTCTCCCAGGACTAATAAGATTGTTTCCCCATCATCTCATACCAAAGATCTTATAATCATTTCTTCATAAGAATATTTCCCTTTTTCAAAAACAGTTTATCCTGATATCATTAACTATACAATTCCTAAATTCTCTGGTCATAAATTCTTTCTCCCAGTAATTAACAAAATTTATACAGGGAGGTCTCACAGATCTTTTCTTCACATAATTACCAATAATTACCTTTTACAAGCATACTTTTGTAAATACTTGGTTTCTGCGATAACCAATAGCTTGGTTACAAAATCTTACAAGTTTAAACAGTCTTAACTGAAACTTCCTTTTAAACAAAGACAGACTTGGAAGCTTATGATTTCCCAAATTACAATACTCCGAGACTTTAAGAAAAACTGCTTCTTATACAGCATAGATAATACAACTTTTTACCAGTAACAATACCATAAACAATTATCATGTTCTTAAATTTGAACTTTGAAATAAAAACAAATGAATTACCAATCTGGTGACCTTAAAAATTAAGTTTTTGAAGTTACACAGAACTAAAATTTTCTTGTTGCCACACACCTGATCAGCTTATCACTAGAAATCAATTACATTCTGGAATCTCACATAGATGGTCAATGTGGTGATTCATAAACCTTCAAATTAACATAAATACATCCTTAGATGAAGCAAGCTTAAAAACCACATCCCTATATTTTTCTTTCCTTTTTTTTTTCAAGTTTCTCATTTGCTCAATAAGAATTCTACAAAATGCCTTTACAATTCACTGTGCATAATTATTCATTTCATCATTAGTAAGGTGGAAACTATAACTTTAAGTCACTGCATATTTCCAGAATAGCCAAAGTTAAATGGACAATCAGCTATCACAGTAAATATCAGCAATTATTACTACTACCTGTTTGTATCCCAAATATAACAGCTTTAAATTGTCAGATCTTATAACAAAAAAAAAATCCAATTCACATGAAATAAACATAAGACAGGATTAGCAGAACTGATAAAGTAACATAACTGATTTTACACAACTTTTTGTCCATCTTTTAGTTTCAACAATTTTCAGATTGAAAACTGCTTTATCTAACAACATTTCTGGCTCACAATGGTCACTCAAACTTTTACAGTATAAGAGGATTTTACAATTTAGAGATACCATAATAACACAATAACATTATGACATTAATTGCATTTCCAATTCATCACATACAAAAATTACTGATAGAAAAATTGGGCTTACCAAGTACAGAGGCTTTTCTTCTCTCCCCACAACTGCAGAGCCTGGTTGAGGACCCAGGCATTTGAAAGGTGAGAGGGTCATCCTCATGCCTGGAGGTGTGGGCTTCGGGGTACCCTGGAGTGTTGCCAGGCCCCTCGATATAGCTGCTCTGCCTCCTCCCTCTCCTTTCAAGTGGGGGAGCTTAACTCAAATTCCCTATATTCTTTAGCACTTTTTTTTTTAGAATGAGAAACTTTAATAAATTTTTGTAAAATGTTTTCAGCCGATTTAACTTTTACTCCAATAACCTTTATTTATGTGTCCACTCCTTACAAAAACTTCTTTGGAAGTGATAGCTTTGATCTCTCCAGCAAGTGATATTGGGGGGGCGCCTTCCCCCTTTCTCACTACTAGAGAACCCAAAAGAAAATCACTTTTTTCTTATCAAATCTTAGAAAATATTCCAATTTGCCTAAATACCAAATAGTACAATGAATTCTGACTTACCTTTAGCATCAAATTAGGAGTGACACTCTTTACTTCTCATATGAATTTAATTGACTAACAGTTTTATACACAAATTTTTCCTCTTTTAGGTGAGGCAGGAAATAGTAAAATTCTCGTCTGCTGCCTCTCTTTCTCTCCTTCTCCAGCCTACCTTCAGCATCGGTGAAGGGAGCTTGTCCGGGGTTGTTGACCACTGGGGTTTCTCTCAGGGGGAAATAGCTGGGCAGAAGTGGGGGTTTTGTCAGGACTTGGGACCTGGTCCCTAGATACTGAACCAGGGCCATAGGGGGTGCCCCCACGAGTATGTGAGGGACCAGTGAGATCAGAGGTAGAGTCCAGCTGGACCAGGTAGGGAGGTGGAGGAGCAGAGGGGGATAGGGGGGCCCCGGAACCCCCATCTCCTCTGGGGAGGGAGATAAAACAGGATATAGGGGAGGTTTGATGTTAGCAAAATCTTTTAACACTTGTTGGAGCGGGGTCTGGGAGCTAGATGTTGATTGCCCCATTCTTAACTAAATGAGAGACTCTTGCAGTGAAAGTGGTTAAGCCCCGCAGGTAGAAGACAGTGGACTGACAAAAAGTAGAACACAATATACACAGAGCAAAACAGACAGTGACAAGGCAGAAGCAAAGTTCCCCAGGGAGCATTTCAGGAAGAACTGAGAGTGAAAGAAAAGAAATAAACAGGCTCCCACACCCGGCGTCCCGGGGCGGAGCAGTGAAGATGGGTTGTGCCTCGTCAGGCCCCATACAGTCACACACCAGAAGAGTACTCACCAGAACAGATACAGAACGCTTCAGAGAGAATTTGGCGGGTTCGACGTTCATCAAAAGGCACCGTCAGAGAGGGGGGCCGATATAAGCAAATCGGTGGCCTCCCCCACCCTCTATCGGCGCCTCTGGGTGAAGCCGAAACCCCGGTCATGGCGAGGCTAACAAGTGACTAGTCAACTCAGGACCTCGGTCTGCTCGTCACAGGGACGGCCCTCCAGAGTGTCACTGAGGACTAACATGTCGTCCGTGGACCTCCAAGTGAAATGGACACTCGGACAGAATCACCAGGCCAAGACCATCAGTAATTCGAATTCAGGAAGCGTTTATTAGCTGGCCAGCGGCAGTCCTAGGGACAAAGTCCCAGGAGCTGCCCTGAACCCCAGTAGACACACAGTTTAAATAGTCCAAAAGCTACCATCGTATCAGGGGCAGGCTGGTCGGGCAGGATATGGGGCGGGGGCACTCTTAGATAACGCAGGTTGTTCAATGACCGAAGGGAGGATTCTTGGGTTTGGTCAGATGAGATAAGAGTGGGCTGGGGCACACTGGGTTAAAGATGTTCGATAACCTAGCGGAATGGAGGATTCTTGGGTTTACAAGAATTCAGGATACAAAGATGGGCCCCTCGTAAGCCAGTGAAATGTCAAGGCATACTACTTCAGTTTTCACTACACCTTGTAGTTTTCCACAGATCAAAGAGCTGGTTAGATTTACCCTTCAGAAAACTTACTGGGACTCAATTCCCTCAGTTTGTAAAATGTTTGGACTATGTGATGCCTAAATCCACATCTCAGTCTAGCTCCTATAATCCTATAATCCTCATTTTGTAGCTTCTAAGGCAATAGTCTTAAGTGTCAGTCTTGGTTTATAAAGGAGATTGACTTTTCAGAACAGGGTTCCATGGCAGAAAGGGAGTAGGGATCCAAAGTAGCAGGGATTTGATATCTATTAGAGTTGAGGGGTGGAGGCAGTAAAAGGAGGAGTATATTTGGGACCCCCAGAACCTATGGGATCACAAGAGGCCGTAGTATATTGTTTGACTACCCAATGGCATACCAGCTATCCCTAAATAGTTCACTCCTTCCCATTCCTCATCTTTTTTTTTTTTTTTTTTTGCTTTTTGGAGGGCAATTGGGGTTAAGTTACTTGCCCCAGGTCACACAGTTAGTGTTAGGTGTCTGAAGCCAGATTTGAACTCAGGTCCTCCTGATTCCAGGGCCAGTGCTCTATTCACTTCGACATCTAGCCACCCCACACATTCCTCATTTTTCAAGCTTTCTTGAACAGTCAGTGACTGGTCTGTCCCCCAGGTTCATTAGAAGTTTAGAAGGCATACTGTGGAATATACTCAAAATTATGTTTAAAAAAATTTAAAACCTCTCTATCACATAAACTTCCATTTCCAATGTTCTGGCTTCACTTCCTCAATCACAACTCCCAACTCATAACTTTCAGAAATTCACTCTTCTTCAGTAGGTTTTTATTGATATCTTTGGTCACCTCAACGTCCTCCTATATCCTTTCTCTTCCTTAGAACCATTCCTTATAAGAAAGAATTTTATTTAACAAGAAAAAGAAAAAAAAGCAAAACCAATTAACATATTTTAAAAAATCTTTTACAATGTTCCTCTCCAAAGGAGTAGAAGGAGAGATCTTCATATTTGTCTTCTTTGAGACCAAACTACATCAATTCATTATTAATGGTCATTTGATTTATTAACATAATCAGATAACATAAGAACACTCAAATAAACAATAAAACAATACTTCAAATCACAGGCTAAAATATTGAAGTTTGGGTTCCTTTTTTTCCCCTTCCTTTCCCACCCTTCCTCCCAGACAGTTTGCAGGGAATGAAAAGGAAAAGAATTGGGCAGGCTTAAAAGTAACAGGGGTTCCCTTACTGCCTGAGGAAGCTGCTCTCACCCAATGGTGGCTGCTGGTCTCATTCCAATCCAGGTCCTACCACATGGCTGGGCTGGGTTGCCCTCTGTTTCCTCAGACAGTCTCCAGTCAGTTCTGATGTGATGTGTAGTAAACATCTGCTCTTGTCTGCCCTCCCTCTTTGGACAATTTAGCAAAGAAATTTCCTTTTGTGCTTTGCTTTGCTTTGCCTTGTCCAAAGCCACGGGGCCAGCCTATTCCACTCCCAGCTACACATGAGGAAGAACCTGGACTCTCTCAGTGGAGTCTTCTTCATTATCCATTTCAACCCATGGGGAGGGAAATAAACAAACAGCATTCCTTTTCAATGTGGTTCTAAGGAGAAAAGAAGAGAACTCTGGGAAATACATACCTGTACACACCTTCCAGTTTACTATAATTTCTTTTAGCCCAGTCCTCCTGGAAGAAACCAGATTATACGTTGACAAAGGGAATTTATCTATGTTCCTCATAACATGTGGCCCCAGAATGAAAGCTAGTCCTCCACATGTAATGTGAATGTCAGAAGACAAGAGATCTATCAGATTCCCTCATCTGTATGCATCCCAAATGTGCACTAAATAGTATAACAAAGGTTCAAACACAAATCTGTTGACTCCAAATCCAATCTTTTCTCACTACACATTTACTCCTCTGCCTCTCCTCTGGGAAAGACCAAGGCAGGGGTGCTCAAATCCACCAAAATAAAATAAAATAATAAGACCTTTCAGAAAGCCAAGACAGAAAGTAAGGCAGGAGAGCAGGGTGGTAATATCATGAAGGTTTCCCAGATTCTCTTTTTTCAGCACAAAATCCTGCTCTATTTGAAGTCAGCCTGATCAGAAAGCAGCAACCCTGAGATCATTGCAAATCCAAGAGGCAGTCTTTTCCTTGCTGTCTTCACAACACAGGGGTGTTCCTTTGACATTTTAAAATTTTGATTGGCATTAAATATTTAGAAGAGTTTGAATACTCTTTCCATAAGTAGACAAGCCCTGGAAGATAAAACCTAAAAGACCCAGGGACTTTGTTCATTTGGTATTCCTGGAGCAGGGTGACTTTTGGAAAAGTGACAGAACCTCACACAAACATTCATACACATATCTTAAAAGGGGAGGAAAAGCTTGGATTTGATCAAAGTACACAATTGATGAAAGGGTAGCAGCAAGAGATGGAGACTCTGTGGAACCATAGTGAGAGGAACAGAGCACGAATTATTCAAGAGGCAAGAGACCAAGAAGCAGGATCCTCCAGGGGTGTTCTTAGCACAATCGGTCCCAGAGGAAAGTCACATTCTAATAGCTACTGTTTATATACTACTTATTGCATGCTAAGCATTGTACTTCACAAGTATAAATAATGATAATAATAACTAACATGTATATAGTGCTTATTACGTGACAGTGTTAAGAGCTTTACAAATATAAAAAAAATTAATAATAGAGAACATTTATTAAGCACCTACTATGTGGAAGGCACTGTGCTAAATGCTTTTCAAATATAATCTCATTTGATCTTCATAACCACCCTGGGAAGTAAGTACTTTCCTTGTGCCCATTTTGTAGATGAGAAAACTTAGGCATGCAGAGGTTGTGATTTGCCATGGATCACAGTGAGTATCTGAGGTGGGATTTGAACTCAAGTTTTTCAGGCCCAGCCCTTTATCCATTGTACCACCAGCTGCCCATTGAATCAATGTATGCCTGGTGATTCATTCAAGTGCAAAGCATACTTTCTTTCTCTTCCTGCTTTTCCATTGCTCTTAGAAAGAGAAAGTAGCCTTATTGTCTATCAGAAATGGGAAAAGCCCCCAAGTCTTTGGAAGCTTCATTTATCTAACTTTGTTTTTAATCTCTATACTATTAAAAGCCATAGTTAACTGTATAAAAGTATGTACTTATGAATGTTTGGCTGCAACATGGTGATGGAGTGTTGGGGACTGAGTGGAAAAAGTATGGCAGAGAGAGAGAGAGAGAGAGAGAGAGAGAGAGAGAGAGAGAGAGAGAGTTCTGAATGGGAACTCATTATCGAAACAGAATTATTGATTTGTATTAATGATTTCCCAGAGTAGGAAGAATAGAGTCACAGCTATTTCTCCAGGCATGCAAAAAAAAAAAAAAGCAACAGTGGAGAAATCTAATAGGCTGATAACAATTACAACAAAATAAACACAGCATTAGCAACTTTGGGAGAAAGTAGCTGAGTGATGAGGTGAGAAGTGAGAGGTAAGGGCATATGGTCCATGAGAATAAATAGTTTTTGCTAGGAATTGGGCTGTGAAAAGGAAAGATGGTCCAACACTCTTTCTGTTCTATTGTATTATGGAAAGAATATGAAATATCCTTACCCCATATGCACACCAAGTACAAATTAAACTTCCTCACAGAGTTATTGTCCTTTGTACCTTTTAAAGTGCTAGAAAAATATGAATCATTATAGTTTCCAGTGCCTTCTACCTCCTGGCTTTGCCTCCCTTGATCACGAGTGGCTTAGTGTCCTCCTACCTCTCTCTTCATTGGAAGCTCCCCACAATAGCCTTTTACTACTACAAAATTTCACCTTCCTCCTCCCCTTAACAACTTCCAAGTCCCAATTGCTGAATATTAGTGTGGCAATACAACTAATTCCAGTATTTTTGAAGTCATATTTTTATCTTTTCAATTTTCCAAGTATTTTTTTAAAATTCCCTTCCATCTCCCCAATGGGGGGGGGGGGGGAGGAGAAAGACATATAAAACACTTGTAAGAAATAAAGTGTGACTTCCAGAGTTGAAGCGGTCATCTAGAATGAAGAGTTCTGGAGTATGATGGAGAAATTCAGAGAAATGTAGCCTGATGGGAAATTTAAAAGTTTGTGTCCCTTTGGGTGTATATGTTTTTTTCTTCTTTCTTTATATCTTTGGGATGTAGGACTAGTGAAGGTATTGCAGTTTAATGACTTTTTGTGAATCATTCCAAATTGCTTTCCAGAATGGCTGGACCATCACATCTCCCTCAACGATGCATCAGTGTGCTGTTTTCCCACAGCTGTTCCAAGATTGGTCATCTCCCATTTTTGTCAACTCTGTTGATCTGGGGGTCAGGAGGAAGTGGGTGATGAGAGACGGAAACTCAGAGTTGACTTGAAAATCAATTAAATTTCTATGTAATTATAACATAAGTCAATAATAGAAGAAGAAATTCCCTTCCAGATAACTATAAAATACATAAAACATCTAGGGATAGAAATAACAAAGCACATAAAATATTTAAATTCGGGGCGGCTAGGTGGTGCAGTGAGTAAGAGCGCCGGCCTCAGAGTTGGGATAACCCGAGATCGAATCCGGCCTCAGAAAATGAGCACCCACACATAAATAATGACTAGTCGTGTAACCTTCAACAAGTTACTTAACCCCAATTGCTCTAAAAAAAAAATTTAAATTGCAAAATCCTCTTTAAAGAAATAAATTATACCCTTTGACCTAACAATACTACTTCTATGTCTGTATCCCAAAGAGATTATAAAAATGGGAAAAGGATCCACATGTACAAAAATATTTATAGCAGCCCTTTTTGTGGTGGCCAAGAAGTTGAAGGGATGCCCATCAAATGGGGAATGACTGAACAAGTTGGGGTATATGAATGTAATGAAATACTGTTATTCCAGAAGAAATAAAAAACAGGATGAGTTCGGAAAGACTTACATGAACTGATGCTAAGTGAAGTGAGCAGAACCAGGAAAACACTGTACACAGTAACAACAACATTATATGATGAATAACTTTGATAGACTTAGCTTTTCTTAGAAATGCAAGGATCTAAAATAAATCCAAAAGACTCATGATGGAAAATGCTATCCACATCCAGAAAAAGAACTATGGAGCCTGAACACAGATCGAGGCCTACTTTCTGTTCTTTTGTTATTGTTTCTTCATTCTTGTGGTTTCTCCCATTGGTTCTAATTCTTCTTTATAACATGACTAACATAAAAATATGTTTAATATGAATATATTTGTATAACATATATTAGATTGCATGTCATCTTGGTGAGGGGGAGAAAATTTAGAACTCAAAATTTTATGGAAACAAACATTGAAAATTAAAAAGAAAGAAAGAAATTTTTTAAAAAAGAAATAAAGAATGACTTAAATAGCTGGAGATATATTCAGTGTTCATGGGTAGCCCATGTCAATATAATAAAAATGACAATGCTATCAAAGTTAATTTACACATTTAAATCTTTATCAATAAAATTATCAAGCAGAAAATTTATTGAACTTGATAAACATACAAAATTCATTTTAAAAAATCTAGATTCTAGAATATCAAGGGAAATGATGAAAAGAAATAGAGATGAACAGGGAATAGCACTTCCAGATTCCAAACTATATTATAAAACAGCTTGACTAATGTTTAATATGAAGGTATTTGTAGAATCTATATTGGATTGCATGCCACCATAGGAGGGGATGGGGAAGGAGAAGGAGAGGGAGAAAATTTGAACTCAAAAGCTTATTGAATTGAATGTTGTAAACTAAAAGCAAATAAACAAATAAACAAACAAATAAATAAATAAAATTTAAAAAACAAAAGAAAGAAATGAGAGTGATGCAAGAGAATCATGCAAAAAGAGTCAACAATTTGATAAAGGAAGCACAAAAAATTGAAAAAGATGTATAAAGATTTACTGAAGAAAACAACTTCTTAAAAAGTAGAATTAACCAAATAAAAAAAGAGGAATAGCCCACTGAATACAGTACCAGCCCTGGAGTCAGGAATATCTGAATTTAAATCCAGCCTCAGACATTTGACACTTACTAGCTGTGTGACCTTGGGCAAGTCAGTTAACCCCAATTGCCTTGCCTTCCCCCCTCAAAAAAAAAAAAGATTCAAAATTTCACTGATGAAAAGAATTTCTTAAAAAGTAAAACTGGACAAATGGAAAAGGAGGTACAAAAGTTCACTGAAGAAAGCAATTCCTCAAAAATTAGAATTGAGTGAGTGAATGCTAATAATTCCATGAGGCACCAAGAAAAACTCAAAAAAGAAGTAAAAGGGGAAAATTTGAACTGTCTCATCAGAAAAACAACTGACCTGAAAAATAAATTGGAAAGAGATAATTTAAGAATTATTGGACTACCTGAAAGCCATGACCAAAAAAGAAAAAGAAAAAGAAAAAAGAAAGAACCTAGGCATCATGTTACAAGAAATTATCAAGGAAAACTATCCTGATATTCTAGGGTCAGAGAGTAAAATAGAATTTGAAAGATCACCTCCTCAAAGAGAACCCAGAATGAAAACTCTGACGAATATTATAGCCAAATCCCAGAGCTCCCAAGTCAAGGGGAAAATATTGCAAGCAGCCAGAAAGAAATAATTGAAGTATCATAGAACTATAGTCAGGATAACACAAGATTTAGCAGCTTCTACATTAGAGGATCAGAAAGCTTAGAATATGATATTCCTAAGAGCAAAGGAGCTTGGATTACAACTGAGAATCATCTACCCAGAAAAACTGACTATAATCCTTCAGGGGGAAAAAATGGATATTTAATGAAATTGAGGACTTTCAAGCATTCCTGATGAAAAGAATTAGAGCTGAAATAGAAAATTTGACTTTCAAGATAAGTGCAAAAAGGTAAACAAGGAAAAGAAACCATAAGGGATTCAATAAGGTTAAACTGTTTACATTCCTACATGGGAAGATAACCTACTTGTAACTCCTAAGAACTTTGTCATTATTAAAGCAAGTAGATGGAGTATACATAGACAGAGGGCATGGGTGTGAATTGAATATGATGGGATGATGTCTAAAAAAATAAAATTAAGGGTTGAGAAAGAGGAGTGCACTAGGAAAAGAGGAAAGGGAGAGGCAGAATAGGGTAAATTATCTCACATAAAAGAGGCATGAAAGAGCTTTTACAGTGGAGGGGAAGTTGGTGGAGGTGGGGAGAAGTGTTTAAATCTTATGCTCATTAGAATTGACTCAAAAAGGGAATAACATATACGTTCAGTTGGGCATGGAAATCTCTTATCCTATAGGAAAGTAAGAGGGGAAGGGGATAAAAGAAGGGGTGGGGGGCTGATAAAAATGAGGGCAGATTGGAGGAGGCAGTAGTCAAAAACAAAACACTTTTGAGGAGGGACAGGGTGAAGGAGAGAGTTAGAAGGATAAATAGGAGAAAAATAGGATGGAGGGAAATACAGTCAGTAATCATAACTGTGAATATGAGTGTGATGAACTCAACCATAAAATGGAAGCAGATAGCAGAATGGATTACAAAACAAAATCCTATAATTTATTGTTCACAAGAAACACACTTGAAGCAAAAAGAAACACAAAGTAAAGGTAAGGCAGATGTAACAGAATCTATCATGCTCCAACTAAAGTAAAAACAAAAAAGCAGAGGTAGCAATCATAATCTCAGACAAAGTGAAAGCAAAAAAGGATGTAACTAAAAGAAACAAGGAAGGAAACTACATCTTGCTAAAAGTTACCATCGACAATGAAGTAATCTCAATACTAAGCATAGATACACCAAATGGTATAGTATACAAATTCTTAATGGAGAAGTTAAATGAGTTACAGGAGGAAATAGACAATAAAACTATACTAGTAGAGGACCTCAACTTTCCCCTATCAGAGCTAGATAAATCTAACCAAAAAATAAACAAGAAAGAGATTAAGGAGATGAATAGAATTTTAGAAAAGTTAAATACAACAGACCTCTGGAGAAAATTGAATGGGAATAAAAAGGAATGTACTTTTTTTTCTCCGAAGAGGTATATGGCACCTACACAAAAATTAACTATGTGGGGCAGCTAGGTGGCACAATGAATAGAGCACCAGCCCTGGAGCCAGGAGGACCTGAGTTCAAATCCAGCCTCAGACACTTAACACAAAAACTGTTAGCCTGTTACCTTGGGCAAGTCACAACCCCAATTGCCCTCCAAAAAGAAAAGAAAAAAATGGAAAAAAATTAACTATGTATTAGGCTTTTAAAAGCTCCAGCCAAATGCAGAAATGCATCATTTTCAGATCATAATGCAATAAAAATAACATTTAATAAAGGACCATGAAAACATAGATCAAAATTAATGGAAACTAAACAATTTAATCCTAAAGAATGAGTGGATCAAAGAACGAATTATATAAACAATAAATAATTTCATCAAAGACAATGACAACAATGTGCCAAAATTTATGAGATGCAGCCAAAGCAACACAATGGAAAATTTATATCTCTAAACATTTATGTCGATAAAATTGAGAAAGAGCAGATCAATTAATTGGATATGTAGGGTTTTTTTAAAGCTAGTAAAAGAACAAACTTAAAATCCCCAATTAAAAACCAAATTGGAAATTCTAAAATTCTAAAACTACCAAAGAGATTAAGAAAATTGAAAGTAAGAAAATAATTGAACTGGTTTTATGAAAAATAAAATAAAATAAACCATTGGTTAATTTGACAAAAAAATAAGAAAACCAAATTGCCTGCATCAAAAATGGAAAGGTCAAGGATGTAGACCTGGCCCTTGAAGACAGACATCTGGACCTTGCCCTCGACCCCTTCCTGAGACTTGGCAATGTTTATCCGCAGTGACAGGTAAACTGACATTCTAGACTGTGCCAGAAACCACTGTACACCAATTCAGAGAATTGAAAGTCAAGGCCTTGTTTGATTTTATGCATTTCTCAATCCATGGTGAAAGCCTCAATGACTAAATAGGCATGGTAGGGGATCATTCTGCTGTCGTCTGGACTTCATGTCAATAGTTAGTGTTGGAAGAGTCATGGAGTGATAAACACACATTGGTAAAGCTATGAAATCGTACAATCATTTTGGAAAACAACTTGGAATTATGCAAATAACGTAACTAAAATGTTCATACCCTTTGAACCAGAGAATTCATTACTGGGCTTATACTGATAAGAAGAAATTCACCATAGTCTTCAAAATATAAATATAATATAAGCAATAACTTTTGTGATAACTAACAGTTGGAAACATCAATTGGGGAATGGCTAAACAAATTGTGGTTTATAAACATGTATAAGAAATGACATGTGTGGGGCAGCTAGGTGGCGCAGTGAGTAGAGCGCCGGCCCTGGAGTCAGAAGGACCTGAGTTCAGATCTGGCCTCAAACACTTAACACACACACAAACAAAAACCTAGCCTGTGACCTTGGGCAAGTTACTTAACCCCAATTGCCCTCCAAAAAGCAAAAAAAAAAGACATGTGTAATGAATAGAGAAACATGGAATGGAAAGATCTACATGAGTTAATGTAGAAGTAAGTACAGTCAAGATAACAATATGCACAATAACTATAATATAAATGGAAAGAATGACTACACACTAAAAAATCAAAAGTGTATTACCATACTATAAAGATCAGCCAGGACTCAAATGAAGAGATACAAAGGTCAATTCCAAGCCATCCTTCTGTGGAGGTGGGAGGTCCACAGATGATATACATTTCACCTGCTTTCAGACTTTTTCAATGTATCCATCAGTTATGCCGATATTTTTCTTGTTTAAAAAATGGGATGCTATACCTGAGGGCTCTCTGAGGGAGAGAGAGGGTATGATGATATAAGAAGTAGAAGATATCAGTAAAAATTTATTTTTTAAAAATGCATTTCTCTAATTATTAGTGATTTGGATCATTTTTTCATAATTATATTGATAGCTTGAATTTTTCTTCCCTTGAGAGCTGCCTGTTCATATCCTTTGATCATTCATCTATTGGAGAATAGCTCTTAGTCTTAAAATTTTGGACCAGTTTTTTTATATCTTGAAAATGAGACCTTTCTCAGAGAAATCTGATGTAAAAAATGTTTTCCCAGTTAACTATTTCCCTTCTAATTTTAGCTCTATTGGATTTGTTTGTGTAAAAAATGTTTTAAATTTATGTAATCAAAATTGTACAGTTTAGCTTCTGTGATTCTCTGTATCCCTTGTTTAGTCATGAATTCTTTCCCCATTCATAGATCTGAAAGGCAATTTCCCCCTTCTTTCTTTAATTCATGTATGATGTGACCTTTTATTTCTAGATCATTTAAAGTTTACCTTGGTGTGTAGTGTAAGGTAACGATCTAAATCTAATTTCTATCAGACTGATATCCAGTTTTCCCAGCATTTGATTTCAGATGGTGAGTCCTTACCCAAGTAGGTAAGGTCTTTGGGTTCATGGAACATTAAAGTACTTGCGTTGTTTGCTTCTGCATATTGTATACCTAATCTGTTACATCGATCTATCTATGTTTTTAACCAGAAGCAAATTTGATAATCGTGGTTTTGTTGTATAGTTTGAGATGTGATACTGTTAAGTCTTCTTCCTGCCCACTTTTTTTTATTATTATTTCCCTTGAGACTCTTGACTTTCTGTGCCTCAAGACAAATTTTATATTTTTTCTAGTTTTATAAAAGAATTCTTTTGTAGTTTAATTGGTATGGCACTGAATAAATAATAGCATTGTCATTTTTAGTATATTGATTTGGCCTATCCCTGAGCAATTAATATTTCTTTAATTATTTAAATCTATTTTTATTTCTATAAACAATGTTTTATTATTATATTAATATAATTCCTATTTGTGTCTTGGTAGGTCAACTCCCAAATATTTTATATCTTCTGTAATTATTTTAAATTGAATTCCTTTTTCTATCTTCTTTTGCTGGGTTTTATTGGTAATACATATATAAATTCTGATGATTTAGGTGAATTTCTTTTATATCCTGCAACTTTACTGGGTTTTGTTTCAATTTGTTTTCAGCTGACTCTATAGAGTTCCCTAAGTACACCATCATATCATCCGCATAAAGTAATAATTTTGTTTCTTCTTTAACTATGTTTATTCCCACATTTTTTTCCTTGTATTATTGCTGTAGCTAGTATTTCTAGATCTGTGTTAAATAGTACTAGTAAAAATGGGCATCTTCCCAGCACCCACAGAACAACACAGAGAACCTAACCTCCCACTGAGGACAGCCCAGCAGCCCTGCAGGAAGAACCAGCGCAACGGTCTGGGAGCCGGCAGAGCAGCACACAGAGCTCGGGGAGCTGAGCACAGCCGAGCGCCTGAGTCACGGTTTTAGCCCCAGGGCGGCAGGGCCAGCAACCGGCTGGAGAGACCCCAGGACACCAGCAGCTGTGGCGACTCCAGAATTATCAACATAGACATGCCTAGGACAAAGTGATAGGTTAGTGCCCTATGGACTTTGGGACCAGTATTTGGGGAACACCTCGGCTTCCTCCCCTGGGGTGAAAGTTCTTGTCTGGCACCAGGCCATACTGTGGCAACAAGCCCAAAAGTCAAGTAATTAAGTAACAACATGCCAAGGCAAAGGAAACAAATTAAACAAAAAAATGCAACCTTAGACTCCTACTTTGGGGGCAAAAACGATCGAAGCATAGAGAGAGAGGAGGACTGTGAGGCCAGAAGTCCTGCTCCAAAAGCCCCAGGGGAAAACATGAGCGGGTTGCAGGCCATAGAGGACCTTAAGAAGGACTTTAAAAATCAAATAAGAGAAGTGGAGGAAAAATTGGAAAGAGAAATGAGAAGGATGCAGGAAAAGTATGAAATGAGGGTCAACAGCCTGACTGAGGAAAACAACACCTTAAAAAATAGACTAACTCAAATGGCAAAGGAGGCCCAAAAGGGCAATGAGGAGAAGAATGCCTTAAAAAGTCGAATTTGCCAGATGGAAAAAGAATCTCAAAAGTTCACTGAGGAGATTCATTCCTTCAGAGTTAGACTGGAGCAAATGGAAGCTAATGACTTTATGAGAAATCAAGATGCTGTTAAGCAGATCCAAACAAATGAAAGATTAGAAGGCAATGTGAAATATCTCATGGGAAAAACCACTGACCTGGAGAATAGATCCAGGAGAGACAATTTAAAAATTATTGGACTACCTGAAAGCCATGATCAAGGAAAGAACCTAGAAATCACCCTTCAAGAAATTCTCAAGGAAAACTGTCCTGATGTTTTAGATCCAGAGGGAAAATAGAGGTTGAAAGAATCCACAGATCACCTCCTAAAAAAGATCCCAAAAAGAAAACTCCCAGGAATATTATAGCCAGGTTCCAGAATCCCCAGATCAAGGAGAAAATACTACAAGCAGCCAGGAAGAAACAATTTCAATATTGTGGAAACCCAATCAGAATAGCCCAGGACCTGGCAGCTTCTACACTGAGGGATCAAAGGGCATGGAATATGATATTCCAGAGGGCAAAAGAGCTGGGACTGAACTCAAGGGTCACCTACCCAGCAAAACTGAGTATTTTGTTTCAGGGGAAAATATGGTCATTCAGTGGAATAGAGGACTTTCAAGCATTCTTGAGGAAAAAACCAGAGTTGAATAGAAAATTTGACATCCAGACACAAGAAGCAAGAGATGCCTGAGAAGGTAATCAGGGAAAAAGAAATCAAAAGGAACTTATCAAAGTTGAACTATTTACATTTCTGTATAGAAAAACAATAACTGTGACTGATGAAATCTTTCTCAGTATGAAAATAATGGAAGAAGGGTGTATGGTCACATGAATACATATGTGAATGTGTGTGTATATGGTTACAGTTATACATGGATAGAGGGCATAGGTTGAATTTGTTGAGAAGGGATGATACTTAAGGGGTGAAATTATGAGGTGAGAGAGGAAAGTGGCAAGAGGAGATGGGGAGAGACAGGGTAGGGTAAACTATCTCATGTAGAAGAAGCAAGGGGAAGTGGTTGTAAGGGGGGGTGGGGAATAGGAAGGCAAAAAGGCAAAACCACATTCTCATTGAATTTGGTTCAGGGAGGGAATGACATACATACTAAATGGGATATCTCAACCTGCAGCAGAATAGGGGATAGGGGGATGAGAGGAGGAATGATGGAGGGGAGGGCATCCTTGGGGGGAAGGGAGGTTGGAAGTACCCCCTATAGAAGAGGGACAGGATCAAGTAGGGAATGGACCAGGTGGGGGGTGGGATGAGTGGGAGGGAATTATAAGCTGCCTTGTACAATATATCTACTATGGTAATGTTTAGCATAGCTAGACATGTACAACATATACTGAATTACTTATCTTCCCAGAGGGAATGGGTGACAAGAGAGGAAGGAAATGGATCTGAAATTTGAGGTTTTAAGACTAAATGTTTCAAATATATATAAATACTATTATTAATACTCTTTTGCTTGTAATTGGGAGATAAGATGTTCAGTCATTGGGACACAGAGATTCACCTTCCTCTAATGGAAAAATCGGAGGGGGTATGGGAGAAGATAGGGGAGAGAGCAGATTGGAGGGAGCGATATCTTGTGGGACTGCTATTCTGGGAGGGTGGGTAGGGGAAAAACAGGGGGAAAAAATAATTGTAACTCAAAATCTGGCGGAAATGAATGATGTAAAACAGAAGTTAATAAAGCATTTGTTTAATTTAAAAAATGGGCATCTTTGTTTTACTGCTGGTCTTATTATAGAGGCAGCTAGGTAGTACAGTGAATAAAGTGAAGAGGCTGAATTCAGGAAGACTTGAGTTCAAATCCAGTCTCAGACACTTACTAGCTGTTTTCACTCTAAACAGGTCACTTAACCTCTGTTTGCCTCAGTTGCCTCATCTTTAAAATGGAAATAATAATAACAGCACCTACTTTTCAGGATTATTATATAGATAATATGTGTAAAAACACTTGAAATATTGCTTGGCACATAGCAGGCACTTAATAAAAATGTATTCACCTTATTGAAAAGTACACTAGGTTATCTACATTACATATAATGCTGATTTGTATGCTTGTCTGTAAGTGCTCACATCTTTTTTTTTTTTGCTTTTTTTTGGAGGGGGGAAAGTAGAGCAATTGGAGTTAAGTGACTTGCCCAAGGTCACACAGCTAGTTTTTTATGTTACATGTCTGAGGCCATATTTGAACTCAGGTCCTACTGACTCCAGGGTCAGTGCTCTATTGTAGTGTACTGTATCTAGTGTACCACCTAGTCACTCTGAGTGTCCACATCTATTGATGTTGTTAATATGATTTATAGCTTTCCTCATACTAAATCTTCCTTGCATTCCTGACATAAATCCAAGTCATAGTATATAATCTCTGTGATATGTTGATATAGCTTTTTTACTAGTGTTTTGCTTCAAATGTTTGCAATTTTTTTTGCATTTTGCAAATTTTGCTCATTAGGGATGTTGGTCTATAGTTTTCTTTCTCTGTTTTAACTCTCCCTGGCTTAGGTATCAAGGCCATATTTGTATTATTGAAGGAATTTGGAAGAATTCATTCTTTTCTTCCTCTTGCAAATAGTTTATGTAACATTGGAATTAATTGTTCTTTGAATATTTGATAGAATTTGCCTTTGAATCTCTCTAGTGCTAGGGTCTTTTTTCTTTGGGAGTTTATTTGTTGCTTGTTCAAATTGTTTTTCTGAGATTAGATAGTTTAAAAAAATCTCTATTTCTTATTCTTTTAATCTAGATTTTTAAAATATTTTCATAAATATTCATTAATTACATTACATTTGTTGTTGCTTTTGTTAGCATATAATTGGGGAAATAGTAATTTATTTAAATTCTGTGTGAATCCTTATGTTTCAATAGTATTTCTTGCAAACAATATATTATTAGACATTACTTTCTACTCCATTCTGCTGTCCTCTTCCATTTTATGGGTGAGTTCATACCATCATATTCACAGTAATAATAGTTAACTGTATACTTCCTTCCATTCTATTGTCTTATACTTTTTTCCTATCCTCTCCCCAGCCCCTACCTTTATCAAAGATAATTTTATCCTGGGAGGATGGAAACAATTTGTCCCAACAGCCATGAAGGATTGTCAGTTGTCTCTTTTGTCTTGCCACTGGTCCAGTTGACTCTAGAAGAGAGAGATTCTGGAAGAGAGACTGATGACTTTGGGCAACTTTGTTTGATTTAAATCCAACTCACACATAAATCAAGACATCACCCATACCCCAATATCATGATGTCATCGGTCCTCTTTGAAAATGAAAGACAAACAACAACAATGACTCACAAGTTGCATCTCCTCTGGGACCTTGCTTCTCACCAATGAATCAAATCCCAGGCCTCCTGCCCTCCAAAGACTCATATCAGAGTGACTCTGGTAGGCCATGCACCTTGCCTTTAGTGAGTTACTGATATTCTCTCCTCTGGATATCATAATTAGAACTGAAGCCACCTACTTAAGGATTGAATCCCAAATCTCACTAGGTCTGAATCCCAGATCTCCCCTCCTCTGGGCCTGGGACTGGAGCACTAGAAAGGCCTGCCTTCTTGCCTTCAGGTCATAGTTCTCCCTTCCTCCAAGATCAGGATCAGGAGTAGAGCTCCTAGATGCCCTGGGGGACAGAATTAATCCAACACCAACATTCACTGGTAGGGAATCCCAAATCTCTTCTCAGGACTCAGCATACAAATCAGAACTACCTCAAAGCCCTCTGGAGTAAATATAAATAAGCAATAAGAAAAGAATTCATAAGTATGAGTTTGCATTCTAATGGTGGGGTGAATGGGGAGGCCTACAAGCATTACCTGAAAACCAAAATGTCAGCCAGGGTCACAGAGGGGATCAAATAAGATAGAGAATCTGGGAATGATTTTTTTACTTTTTTTTTTGGAGGCCAATTGGGGTTAAGTGACTTGCCCAAGGTCACATGGATAGTTTTTGTGTTAAGTGTCTGAGGCCAGATTTGAACTCAGGTCCTACTGACTCCAGAGCCAGTGCTCTATTCACTGCACCACTTAGCCACCCCTTCTGGGAATGATTTTTGTTCTGTTTTGATGATCTTAAAAGAAAAAAAGGAAAGGAAGAGGTACAGGTAGGAGAGGATATACTAGGGAAGAATAGGGAAGGAATGAGAGGAGAAACTTTCTCACATAGTAGGGGAGGATGCAGATAGAAGTCTATATAAATGAGGAAAGAGTAGGAGGAGTACATGAACCTCTCTTTGAAGTGATACAGAATGAAGAAAGCAGAGCCAACAGAACCACTTATGTGTTCAGTCAAGTCTGATTCTTCATGACCCCATTTGGGGTTTTCTTAACAAAGATACTGGAATGGTTTGCCATTTCCTTCTCCAGCTCATTTTATAGATGAAGAAACTGAAGCAAACAAGGTTAAGTGACTAGCCCAGGGTCACATAGATAGTAAGTGTCTCAGTCCATATTTGAGCCAGGAAGTTGTGTCTTCCTGATTCCAGCCCCAGGACTTTATTCACTGCACCACCTAAACTATCTGTACTATGTCAAAATCTTTGTGAAGACAAATTATTTTGAAAGACTTAAGAATTCTGACCTATGCAATGATAAACCATGATTCCAGAGAACTAATGATTTCAAATTCTGCCGACCTCCTAACACAGGGGTGATAGATTAAACATGCAGAGTGAAACAAGCTATTTTGGACATGGCTAATATGGGAATTTGTTTTTCTTGACTATGCATATTTGTTGCAGGAATTTTGTTTTTGTTTTCCTTTCCTAACAAGGAGGTGGAGACATGAGGGAGAAAGGATAGATGCTTGTTAATTTTTTTAATGAAAATTTTAATTAAATGAGAGAACACTTTTCCCATGCCAAGGAAATAGAATTGCTGGCTTCAGCAACTGGTAACTTTGAGTCAGTATTGACAGATCAGCACTTAATTGAGCTGTGCCAGCTTGCCACAGTGGTAATATGATTAGATTAGGAATAAGAGGACCCAGGTTCAAATCCTTCACTCCGCTTGTTACTGACATTGTGATCTTGGGCAAATAATTTACCCTATGAGTTTGCTCATCTATGAAATGAGGACTTGGGGATCTCAAAGGTAGGGACCAGCTCTGATATTCTGTTCTAGGTTCTGTGCTCCTATGTATATTTTGGCTTTCTAATGTTCTATGCTGTAAGGGTCAGAGTTCTTACGTTCCTTCCCGCCCTAACATTCTAAATTCTAAAGTCTTGTCCAGCTGTGAAATTCTCTGTTCTCAAGGTTCCTTCCACCCAGAGGCAGCCAGCGGACTCAGTGGATAGAGCACTGGGACTGGAGTCAGAAAGATCAGACACTTAACAGCTGTGCACGTCACTTAACCTCTGTCTGCCTCAGTTTCCTCAAATATAAAATGTAAATAATAATAGCACCTACCTCCCAGGGTTGTTGTGAGGATGTGATAATACTTGAGAAGTGCTTGACACAGTAGTAAATGGGACTCGTTTGTTCCCTTTAAATCGCCACAGCCCTCCATCGCCTCCCAACAAAATTCTCTCTTCTGAAGCTCGCAGGTGTCATACAGAATACTGACCACACGGTGGTGCCAAAGGCCAATATGAAATCTAATGGGGTTTGGGGTTTTGTTTTGGGTTGGTTTTTTTTTGTTTTGTTTTGTTTTTGCAAAAGTTATTATTGAGTGATGGTGTCATCTGGGAGTCAGTCGGGTAATGTTTTTGCTGCCTTCCCCACTCCACCCAGTTTTCCATCCTTTTGACTGGAAGGGCTCATCCTACAAAGACCAGATCAGTGAGAGACTCTCCTGAGGGAACTGGATTTGTAGACAGTTGCTATTGAAATGACCTGGGTTAGAATTCCATTTGTGCACTTACTAGATCCCTGACTTGGGAAAATCCCTTCCTGTCCCTTCCCTGCCAGTTTCTTCCTTTGTAAAATGAAACTGTTACTAGTTTTGGGGATAATCTATCTTGGAGACTTCATCAGCTTCCATTGGTTTAATAATCACCTGTAGGTGGGTGACTTCCCGGTCTATAAATCAGATTTATTCTGTCTACAATCCCCATTGCCACCTGTCTCTTGGACATCTTGAATAGGATGCCACACTGACATCTCAAACTCAACAGGTCCAAGTGGAACTCATTATCTTTCCTCTGAATCCAGCCATCCTCCTTCCTGTTTTCCAACCAGCAAAGGTCTTTCATCTGATACAGCCACACATTTATTAATAGTTGCTAACATTTATTATAGCACCCTAAGATTCGCAAAGCCCTTTACAAAGATATCTCATTTGATCCTCACCATGACTCTCGTAGAATGTAGAGGGCAAGGACTTCCATTTTCATCTTCGTATCCCCCATGCCTGGCACATAGTAGGTCCTCAATAAGTGTCCATTGATTGATAGATTTGCTAGTTATGATCCTATGAAGTGCCTCCCCTCCCCTCTTCTCTGTTTTCATGGCTTCAAGTCTTTATTACCCAAAATGTGGAACCTCCCAGGCCTGAGGACCTCCACATACTGCTGGGGAACTGGAGGGGGGATGTCTAGAATGAGATAAAGTGCAAAGGGTCAGTCACAGAGTGAAGGGCTCCCTTTTCCCTGCCCTTTTTGAGGGGCCTCTGTTCCACACAGCCATGACACCAAGTCTATGTTGAAACGAACTCTTCACATACCAACATACACACACATGTATACCCTGAAATACCCATGGACACAATCACACACACACTGACACATTCAGAGGCAAGACACCCCCTTCTAGGAGGAGTTAGAGTAGGCAGACCTCCATGGCACACCATGTAGGAGGATGGAAGAAGGGATATTTTGTCCTGTGAATAATGCAAATGGCTTGAAAACTAGAAAAATTCTTCTACTCATGACCTCGGAGGATTATAGAGGCAATTAAGTGGTGCAATGGATAAAGTCCCACACAGGAGTCAGGAATGCCTGAGTTCAAATCCAGACTTAGGTACTCACTAGCTGTGTGAACCCAGACAAGCCACTCAACCACTCTCTGTCTCAGTTTCCTCAACTGTAAAATAAGAAAAAATAGCACCTACTTCCCAGAGTGTTTGTAAGAATAAAGTGAGGGGGGGCTAGGTGGCACAGTGAATAGAGCACCACCAGTCGGGAGGACCTGAGTTCAAATCCAGCCTCAGACATTTAACACTTACTAGCTATGTGATCTTGGGCAAGTCAGTTAACCCCAATTGCCCTGCCCTCCCCCCTGCAAAAAAAAAAATGAGATAATATTTATAAAGCTTTTGTAAATATTAAAGCACTCTATAAACGCTAGATATTATTATTAATTTATGTTATATCTCATAGAGATATTGTTCTCAAAATGTGTACATGTACACAAATACAGGCTACTGCTAGTACTGATATGCACACTGATCCAAGTATATTAACACTCACATAAATTCACTAACACACATATCACAACCCAAGTAGGATGCCTGGATCTGGATCTCAGTATTGGGTGGTGGTCCTGGGGTGTGTGGCCAGTGAGCCAGAGCTTATGGGGGCTGTAGAGAGGGCACCCTCCTAATAGCTCTAGCAGCTGTGAAAACCCCAGCAATTTGGGACAAAACTCTCTCCATTCTAGAAGCAGAGTTCTACCATGGCAAAGAGCTCAAAAATCAAGTAATTGGCTGGCAATATGAGCAAGCAGAGGAAGCACAAACAGACCACAGAATCCTTTTTGGGGGACAAAAAGGATCAAGGCATGAAGTTGGAGGAAGACAGCAAAGTCAGAACTCCTGCATCAAAAACCTCCAAGAAAAATATGAATTGGTTACAGGCCATGGAGGAGCTCAAAAAGGATTTTGAAAATCAAGTAAGAGAAGTGGAGGAAAAACTGGGAAGAGAAATGCAAGAAAATCATAAAAAGTGAGCCAACAGTCTGCTAAAGGAAACCCAAAAATACACTGAAGAAAATAACTCTTTTAAAAAATAGACTAATTCAAATGGCAAAAGAGGTCCAAAAAGCCAATGAGGAGAAGAATGCCTTAAAAAGCTGAATTGGCCAAATGGAAAAGGAATTTCAAAAACTCACTAAAGAGAATAACTCCTTCAAAATTAGATTGGAGCAATTGGAAGCTAATGATTTTATGAGAAATCAAGATATTATAAAACAGATCCAAACAAATGAGAAAATAGAAGGCAAAGTGAAATATCTCATTGGAAAAACCACTGACCTGGAAAATAGATGCAGGAGAGAGAGTTTAAAAATTATTGAACTACCTGAAAGCCATGATCAAAAAAAAAAGACCCTAGACACCATCTTTCAAGAAATTATCAAGCAAAATTGCCCTGATATTCTAGAACCAGAGGGCAAAATAGAAATTGAAAGAATTCACCAATCACCTCTTTAAAAAGATCCCCAAAAGAAAACTTCTAGGAATGTTATAGCCAAATTTCAGAGTTCCCAGGTCAAGGAAAAAATACTGCAAGCAATCAGGAACAAACAATTTGAGTACTGTGGAAACACAATCAGGATAACACAACACCTAGCAGCTTCTACATTAAGGGATCAAAGGGCTTGGAATATGATATTCCAGAGGTCAAAGGAGCTAGGATTAAAACCAAGAATCACCTATCCAGAAAAACTGAGTATAATGCTACAGGGGAAAATATGATCATTTGATGAAATAGAGGATTTTCAGGCATTCTTGATGAAAAAACCAGAGCTGAACATAAAATTTGACTTTCAAATACAAGAAGCAAGAAAAGCATGAGAAGGTTAAACAGGAAAAAGAAATCATAAGGAATTTATTAAAGTTGAACTATTTACATTCCTACATGGAAAAACAATAATTGTAACTCATAAGACTCTTCTCAGTATGAGGATAGTTGAAGGGAATATATATATGTGTGTGTATATGTATATATGGAGGGTGTATGTGTATATAAATATATATGTAAGTGCAGGCATATGTATGTTCATGTATACATAGACAGAGGACACAGAATGAGTTGAATATGAAGGGATGATATCTAAAAAATAAAATTAAGAGGTGAGAGAAGAATTTATTGGGAGGAGAAAGGGAAAGATAGATTAGGTAAATTATCTCATATAAAAGGCAAGAGAAAACTTGTTACAATGGAAGGGAAAAGCAGGGAGGTGAAAGGGAATGGGACAACCTTATTCTCATTGAATTTGGCCTAAGGAAGGAATAACATACACACTCAATTGGGTATCTTACCCTACAGGAAAATAGGGCAGTAGGGGATAAGAGAGGGGATGACAGAAGGGAGGGCAGATTGGGGGAGAGGATAGTTAGAAGCAAACATTTTTTAAAAGTGACAAAGTCAAAGGAGAAAATAGAACAAGTGGGAGGGCAGGATAGGATGGAGGGATATATATTTAGTCTTTCACAATATAACTACTATAGAAATGATTTGGGTAACTACACATGTACAACCTATATTGAATTTCTTATCTTCCCAGTGGAGGCGGGTGAGGAGGGAAAAAGGGAAAAACTCTGGAACTCAAATTTTGTTTGTTTGTTTGTTGGGGTTTTGAGGGGTTTGGATTTGTTTGGGTTTTTTGGGTTTTTTTTTTTTTTTTTTTTTGCATTTTGGAGAGGGAAGGCAAGGCAAATGGGGTTAAATGACTTGCCCAAGATCACATGGCTAGTAAGTGTTAAGTGTCTGAGGCCAGATTTGAACTCAGGCCCTCCTGACCCCAAGGACTCTCTCCCCATCCACTCACTGCACCACCTAACCACCCCAGGAACTCAAAGTTTTAAAAACAAATGTTTAAAAAAAATTTTTACATGCAACTGGTAAATAAGATATACAGGCACTGGGATATAGAAATCCATCTTGCCCTACTAGAAAGTTAGGGGGGTGATGGGGGAGGATATAAGAGAGAACAGATTGGCAAAAGGGATACTCAGCAGGCTTGCTATTTTGGGGTAGGGGTAGGAGAAAGACAGGGAGAAAAAATGTAACTCAAAATCTTGTGGAAATGAATGTTGAAAACTAAAAATAAATAAATAATTTTCATTGTTTATTTTTCCCCAATTACATGTAAATAAAATTTTTAAACTTTTTTTTTTTTTGGAGTTCCAAATTCTCTCTCTCCCCATCCACTTCATTGAGAAAGCAAGAATTTTATATAGGTTATTCATGTATAGTCATGCAAAACATATTTCCATATTAGTCATGTTTAACAATCCATTTTTCCAAGTCCTGTTTTGATTATAGCCCACAGGTTTTTTTTATTTAATTAAATTTTCTTTTCAAATATCAGCCTTCTTTCTCTCTCATTTCCCTTCTTCTCCCCTCAAGAAATATAAGAACCTGCTACAAACATGTATAGTTGAATATAACCCAAGTCTCAAAGTCCATGGGTATGGGACATTCTCCTCACTGGTGGAGATCAATAACTGGACACTACATGAGGGGCCAAGCAGAGTTCATGACAGCAGAAGAAAGGTGAGCTCTTCAGTCTTCTTCAGGCTAGACAGTCTTTTCAAGTCACTTCAGTCTTGGGGGGCAGAGCCAAGATGATGGAGAAAAGGCTGAGCTCTCCAAGACTCCCCTTCAAACAATTTTTAATAATACCTCAAAAAGAATTCTGGAGCAACAAAACCCACAAAAGGATGGGGTGAAACAATTTTCCAGCCCAAAACAACTTAGAAGGCCAGCAGGAAAGGTCTGTCCCACCTGAGTGAGAATGGAATGCTGTTCAGCTCAGGCTGCCTGGCAAAGGCTGGGCAGCAGCAAACCAGCAGCAGGACTTGGGGACAACTAAATCAGGAGCTGCTTCTGGAGCTCTCAGCCCACAGACAGTAAGGGAGTCAGACAACTAATCAGAGAGAGACTACAGGGGTTCCTTTGCTGGCACTGGGTGTAGGACTGTGTTGCATTGCCCATACTCAGACCCGGGTCACAGTCCTGGGTGGCAGTCCCAGGGTGAGAAGGAGAAATATCACACCAGAGCTTGTGGGCTTCAGTTTGATCCACTCAAATTTTCAGGGAGTTTGTTGCTTTGGCAAAGATCTATACCTCTTGTGACAAGCAGTTAATGACCTTTCTAATTCTTTCTTCTATAGCTCTCATTTCTCTTCAAAGTTTTTCCTCAATGGAATAACATTTATTTAAAAAAAAACAACACCTTTTTTTTTTTAACTCTTCCTTCATCTGTTCCAGGAATTACAGTTGAGTTTGTGCCCAAGCTATGTTTTTCTCTGAGGCAAAGCTTGTAGATATTTTTGAGTTGTACTCTCCTGTGTTTGTGTTCTGTGTCCCTACTACTATAATAAATAGCTCATTATGTCAGAGGGTTTTTTTTTGTTTGCGCATTTTTCTTGCCTATTTCCTGACTTCAGACTTAATATTAGAGCTGGACTCTCTGGCACTTCTGGAGAGAAAGTTTGGGCTGCTTTCTTTCCTTTTTTTTTTTAAACAAGAAGTTTATTTAAACAACAAGATGTTTGACTTGAAGGGGAAACTATTAGGATAAATTTCTTTATACTAATTTATCCCTACTGAGAGGCAGAGTCTGTCCTATATGTAACAGCTACATACAAAAAAAGTTATAAAATCATTCTTGGTTTTATAATAATAAGAGAAAAACATTGAAATTATCCAATCAAACAAGGTATACAAGGATTTTTTTATGCTTTTTTGTTGTTGCCGTTGTTAAAAGGTGAAAGCAAAATAACTTATTGGAATATAATGATAAAAGTTGGATGAACATACCACTATCAGCTAATTAGTTTTTTAAAAATACCCATTTTGCCTGCATGCATACACCGGTTATTTTATGTACAATAAAGGAATGGGGAAGGGAATCAAAGAAATGAGAAAACTATACTGCAGTAGCCAGCATGTGAATGAATCAAACCTCGGTTTTCTGGTTG
Source organism: Gymnobelideus leadbeateri (assembly GCA_011680675.1). Taxonomy (NCBI): domain Eukaryota; kingdom Metazoa; phylum Chordata; class Mammalia; order Diprotodontia; family Petauridae; genus Gymnobelideus; species Gymnobelideus leadbeateri. Next base: position 114,823 of record WOXC01007785.1, on the reverse strand, counting down.
TGAATGTGTTGCTTTCCTGGGGAGCACAGTTCTGGAGTCATGTTGTAGATTTTTGTTTTAGTAAGCGCCTCCTGTCTACTGCTGGAATACATCAATTGTATCTTCTTCCTCCATTTATTTCCAGCTGTGCAGGTGTGTCTGTTTCATTGATTGGTTGCCCATCAAATCAGAGCCTGATCTGCCTCATTGACAAACCCTGTCATTCACAATAGGCTTTCATTAGTTTACTAAGTGGTGTGTGCCTCAATCTTAAATTGCCCCACCGAAACATCTTGCCCCGCCACCTTCAAATTAATGTGGTCGTTGTTTTCAGTCTTGACTCCTTCCTTCGGCTCTTTGTCGGCCATGTCGAGTCCGGGGGTCTTGGGCACTGCTTCACAAGAGGCACCAGGATGGTTCCTCCAAGGGAATGGAGGGAGAAGCAGCAGCGGCAGGAGCAAGACAAAGAGGAAGAAGAAGGAGATGGTGGTGATGGTGAGGAGGAAGAGGAGAAGGAGGGTGAGGACGAGGAGGAAGAGTCTGAACTGGTTTCTTGGGTATTGAGTGCTGCATTATTCTAGGATCTCAGGGACTGGCTGGGTACCTGTAAGCTTTCAGCGTTCCCAAACTGTTCTGATCCAGGACAAATGTAATTGCTACCTCTCTGGTCTGACCTCTGCAAGTTCCTGACCTGGGTTTGGGTCTGAACAAGAACTGACTACTGCTAATTTCCACTCCTATCAGCCCACTGGAAAGCTCTATTGGCTCAGAGCTTCAGAATTGCAAACTCCCCATTGGTCTGGGATTTCTACCCTAATTATTTCTCTGCAGACTGGGCTAGATTTTTGGACATGAAATCCTGCTTTGGACCCAAAGCCTGAGCCATGAAGCTACCATGGATGATAATTTTCTTTCTTTCTCCATACTTTGCCCAGGGCTTCCCTGCCAGGGAACATCACTGCCCTACACAGATCTTCTTTCACTCCAGCCAGAATCTGTGACCTAAGACTAGGTAATGGGCAACATAACTGCCACTTGGCCCTGGTATGGGTCTAGTGGTGCCCCTATTAGAATCTAAGATCTTTCTGCCCTGGTGCAGAGCCTAACCTTTCTCTGGGTTCCACATGGTGAGTGCTCCTTGTTAGACCCATCCCTAATGTCTTCAGATCTCTCTATCTTTCTCACTATACCAAGATGGACTAAACAAAGGATTCGTTGTGACTCTTTCTGAATTTCCTATCATAATTCAGTCTGGTTCATTTTCTAAATCTGTTAGGAGGATCAGAGGAGGTCGATGAATTGTCTTCTATCGATCCTAAGTCTAGCCCACAGATTTTCAATGATGTTTAAATCAGGCAAATACCCAGACTAATGAAGCATGTTTCTTTTCATCGCTTAGGTTTTTAACCTTTGTGAGGCACGGGATGATGCAAGGAAATGTGGTGGCATTCTGTTTCCACCTGGGAATGTCTATAATTCCAAAATAGCTCTGCTTCTCAGTATGTCAACATTTTTTTTTCAGAGTCCATCTCTACCTCAATGGGGACAGGTCTTTGAGATCCACTAGAATTAAAACTCCTCCTAGAAATAAAAACTCCTCCTAAAACTCCTGTTTTAGGTTAGATGTTTGACAGTCCAATGAGGAGGCCCAGAACTTATAGGTTTACCTGGACTTCTCCCAACAAGTTTTAGCATATTCTTCATCAACAAAAATTAACTTTTTCCCATCTTCAGTATTCCAGTCTTACCCATTGTCTTACCCATGACAACCGGTTTTGTGTTGTCTTTTTTTAAATTTTATTTTGGAGCAATGATTAGTATCTCTTTTTTGCTCATCAGTCACTCAGTCAGTAAACATTTACTAAGCACCTATGTGACAGGTACTGTGCTAAGCACTGGAGATATAAAGACAAAAGACAATCTGATCTTCTCAGTATTCTTCCAGTTTTCAGAAACCTGATCCACTACAAAGGAATCCATAACAACCTCTCCCACCACCAGGTCCCTCTGAAAGTCTTTGTTCATTTCTTGATTGTTAATTAGAAATAGTTCATTCTGGGCATTATTTTTCATCTTTGATCAGAGACTTGAATGATCCATGAAACCTTTAACTTCCCCTCACCAAAAGCAGCTTTACTATCTCTAACAATCATTGACTGAAGTGTGTTCTTGTAAAATTCAGAATTTTTTCAGGTTCTCCTATTGCAACATCTATTCTCTAAAACCATAGAATTAAAAACAAAACAAAAGGAAGCAATGAAACATGTGAATGGTACCAAATCTAGCATGGAGATCTAACTAAAGATGGCGAAACCATTTCAATCTGGCTTCACCTGCTTATGGTCAGACCCTCTGAGTCATCCAGGATTGGATATGTGGGGTGAGTGAGAGTGAAGATTTGAGGGTGCAACCAAGGCTGTGAACCTGGGTGACAAAGAGCCCTCAGTCCTTTGTGATAGGGAAATTCAGAAAAGGGAAGGTTTGGGGAGAAAGATAGTAAGTTCTGTTTGGGACATACTGAGCTGGAAATGCCTATGGGACATCCAGTGTGAGATGGACTAGAGGCAGTTGGAGATGCATGACTTAGACATAGACTAGGGCTGAAATATATGGCTCTGAGAATCATATGTCTACTTGATTGATTCAAGATGACACTTGAATCAATGGGAGCTGATGAAATCATCAAGTGAAATAGTATGGAATAAAAATGGAAATGGGCCCAGGAGGTTAGAGGGTTAGATAGTTAGAGGGCATAACACTGATGAGAAGCCAGCAAAGGAGAGTGAGAAAGAGTATAACTTTTAATAAAAATTGGAGAACAGGAGAGAGAAGTGTTACAAAAACCTATAGAGGATAATACACAGAAGGCAATCAGCAGCATCAAATATTTCATAAAGTTCAAAAAAGATCCCACCTGCCCGGAGTCAGGAGGACCTGAGTTCAAACCTGACCTCAGACACTTAACACTAGCCGTGTGACCTTGGGTGAGTCACTTAATCCCAATTGCCCTCAAAAAAGCAAAGAAGAAGAAGGAGGAGGAGGAGGAGGAAGAGGAGAAGAAGATCACAGTTGGAAATGAGGTATAAGTACACGTACAAATGAGTACAAAAAAGTACAAGAAGATTGGCCCAAACCTGCCCACTTTAGGAAAATAGACATGCAGGAAGTTGTTTGGACAGTACAGAGTCAAAGTGAAATGTCAGTTCTCTCATCAGCAGCCTTATGAACCTCCTTATGTACTAGAAGGGTTTAAATATTAGCCTCCTGAGAAAACCTAAGAGCAGTTATGTCTGTGTGCTCTATGAGGCCTTGTGTCTGTTAGCATTTCTTTTGTGTGTAGGAAATAAATTCCTTTCCCATACCTGATTTACATTGTAAAAAAATACCTTTTTGACTCCCACTTTTGGGGAGGTCCCAAATGTGAGCCAACACCTAACAATAAGTAATTTGTCCCCAGGGCTCAGGAGTGAAGTTTAATGAACTAAAGAGTATGAGAAAAAGCAGACCCATTAGAGGCCAAGCGCTGCTAGAATGACCTGCCAGGGTCTAAGGAGAAGGGCCTTTCACTGGTTGAAGGAATGGATAAAAGATCCCCCACCCCCCACCCCTTGGGCCCAGTTCTGGTGCTTACATTGGTCACATTTGCTCTGGGAGGGGACTAAACCTACAGGTTACCAGTAACTCACATTTGGAGGAGAATAGATCATTTGGCCAGGGAAGGAAAGTCTAGGTCTACACAGTACCAAAGTCTTATTTTAGAAGTAAGGAAAAGAGTTAGCTCTACAAAGCACCAATAACTCCTTTTGTGAGGGAGTCATTAGGTCTACAAAATAACTCCCTTTGTATAGAAGGAAGGAGCTGTGTCTAAAAAACTCCAATAATTCACTCTGGGCAAGAATGACTGGACTTTGACTACATCGTACCAATAATTGGCTTGGAATCCAAAAATAGAAGTTCATCCCTTCTCAGAGTCACAGCTCCCATATGCCTCCACCCTCTTCACATTGTGGAGGTGGAGGGGTCCAGGAAGGAAGGACAGACTGGACAAGGGGTTCACCACACCCAAGCTACAATGCCTGATGACTCCAACCCAGCTCCACCCCTAGTCTTGGCCCAGGCCAACCCTTCAGTTTTTAATCCCCAGCCCCACATGCCTCCAGTTCCCAAAGTGCCTGGGTAGCTGAATTTAGATATCAGAATCAAAGGGTCCTACAGATCACACCTCCCACATGGCATGAAGATCACTGTTACAGAAGGCCAGCAAGTAGAGTTCGAAGAGAGCCCTATCCCTGCCCCAGTAAGCAGATCCCTGGTGGGGAGGAAGGTTGTAAAGAGGGGCAGGCAAGGTGCCAAGGCCTGAGGCCCTAGGTAAACACCGCTGAGCTCAAAGGCCCAGAAATGCACATTCCAGGAATGACTGGGAACCTGCCCTCCCTCCATTGCTGACCAAAACTGGAGGCTGCAGGAATGGTCACAAGATTTAGAGCAAAAAAAAGTGACTTTCGAGATTATCTAACTTGACCCCCTTCATTTTACAGATGAGGAAATTAAGGCCCAGAGAGATTTTCCAAGGGTCACAGAGACAGTAACACAGTCAGAATTCAAACCGAGGTCTGACACCAAAACCGGAATTCTGCTTTGCCAAGCTAAACCTTGGAATGTAACATTGCCCCCCCGACCCTACCTCCCTTCCAAGACGATGGCAATTTTGGCAGGTCTAGCTCTCTAAGCTTCTCCCCACACTGAGGAATATCCACCTTCCACTTCTTCACCAAACTCCAGATCCCCAAACCTCCAGGAGAGTCAGGTGAGATGAGAGGAGGTCCTAAGGTGTTACAGGGTCAGAGGTTCATAGATGAAAGATGGATCATCTAACCTTGTTTTTGTTCAGTCATTTCAATCATGTTGACGCTTCATGACCCCATTCGGGGTTTTCTTGGCAAAGATACTGGAGTTGTTTGCCATTTCCTTCTCCAGATCATTATACAAATGAGGAAACAGGGTTAAATGACTTACCCAGGGTCACACAGGTAGTGTCTGAGGCCAGTTGAACCCAGGAAGACTCATCTTCTTAACTTCAGGCCCAGCACTCTATCTAATCTAACCCCCTGATTTTATGATGAGGAAACTAACCAGTTCTAGCCCTGAGACTCCTGGGGAACAGAGCATTTGGACCTCTCCTAGGCCTGCCCCTTAGTCCTGAGAGATGGAGAGAGCCCTGGGGGTGGATGGAGGGAAAGACAGTGTCTCAGGAGCCAGGGTTAGGAGGAAAATGGGAATTCTGTCAGTGGTCTGCCCTCTGCCCCACCCCACCCCCAGTAATAATCATTCATATTTTTATAACAATCTAAAGTTTACAAACACTTTTCTGGAGAAGGTACAAAGATTTTTACTGACTTACTTTACAGATTCACAATCTGACTATATTCCACCTTTCCATTGCTGTTCTTCAAGAACTCTGTGGTCCAGTACAACTTACCTTCCCATGAAGGGTCCTTTTGCCCTTCACAGAAATACATTCCATCTTGTACCACCTTGAACAGGCTGTCCTCTGCTCCGCCTCCTCCCTGCCCTCCCCATGCCTGGAATGTAATCTCTCCTCATGTGCACTTTAATATCCTTAGATATTCAGCTTAGAGGTGACCTCCTACATGAAGCTTTTCTGATCCCCCAAATTGCTCTCGACTCCCCCTAAAAATTACCTCATAATTATTTTGTGTATATCTTATTTCTGTAAAGTGCTTAGCCCAGTGCCTGGCATACCATAGGCACTATATAAATGCTTTTCTCCTTCCCTTCCCATCCTACTTATGAGTATGCCTATTATTTTCCCCACTACCATGAGGGCAGGAACTCTGGGCTTTCTCTTTGTATTTCTAGAGCCCATCACAGCACCTAGAACATGTTAGGAGTTTAATACGTGTCTGTTGATTGATGATACAGAAACTGAGGATCAGAGACCAATCAGTGAACAAGCATTTTGTGCCTACTATGTGCCAGGCCTAGGCTAGGTGTTGGGCGTAAGATATAAAGAGTGAAATAATCCCCACCTGCAATGAACTGATGTTCCAATGAAGAAGGACCACAATGACATATAGAAATATAGATGGCACAAATAAAGTTTAAAAATACAAACACACACAAAGTACTGTAGTTAGATATAAGGTAGCATGAGTAGTGAGAAGGCTCAGAAAAAGGTTCCTGAAAAATATAGTGTTTTTACTGTCTTAAAGGAAGAGAGAGGTAAGTAGGCCCTGCATTCCAGGCATAGACTGTCAGGGCAAAGGAGTGAAGACCCAAGGTAGAATGTCACGTGTGAAGAAAAGAGAGAATGATTTGGTTTTACCCAGAAAAAGGGGGGAAGGAGAATAATAGCCAATGAGACAAGAAAGAAAGGTTGGGGCTACATGGAAAGGGGCTTTAAAAGCTAAGCAGAGTTGATATTTTAATCCCAGGGGCTATAGAAAGACATTGGAGCTTGTTGAGTATCAGAGTCATGTGGTCAGATTTACATTTAAGGAAAATTACTTTGAGAGTAGAATATAGCACGGTCTAGAGGTACAGACAGCAATGAGGAGGCCCTTACACTAACCTTATCCAGAATTGACAAGGCCCTGAACCATGGTGGTAGTTGTGTGTGAGAGTGGATGGATGGGGTTGGATTCAAGATGCTGAGAAGATAGAAACAGAAAGGCTTGTCAGTTGATTGAATATATGGGGTGAGGGAGAAGACGGAATACAGGTTAATGCCAAGACTAAAGGATGGTGATGCTGTCAGCAGAAGTAAAGACAATTGGAAGAGGGGGTGTTAGGGAGAAAGAAAAGGAGTTCAGTTTTTGAGGTGTTGAATTGAAGATGCCTTCAGGACCTCCAACTTGAAACATCCAATTGGCAATTGGTAATAGGGACTGAAGCTCAAAAGAGAGACTTGAAGTGAATATATACATCAATATGTTGGTAACTGTTTAATAACCAGCTCTCTGGTGGGGAAAAAAAGAGAAATGTATGCATGACACTCTCTTAAATTTAATTATATTGCTAACACTTTCTGCATCACTTTCTTAAGTCTAGACAATCAACAAAACAATAAATCAAGCTCTAATCTGTATATTATGAGGTGTAAATGCTCACACTGAAGATTTTACATTCAATTTCAAAAGCCAGCATGAGCTGGCTTCAGAGCACCCTTGGTTGTATATAAATCTAGAAATTATCTGCATAAAGATGATAGTTAAACCCATAGAATCTGATAAGGAGATACTTCTACCAAGGGAGAGATTATAGAAGAGGAAGAGAAATAGACCTAGGACAGAACCTTGGGAATCACCCACAATTAGGGGTGAGTGTGGTGTAAATGATGAGCCCCAAGGAAGAGACTAAGAAGGAACTTTCAGAATGGTAGGTAAGAGGGCAGTTCCACAAAAACCCAAAGAAAAGGCCATCAATGTGTCAAATTCAACAGACAGGTTGAGAAGGATTAGGACTGAGAAAAAAAAACCATCAGGTTTAGACATTAAGAGATCATTGGCCCCTTTAAAGGAACCAGATTGAGTTGAGGGATAGGTAAGAAGTCAGACTATAAAAGGTTGAGGAGTGAAAAAAGAAAGTAGAGACTGTGAGTATAGACAACTCTTTTAAAGGAGTTTGGTTGAGAAAGGGAGGAAAGAAATGGGACAGTCACTTGAGGAGTGGGTAGGGTCAGGTGACAACTTTTTTTTAAGTTTGTGTAGACTCGGGCAAAAAGCAAGAAGGAAGAACCAGTTGATGGGGAGAGGGAAATGATTAGAGATGAAATCTGATGGAGAAGGTGGGAGCGAATGGGATCAAATGCACACGTAGAGGGATTGGCCTTAGTGGGGAGAAGGACCAAGTCTTTATCATCAATGAAGGTATGAGGAAAGAATGGGAGAGAATGTCAAGGGGGTTTTAGATGAGATTGGGAGAAGATGGGGCTCACATTGAATGGCCTAATTTTTTTTTTACAATAAAGTAAAAGATGAGGTCTATAGACGAGAGAAAGAGGTCAATGGTAGGGAAGAGAAGATTTGGAATCACTTCTTGGGAGGAACAGAGAGAGAGCAAAAGAGGGAGAGAGAGAGAGAGAGAGGGAAAGAGAGAGAGAGGAAAAGAGAGCAGGAGGGGGGAGAGAGAAAGAGGATGAGAGAGAGAGAGAGAATCAATTAGGGAAGAATAAAAGGGCTGCCTTGCTGCAGTGAGGGCCCAGTGGAGGTTAGATAATATGAATGTATAATGTACCCAGTCACAAAGTTGTGACATCTCTTCCAGCTGTGTTCACTGGCTCATGAGTAGAGGGAGCAAAGCAGTTGAAATGACTCTCCCAAGTTGTTACAACTGACTTCCAAGACATGATTAGAACCTAGTTCCAATCCTAACCTCTTTCCACCACACCACATTGTTCATTTAATCACTAGAAGTCATAGGATAGGAGACAGAGACCTAATATACACCCAAGATGCTTTCCTCTCCCACCCCCAACTTGATGGGGGAGTCCCCACCTCCAACACACCCCGCGCGCACACACACACACACACACACACACACACACACACACACACACACACACACAAAACCTCCAGTGAGGATCTGGGGAAAGGAAGGAGATATGGAGACTGAAGAGAGTGAGAGTCATTATCCCTCTCTGTTACTGGCCAACTTCACTGAGCCCCCACCAGTGATTTATCTCTAGGCACTGTGCTGTGTGACACACTCATTGATACACATATGAAAACATTCCTGTCTAAGAAGAAACTGCAGTCTTCAAAGGTACCGACCATCTCTTAATGGCTAAATATTGTATATAGAAATACTACATGGAACACACAAATGTACATATGTAAGCACAAAGGTACAGAAATATGCAGATTCACTAGGATCATCCTATTTGGAGCTATGTTCAAGTCTCTAGTTCAACATCTTCAACTGAGGCCTGCAAAGTGGGTATCACTTGCTCAAGGTCACACAATTAATAAGTTGTAATGGAGCACACTCTAAGACCCTGACTCCTAGTGCCACACTCCCATCCTTATATCACAACTGTTCCACACACACAGGTAGTGAGCCAGGCACAGTTAGTCCTTGGTGTGTGGCCCTTCTTCTTCCTGCCTCCCTCCCCTCATCCCCCATCTTTGGATGTCCTATCATATGTTCCTTCCCCAGGGCTCAGTTACCCTCACATTGACCCCAGGCTCCTCTGAGCTCCTTACTCATCCTGTGTGTCCCATCCCCCTCAGGTCAGGATTTATAGGCCTCCCTGCCCAGCACAGTACTTTGTACACAGTTGACACTTAATACTTGCTTTCTAAGTTGAATTATTTAGTTCTAACGTGACAGCTCGATAATCAGAGACATGACCTGAGCTAATTAAAGAGGCCCAGAGGAGCTCCATGTTTATTTGACTAGTTCCAGAAGTTGGTGTGTCTTCTCCATACAAAGCTCCACTATTGTCAACCCTGTTGGCAATTCTAATGGTGTGTATTTCGTGCATTGTTTTGGGAGGTATATGCTTTGGGGACCCTGTGGGGCCAAATCATACCAGGGCCATCTGACTAATTAACATGGAGGGTCGGCTCCCACTGCAAAAGCAGCCAAAGTAGCAAGAGAGGGCAGCTCCACCCATAGGGAAGAGAGGGACCATTAAGAGGTATCTGCAAAGGATTCTGGGTGGGGAGTGGGACTCCAGGATTAAATATTCAAGGAGAGGGTGAGCAATAATATCCTCAGTTCCAGAAGGGAGAGAAGAGAAAAAATTCCCCCAGGGCCCAATTGTGGAGAGAAGGGGAACCAATTTGTTCTTTATACATGCAAGTGATTGTATGAAGCTGACTAAGCCCCTCCACAATTCTAGTTCTAATGAAAACATCTTTAGAGTCAGGGGACCTAGTTTCAAACCCTGGCTCTGCTGTTTCTGAGCTATACTCCCTTGAGCAACTAATTTAATCTCTCTGAGTTTATCTTCTCATCTGTTAAATGAAGAGATTGGACAAGATGATTTATAAGGGGGGTGGCTAGGTGGCACAGTGAGTAAGAGTGCCAGCCCCAGAGTCCGGAGGACCCGGGATCAGTTCCCATCTCAGAAAATTAGCACCCACACATAAATAACTAGCCATGTAACCTTGAGCAAGTTACTTAACCCCAATTGCTTTAAAAAAAAAAAATCAAAGGGGTGGCTAGGTGGCGCAGTGAGTAGAACGTCGGCCCTGGAGTCAGAAGGACCTGAGTTCGGATCCGGACTCAGACACTTAATGCACACACAAACAAAAACCTAGCCGTGTGACCTTGGGCAAGTTACTTAACCCCAATTGCCCTCCAAAAAGCAAAAAAAAAAAAAAAGCAACATGATCTATAAGGTCCCTTCTAACTTTCAGTCTATGAGATCTAGGCTGGCAATGCCCAAAGACACCCAGCAGCCCTGTGACTAGAATTAAGACCTCCTGACTTCCTGCCCTGGCTGATTTTCACTATATTCTCTACAGTGGGTAGGGCTCCTCAACTTAGCATATTGGTGAGATCAGGGGGCACCAGGTCTCTGTGATTCCAATGGGATAAAAGTCAAGTGTCATTAACAAGGTTTAGGAATGACTGTCAACAGTCTCTGGGTGATGCTCTCACATCAATTCCAACGTGCATTTACTGTGTGCCAGATACTGGGAATAGGGATAGGGAATAGGGACTAGTGGTTTTATTGGCATAGGGGATACCCTCTACAAGTAGAGGTCTGTATCTTCTTTGAGATTTAAAATCTTAGAGTTACCTAGAGCACTAAGGGGTTAAGGGTCTTGCAGCCTATATGTATCAGAGATACATTGTGAATCCAGGGCAGTGTCAGATTTTATATTCTTGGGCTCAAAAATCACTGCAGATGGTGACTATGGCCAGGAAATTTAAGAGATGCTTGCTCCTTAGAAAGAAAGCTATGGCAAATCTGGGCAGCATACTAAAAAGCAGAGACATCATCTTGCTTACAAAGGTCCATATACTCAAAGCTATGGTTTTTCCAGTAGCAATTTATGGCTGTGAGAATTGAACTATAAGAAAGTTGAACATTGTAGAATCAATGCTTTTGAACTGTGGTCTTGGAGAAGACTTTTGGGAGTCCTTTGGACAGAAAGGAGGTAAAATCAGTCAATACTTAAAGAAATTAATTCAGACTATCCATTGGAAGGACAAATACTGAAACTGAAGCTTAAATACTTTGGCTACATAATGAGAAGACAAGACTCACCAGAAAAGACCCAAATGCTGGGAAAGATTGAAGGGGAGAAGGGGGTGGCAGAGGATGAGATGGATAAATGGTGTCAGGGAAGTAATGAACATAAGCTCAGACAAACTTTGGGAGATAGTGGAGGATAAAAGTGCCTGGCATTCTATGGCATTCTGTGGGGTGAGGAAGAGCCAGACACCACTGACAGGAACAAACAACTTTCTGGTTTCAAGGCTGGCTCTCTATCCACAATGGCATTAAGGATACAGAGACCAAAGTAAAAATAATCCCTATGCTTAAGGAGTTTCCATTCTATTGGGAGAAACAACATGTACTCCTATAAGTAAAACATTATATTATAAATGTTACAGTAAAATGAAGTAATTCCAGGGGGAAGGTACAACCCTAGGGAGATCAAGTAAGGCCTAAGGTGGGAGATGGTTGCTTGAGCTGAATTTAAAGGAAGCTAGGTATTCAAAGAGGTAGAGGTGAGGAGAGAGTACCCAGAAATGGGAAAGAGGTAAATTGGCTAGCCTCTCCCATCCCCCATCTCCCAGATAGACCCCTCCCACTCCCCTGAGCCCTCAGTACGCACTGTGTGGAGAGCTAAGCCGATCTCTGAAGTTACACTGGCTATTCAGGGATATGTTTGGATGTTCCCTCTGTTTGGACTTAGAAGTCAGATGACCTGGATTTTCTCAGTCACCCAGAGTCACAACCTAGGAATCATCCTTACCTCCTCATTCTCACCCTCTCCCCATCCAGTTGTTCTTACATCCATAACATCTGTCCTGAGCAATTCTTTCCTCTGACACGGCCACCACGCCCATGTTGGTCTTCATCATCTCCTGGCTTGATTATTGCAGTGGCCTGGTGATGAGTCTGCCCGAATCAAGTCTCTCCCCATTCCAATCCATCCTTCACATGTAAAATTGATCTTAAAAGTTAAGGTCTGACTGTCATACATACACACACCCCACCCCCCATTCAAATCAGGTCCAATGATTCCCTATCACTTCCAGGGTTAGATATAAAATCCTCTGTTTAGCTTTCAAAATTCCTGGATTCAAAAAACCTGGAACCTTTCCTACTCTCTTATACCTTATTCCTTTCAACATACTCTGTGAGCTAGGGCCACTGACCTCTTCTCACACAAAGCTCTATCTCCCAACTCTATTTTTGCTGGCTGTCCCCCATCCCTGGAATTCTTTCCATTATCATCTCAACCTTCTGGTACTTCCCTGGGTTCCTTTAAGACCCACCTGAAATCCCACCTTCCTCAAGAAAGTTTTCCCAGTCCACCTTCATTCCAATTCTTTCCCTCTTTGATTATCTCCAACTTGTACATATCTGGTTTGTACATCATTGTTTGCATATTGTCTCCTCTGTTAGACTCAGAGTGCTTTGAGAACAGGATCTGTTTTGCCTTTCTTCAATTCTCCAGCCCTTAGCATAGTGCAGTGTAAGGGCTTGATAAATGCTTGTTGACCATTTTAGTTCTGACTCTGATGTTAACTAGGCTTGTCTTATGAATATAATTGGACTAACTGAAAGTTATAACGAAAAAAATAATCTTGATACAATAATACAAGAAATAATTAAAGAAAATTGTCCTGAAGCATTAGAACAAGGGGGAGAAAGTAGAAATAGAAAAAATCCACTTAAAGGATTCCTATGAGGAAAATGCATAGGAATATCATAGTCAAATTCTGAAATCCCCAGCTCGAGGAAAAAATATTAAAAGCATCAAGATTAAAGCAATTTTAATATGATGTTGCCACAATTAGAATTTTACAAGACCTAGCAGCAAAAACACTAAAAGACAATAGGTCTAGGAACACAACATATTGAAGAGCAAAAGAACTGGGGCTCCAGCCAAAATTATCATACCCTGCAAAGTTAACTATTATCTTGAATGAAAAAAAATTGACATTTGATAAACTCTCAGATTTTCAAGACTTTGTTAAAAATATCCTGAACTTAATAGACAATTTGACATACAAGAACCAATATAAATATAAGGTACATAACAAAGACTGATTATAAGGGATCCATAAGGACAGAGTGTTTACTTTTTATATATGTAAAATGTAAAATTTATGTATAAGATTCTTATTAATAATTGGGTAATTCATAAGAAAGATTGAAGAAAACCTGGGCATGATATGAATTTTAAAAGTAAAACCATTTAGGAAGAGCTAAAGAGAGTAATTATTGTATAGAAATGAGGTGCAAGAGGAAGAATTGATAAATAGGAATTAGATGGGGGATGAGGGCTGGTAGTAATCTACTTTCATCGGGAATGGGTGTAAGAGGGAACAATACATATATATTTAAGAGTATAGAAGTCTTCTAAATTCAGAAGAAATAAAATAGTAGGGGCATAGGGAGGGGGGAGAGGACAAGGGAGAGATCTTTAGAGGGGAGGGTGAGAGAATAGGTAAATAGGGGTATAGAAGGGTGTTTAGATTTATGGGAATGGAAGGATAGGGGAGGGACCCTTGAAGGGGTGTAGGCAAGTCATAAGAGGGCAAGGTAGTAGGTAAAAGTAAAGCAGAGGAGGCAGGAAGGATAGGAAATAAGAAATATGCATATACATTAAAAACAAAGGATCAGGAATAGAATAGGCTTGGGAATGTATATGTCTATATATGAATGTATATATGTATGTATATATCTATAGCTATGGAGAAACTTATCTAAACTTTATTGTAGCCTTGTGGGAGAGGGTGGGGGGGAGGGAAAAAAAGAACAAAGTAAAAAAATAGACAGCAGAGAACAAAAGAAAACTCACAAGGAAGCAAAGAAAAATGGACAATTCTCAACATAATATTATTTATCATATAGGCTTTCTTGAAATGAAAATTTATTGTTACATATTTTGAATCCTCTCATATTCTGCTATGCACATGACATGCCTTTTATTTCTTTCTAACTTTGTATTTAAGTTCCAATATTTGAGCTTATGATATGCTTTTGTTTCTTTTCTCTATTCTCTATTTGTGTTCTGGCACTTGAGTCTAAAATAAAATTTGGGGGATAAAAAAAAAACTAGGCTTGTCTTTAAGCAAGTCCCTTTCCTCTTCCTAGGCCTTATTCTTTTCATCTATAAAATGAAGAGTTGTTTGCAGAAGAGGAATAGAAGGTCAGAAAGAATCATATACAAGTAGAACAGCTTTGAAAGTTACATTTTGAATTTGTTATATACTTGAAAAAGCAAACTATATGTCACAGCGATTCATGTCCTCAAATTCTCAAAAATTCATTTGATTCTGTTCTATTGTGAATGTGGAAGTGCAATTTTCAATTGGTTATAGACTCAGGGCTTGAGATAGCCTCAGAGGTCATCAAATCCAACTTCCTTATTTTACAGACATTTACGTTCAGAATTTTTTAAAATAACGCTTAAAAAAATTATTTACTTTTAGCTTACAACATTCAGCTCCACAATCCCTTGAGTTTCAAATTTTCTCCCCTTCCTTCTCCTCCCCCTTCTCCCCATGGTGGCTTGCAATGAAACATAGGATTTACAAATACCTTCTACGTTCAGAATTTTAAAAATTAAAATAAAAAACTTTAAAAGACTGGATTAAATTAGGCATTGGTAACCTTCTTTGTGTCATGGACCCCTTTTGGTTTCCAGCCAAGCCTAGCCCTCACAGACATCATTCAGGGAAGCAACTCCTAGAGAAGGAACCAGCCATTCTCAACTGCCAGCCAAATGCCAGCCAACTGCCACTCCCAGGGCCCGAAAGCCAGTTGAACTGAAGCAACAAAGCACCCCCAGAGAGAAACAGGAAGATGCATGTCCCAGGCAAGTCAAATCACCCTCACTACCTTGACCACCATCTTCCCTCAGATCCTGATGGAGACAGCTCAGGAGCCTGGACCCAAGAGCCTTTGGAATAGCAATGCATCCAGCCCAGTGATCACAACCATAATCCTGGGAAGCAACCCCTGTGGAGATGAAATGTGGTAGCTGCTCCTTCAGGGGCTGCAGCCCCAAATCCTAAGGATCCAGAATGGAAGGTTTTTGCCACCAAAGTCCTTGGCTCTGTCAAATGGTTCAACTTCAGAAATGGATATCTTTTTATCGGTTGAAATGACATTATAGAAGGGGCATTAACATCTGCTTTGCTGGTGCACCCTAAGGACACTGGGACTTTCCCATCTGACTTGCAGCTGGAATCATGTGTGTTGTCTCCCTCTTTAAGAATGTAAGCTTTTTGAGAGTAGGGACTGGTTTACTCTTCTATTTATATTCCCAAGGCTTAACACAGTGCCTGGCATAAGTGCTTAACAAATGGTCCATCCATTCATTCAGTGCGTAGAAGTCCTTAACACAGTGCCTGGTACATAGTAGGCACTTAATAAATGGGTTTTTTTAACTGACTGGGCCCTTTCTCAGAATAATGTTTTTGAATTCTAAAACAAAATACATAAAGGAAAACAATTATACAGAAATAAAGGTATATTTTCCCTGCCAAGTTTACAGACCCTCCTGAAATCTATCCGTTAAACCCAAGTTAAGAATTTCTGGATTAAATTATTTTTGAGGTGGGATGGTTCAGTGGCAAGAACACTGTGTGGGCAGCAGTTTCAGAAGATCCTGCATTCATAGCCCAGAATCCTACCCCAGCTCTCCACCTTACTGCCAGGGTGATGTGGACAAATGACAACCTAATTGGGACTCAGTTTCTCTATGTCTAAAATGAAGGGGTTGGACTCGATGGAAGTTAGCCCCTTCTGGTCCTAATGATCGCCTGTTCATGACAGTATTACACATTTGGCGTCTTGACGGGCTCAGCATGTGAACTGTCTGCCTGTGCGCCTGCGCAGAGCGGGGTGGGGGGGTTGGGGGGAGGGCTGGACTGAGAGCAGCTCCGCTAAGGCTCTCTGGGGGAAAGCTCTCTATAAATAGGACGGGAAGGAGGGATATCTTTATAACTCACGTGCCCCCACCCCCTTCCAGGCGTCACGAGTTAAGTTTGGCTGAGACCACATTTGCAGGGCGGGGAGGATCACAGAGGTGCTAGGACCACCCGTTAGTTATTGAAGCTCCCCACCCCCCCCCGAGGCAGGAATCTACTTGTACAACCCAAAGCGTCAGTTTCTTCTCCGCTTCTACAAATTAGGAAACTGAGGCTGAGCAAAGGACATTCTGGAGGTCAGGACACATCTGGATCTTGAGGGAGTTCCAGCCATCTGGGTCCCTAGCTGAGTCCAGAACAAAACTGCCTGGGGGCCTGGCTTCAGAATGCTGCACCTGACCCCATCCTGGACCCTAGGGCCAGCCAAGGCTCTGATCCTAGGGCCCTGTCTTTCCTCTTCCTAAGGTCTGAAGTGGAGTTTACTGTGACAAACTAGTTGGATAGGAGTAGAGAGGGAGAGAGACTGGAGGGCAGAGACAGAAGACAAACCAGAATTGGGCAGGGAGAAAAAGGGAAGAGACCGAGACAGAGACAGAGGTTGAGATAGAGACAGACAGACAGAGACAGAGAGAAACTGGGCCAGAGATGGAGAAGAGAACAGTCTTAAGGTAACAGATGACTGAGTCAAAGACTGGGAGGGAGTCACCTCCCCACCACCAAAATGTGTGTGGCAGAATTCAGGGTCATAGATTTAGAATTTGAAAGGACCTGATGGGTCATCTAATCCAAACCCTTAATTTTACAGAAGAGGCAGCTGAGGCCCAGAGAGGTTATTTGTTCAAGATTACCCAGATTAGTAAGTGGCAGAGTCCAGCACTAGACGGTGCCTCACGATGAGGTGGCCAAATCTTTTAGTTGTGTGCCAACCCCACCCTACTTTCAGGCTGAGTCCTAAGGAGAATTCCTCCCTGTTCCCTCATTCCTGGGAATCCAAGGTAGGGAGAGTTCCACCAAGTCCACAAACCCAGCTGGGATAAGTTTAGAAAAGAAAGCACATGCCCCCAGAAGGCCTAAGAAGGGCCGGCTGCTTGGATAGACCTGGAGGCAGCGGGATGTCTCTGGTGCACAGCTAGTGGGTCTGGCAAACACCACCCCCTATTGGGAGGTCTCCCATAAGCACCAATGCTTTGGGGAAGGGACTGCTCTTCCCCCCATTCCAAGGTCTGGAAGGCGCCGATCCTCTCCCTTTCTCTAATTTCAGAGTATGGGAGGGGGGGGCTGATTTTCCTCTAATCTGGGAACCAGAAGGGCCTGACCCTGAGTGAGGAGAGTGGATTAGGCCTCTGTCCCTGACTCGGGAATGGGTGGATGACGGGGGGAATCCGAGGGCTGCCGCTCCTCTCATTACCCAGGATGGGAGGGGGTGTCGGGTGGGGGAGAAGCAGCGTGAGGAACAGGGATGGGGGCGGTGCTGCAGCGAGGGGCTGGGCTGAGCAGGGCCAGGGGAGGAGCGGGGAATAGGGGGAGGGAGAACGGGGGAGGGGGAGGCTGAAGGGGGAAGAGGGAGGGGCCGGCGCCGGCTTCAGCAGCAGCGACGGCGGCAGAGGAGGAGGCCCGGGCCGGGCGGGCAGATCAGAGCGGCAGGGCCGGCCGGGCCCAGCGCAGCCCAGAGCGGCAGAGCCATGTGAGTGGGGACACCCCGGGCCCTGCCCGGACTGGGGTCTGGGGCGGAGGGTTGCGAGGCGTTGCTGAGGGTTACTGGCTGGGCCTGGGGGAGGGGGGGGGCGGTCCGGTCTGGCAGGTCCAGCAGGTCCTGCCCCCGCCTCCTCCCCCGGCGCCGCAGGAGTTAACATGGGTCTGGGTCTTGTTCTCTGTACCCCAAACCCTCCTGTCTGTCCGTCCTTCCCACGTTCCCCTGTCCGACTCGGGCCCTGCCATCGGGGTCTCCAGCGCCAGGGCCTGCGATCCGCGCCATCAGCAGCCTTCAGTTCTAGTACCCGAGAAATCTGTGCAGGGGAGCCTGGGACCTGGGTCTGCAGTCTGGTCCTGGCCTCCCCCCACCCCACCCTGGGCGGGCTGCCTGGGCCCTGGGCACCCTAGAATCCCTCCCCTTGGCGTTACTGGGCACCCGAGCCAGGCGGCTAACGGGATTCCTCTGGCACCCCCACGAAACTCAGAACCTTCAGGCCGGTCCATCTCTCCCACCCCAACCGCAAGCATAACTCCCTGTGCCCCGCCAGGCCAGCAGAGCAGCCGGAGTGGGGGTGGGGACCCATTTTCGAATGCCCCAGATCTCAGGCCAGCGGGTTGTTCCCCAGGCTCGGCCTCCTCCCTCTGTCCTAGGGTGAAGGGTGTGGGGGGGCTGAGCCCTACAAAGGCTCTGCCTTGGTGAGAGAAAGCCTAGAGAGGAGTCTAGGGCTGGTGGCCCCCATTCTGTCTCCGCATTCGCCCCCACCCGCTGCCGCTTGTCGAAGCAGCTGCTTCTGGGCGTGTGGGAGGCAAGAGACCTGGAGATTGGGGGGAGGGAGCGAGATAGAAGGCAGTGGGGGAGGCAGAGACAGGGGGTGGGGAAGGCTGAGCCACAGGAAGCAATTTGGAAAGGGAAGAGACAGAAGAAGGAACTAAAGAAAGCAAAGACCAGAAAGGGACTTGATGGAAAAAGAGGAGGAGGCAGAGAAGATTGCTTCTGGGGGAAGATAGGTGGGTTCAGTAGAAGATGGGGGACGAGGTGAGGCAATGATGGGGAAACTGAGGAAGGCACCCACTTTTACATCTCCCCATTCTTATTGCAGTTAGTGTTCTCTGGGGGAGGGCAGTTGGAATGGGAGTAGAGAGTTTGGGGTCTTGGAGACTTTTCCTGATTACTTGTCACTCCCCAATCAGGTTTTAAGCAAATGGAGGGGGCCCAGGCCAGGAGGTCAAAGTAGAACCAATAATCCAAGCTGGAGATCTTTAGCAGGGGCTAAGGCTTTGGTGAAGAGTTGGACGTTGTCCTAGAACCTGCCCCCCATCCTGTTTTTGCCCCCACACTCCTGATTCCTCAGCCATACTGTCTGCATCAGCAGTAGGATGTTGTATGGTTGCTCTGATAGCTTTAGGAAAAGATTGCCTTTCCCCCTTACTCCTCATGTGTCTGTGTGAATTTAGATTTTGGTGACTGTGTCGGTCTGCAGATCCCATTTCAGTCTGTACTGAGAACAAAACAGATATGGTTTAAGATGTGGAGAGGGGACTGATCAAGGACAACCTTAACTTCTTGCAGTCTCTCTTCCTGAGAGAATAACTGCCACTGAGCCCCCTAGGTTTTTTGTTTGCTTGTTTGTTTTGTTCTTAATTTCTGAAAGTAGCCTCTCCTTCCCTTGAACCTTGGGGATGAAGGAATGGCCAGTATTACCAGTCTGACCCTCTCTGTTAGATCAGATCCAGTCCAGAGCTGGAGATTAAATTGAGGAAACATTCCCCCCCCTATTTGCAGTGCCCCAGCCCCCACACTGCGCCTATGAGAGTCTATCCATCTGCTCGGTATCTCTGCTCCGGGTAGAAGGGAATAGGGAACTGGTTGCACCTCAGGTTAAGAGGTCTGAAGTTAGAGGGCTCAAAGGAACTAAGGCAGCTGCTGAGAGGGGATGCAGCCCCCAAAACTCTTTGGGCTCAGTGAGGTAGTTATACATAACGTTTGTGCCTAATCCCCGAGGCTCCAGCACCCAAGCCCAGCCCTGGGAGAGGTGGCTCTCTGGCCAGATGGAAAAGCTGACGGAAGACAGGAGGGGTCCCAGGCTGAGTCACTCTTTGCAGGCACCCCTCCTCTTGCTGGGAGGGGGGAGAGGCTCATATAGTCCCTCAAGTCCGGTCCCTAAGGAGGGGAGAGAAGATCCCTCCCATACTCCTTCCCTGTCTCCTAATGGGGTTAGCCACAGGGTCCCTCCGCCTCCTTCCCCAAGTACTCAGTGAGCCTACAGCCTTGGGAATGTGACCAGCTGACCCTTGGGAGGGAGGGGCCTCACCAGGATGTGCAACTGACCGGGTGTCTGGGGTGATGGCCCGAGAGGGTGGCAGTTAAAAAAAAATCGAGGCCCATATGGTGAGAGCAAAGCCAACTTCAGCCTGCCTGTCTCCTCCCCTGTACCCCATCCCACAAATGCCAAGGCACCAAAGCAATCTAAGACGACTCTGTTTGTGAAGGTTGAGGGTGCTTCTGGTGCGGTGGATATGAGCTCTTTGAGCCTGACTAGGCAGACTCTCTCCTGGACCTCTGGCCTCTCCCGGGTCAGCACTGATCGCCTGCATGGCACCTCCTCGGACTGGGAGGAGAAGGAAGTGAGGAGGCTCTCCTCCTCTAGGTTGGCAGACCCTCAGCCAGAGCGCCCTGCTTGAGGGAGAGGGAGGGGGGTGCTGGGGAGGAGTCGGAGGCGCCAACTCGGGCTGTACGTCAGCTGAAGGGTTTGGGGCGGTTGTCATGGGGAATGTGGAGGAGGGGGCTGGGGGCGGGGCTCTGGGACAAAGGGGTTGACTGGGCCCTGGAGAGAGGGGAGGAGGTCTAACCCGAGGATTGCTGGGGGGGGGACACCCCGGGGGATTGCAGCGCTGGTCTAGGAGCCACCCGGACACCCAAGAGCTGGTCATGCTGCCGCCGTCTGGCATGCTCCTCCACTCACCCTCTCGGAGTCCTTCGGACCTCTGTTTACATCCTGCCTCCGCCCCTCCCAGGGAGGGGCTCACTCCAGGCCCGCCCTGAGGCTGGGGGCTCTCCGGAGAAGGGAACAGGGTTGTGGGTGTGGGCGGGTGGCCTTGCCAGCTGGCTGCTCGGTCCCAGTGCAGGGGACGGGCGGCAGGTGGCAGGGCTTCTGGCTCAGCGCGTGCAGTGGCCGCAGCGTGGGCCCCTTGCCAACCTGGGAAGGCAAGGGAGGGAAGCCCTCTGGCGTGGGTTCCTGACACTGTCACTTCCCCAGAGCCGGGGCAGAAAGGTAGTCGGGGAGGGGTCCTTGGAGAAAGACGGGATGAACTGCGAACAAGAGCCAGGAGTTTGGGCTCTCTCTTCCAGCTTGTGCCAACGGCACGACATTCTTGCCCAGACTGCTCTTAATAAGAATAGCAAACATTAAAACAGCAAGGTTTCCTCACGAGGAAAGGCAGTGGGCTAAAGGTCTGGCCTTTGTGTGGAACTGAGGTTCAAGGCTGCCTTTGACAACACACTGACCCAGAGACCATGGGCAGCTCATTTAATTTCTTAGAGCCCCCCAGGCAACTCTATAAAACTTGAGGTTGCATAATAATTGCCTGCGGATCTGCTTTAGAACCGGGAATTTCCCCACTGGGAGCTCCTTGCTACACCAATGATATCATCAGTCAAGTAAAAAAAAAAATCAAACCTTGTAAGGTATGTTGTGCCTACCCCTGTAGGCAGGTAGCATCAACTGCAATTTATGGATGAGAAAAACTGAGAAAACCCTCAGGTTTGGAAAAGGCTGAGAGGTCTGGGGTACAGGACTGGGGCTGGAATCCAGGTGGTCTGGGTGAAAGATTAGCGCTTTATCGACTCTGCCAGTTGGCAACCTACCCTTGTCTCCTGCCCTCTGCCAGGTGTAAAAATATAATCACGTGTCTATAGGGCTTTATAACAACATCGACAATAACAATAGCTAGCATTTATATAGCACATTAGGGTCATGTCAACAAACATGCCAGCACCACGCTAAGTGTTGGAAATACAAAGAAAGGGGGGTAGTTTTTGCTCTCTAGGAGCTCACATTCTAATGCAAACTGGGCAAACAAGGGGGTTTTGTGTGCTTTTTTTCAAACAAGTTTTATAAAGGATAAATTTTCTATGGAATCGTCTTACAGGGAAGGCACTGGGATTAAAGAATGGGGACACACTTTTTTGCTTTTTGGGGGGGGGAAGGTAGAGCAATTGGGGTTAAATGACTTGGCCAAGGTGACAGGGCTAGTAAGTGTTAAATGTTTGAGGCCGGATTTGAACTCGGGTCCTCCTGACTCCAGGGCAGGAGCTCTAGTCACTCCACCACCTAGCTGCCCCAAGGGACACAGATTTCTTAAAGAAGGTGGAATTTTAGTTGGGGCTTAAAGGGAGTCAGTAGGTTGAAATGAGGAAGGAGAGTGTTCCCAGGCATGGGAGAAAATGTCCAAAGGCAAGAGATAAGTATCAAGTGTGAGAAACAGCAAAGAGGCTGGTGTCACTAGCTAAAGATATTTGGAAAGAAGCAAGGTGCAAGAAGACTGGAATGTGGAAAGGAGCCAGGCTATGGCGGGTTTTGGTGATTCTGGAGGTGACAGAATCACTGGAGTTAATTGAACAGGTGGAGATAACATGATCAAACCTTAGAGTCATTTGACAGTCAATTGGAAGGTGGACTAGACTGGAGAGAAACTGAGGCAGGAAGACCAATGAGCAGGCTGTTGCAGTAGTCCAGGTGTAGGAGAGCCTGAATAAGTGGTGGCAATATGAGAGGAGAGAAGGGGATGCCTATGAGAGATATTAGAAAGGTAGAAACAATAGGCCTTCACAACATACTGGATATTGGGGAGGGGTGGGAGTGAAGAGTGAGGATGATGCCTGGGTTGTGAGCCTGGGTGTCCTCAGAGGTAACAGGGAAGTTAGAAAGAGGGAAGCATTTAGGGGGAAAGAAAATAGGTTCAATTCAGAACATTTTGAACTTAATCTGTCTGTGAGACATTAAAGCACTTCACAGATATGTGTATATATACATGTGTGTACACATAGCCATTTAATCCTCACAACACCCTGGGAAGTACTGTTATTTTCTCCTTTGTGAAGATGAGGAAACTTCTGAGGCAGGTAGAGGTTAAGTGACTTGCCCAAGGTCACACAGCTAGTAAGTGTCTGAAGCTGGATGTGAACTCAAATCTTCCTGGCTCAAGTCCAGTGCTCTTTCCACTGAACCATCTAGCCTCCTACAGGTTTACAAAGCACTTTTCTTAGAAAAGTCCTCTGATAGAATCAACCAGTAAGCATTAAAGACTTAATATGTACCAGGCACTATGCTAGGGACTGAGGATAGAAAGGCAAAAATGAATTGGTTCCTTCCCTGAAGGAACTCAAATTCCATTAATCAACTTTTATTCGTTGACTTTGTTGTGCCAGGCACTGTGCAATGACTTTTGCCTTTTGCCTTTCTTTCTATCTCTAATGCTTAGCACAGTGTCTGGCATACAGTAATGTCTTAATTCAGTGTTTGTTGACCAACTAACTGATGTATGCATGTAAGTATAAAGAAGAAATATACAAAATAAATACATGGTGATTATTTGGGTGAAGGCATTTGCTTCTGGGGCAATCAGCAGAGGACTCATAGCATCTGTCACTTAAGGTGACCTTTAAATAAGACTAGGGAATTTAAGGTGCAGAGGTAAGGAAGGAGTGGATGCCAGGCATGGGAGACAGCCTGGACAAAAAAAAAAAAAACAAGAGAGAGGATGGAATGTCTTATGAGGAACAGAAAAGTCAGTCTGGACTAGACCCCAGAGTACATGAAATGCAGTGATGTATAATGAAGCCTGGAAAAGGAGTTTGGAGTCAGGGTGTAAAGGATTTTAAATGCCAAATGGGAGAGTGTGGATTTGATCCTAGGTGACATAGGGAATTTATTGGAGTAGGGGAGTGACATGATCAGAGTGTTTTAAGAATATCACTTTGGGAAGAACTAAAAATTTATAGATCCCTAGAAATATGGGAAACACATTTCTGCTAATCTGTTACTGAAAAGAGCTATGCAAAATCCCTGAAGCTTGGGACAGTGCACTCTCCACTCTGGAAGCAGAGTGCTACCTTAAACAAACTGCTAAAAAATCAAGTGGCTGTGAAAATGAGCAAACAACAGGAAAAAAAAATCAGATTATCTTACTTTGGTGACAAGGAAGATCAAAACATGCAATCAAAAAAAAAAAAAAACAAAGTCAAAGCTCCTACATCCAAAGCCTCCAAGGAAAAAGATGAATTGAAAGCTATCAAAGTGATACCTAGGTATTGACTGGGTTAGAAGAGAAAGAGATTTGAGGCAGGGAGGCCAACTAAGGGGCTATTGGAACTGTCCACATAGGGAGTATTTACAGATTAGGAAATTGAGACTCAGAGGTTAAGTGACTTTGGTTACATAGCTAGAGCTTGTCTGAAATGGTGCTGGAGGAATCACACTCTGGGGATCCCAGATGAAACTGGAGTAAAAAAAATATATATGTGTGTAAATATATGTTTATGTGTGTGTGTGTGTGTATTTTGTATGTGTGATACTATTAGCCTCAACTGTATGAGAGACAGAATTGGGACAAGAACTTCAGAGAGGAGACATTTTTCATTCCTTCTTTGAGACACACATGGTTACCCTTTTTTTGGGACCAAAAGTAAAACCTTGTTTAAAGAAAAAGAATATGATGAGATTAGAAGGGAAAGAGTACCACTGCTTTGCCTGAATTGTGATTTAGAGTCAGTTAGTATATGTTTATTAAGCACCTACTATGTGCTCCTCTTCCTGAGTTTAAATCTGGCTTCATATATTTACTAGTTATGTGACCCTGGGCAATTCACTTAACCCTGTTTACCTCAGTTTCCTCCTCTGTAAAATGAGCTGGAGAAGGAAATGGCAAACCACTTTGTCAAAAAAAACCTAAATAGGGTCATGAAGAGCCCCACACCACTGAAAAGGCTTAACCACAACAAAATGAGCCAAGAAGGCAAAAGACTTCTTGCCCTCCAGGAGCTTACAATCTAATGGCCAAGACTATATGCAAACCAATTTATTCAAAGCAAGCTATATACAGGTTAAATAGGAAATAATTTATCCAAAGCAAACTACATGCAGGTTAAATAGGAAATAATTAACAGAGGGAAGGCACTAGAATTAGGAGGGATTAGAAAAGGCTTCCTATATAAGATGGAATTTTCCCTAGGACCTAAAGGCAGCCAGGGAAAGCCTGGTGGTTTATAGAGTTGTGTGCCTCAGGGCTTTCCACAGACTCCAAGGCTTATCCACCTGCTCTTTGGCTTTTTAGCCCAGGTCCCCTTAGAGGTGGTATGATAGAAAGGATGAAGGAAGGAATGAAGGACTTGGGAGTCAGGAAATCTGGATCAGGAGTCCTGGGACTGCCCCTGACTAGCTGTGTCATTTCTCTGGGCCTGTTTTCTCTTCTGTGAAATGGGGACAATACTGCCCATCCCAAAGAAGAAGGGATTGTCCTGAAGATCAAATGAACTACTAGGCATGAAGCCCTTTTGGTATCATATAAATGAGTGGTTACTGCTATTTTCCTATTGTCACCTTTCCTCTGAGAGGTCATATGGTGTCGATCTCAGATAGAAGCAGATTCCTGCAACTCCACACTGCCTTAGGGTTTGGGGTTGTTTTTTGTTTTGTTTTGTTTTGTTGTTTGTTTTTTTGGCTTTTGGAGGGGTAGATGGCAGGGCAATTGGAGTTAAGTGACTTGTCCAAGTTCATAGGGCTAGTAAGTGTCTGAGGTTGCATTTGAACTCAGGTCTTCCTGACTCCAGGAAACTATACTTTATCCATTGTGTCATCAGTTTTCTCATCTGAGAATGACCAATACCAATGAAATCACAGTTCTACAGTCCTTATTTGTAAACCATCTCACTTTTACCAAGTCTCCCATTCCTCCAGCTTGGCCCCTCACCACCCCCATCCAATCTCAGACTCAGGCACTTAACTTGGCTTTGGGTCTGAAGGATAGCTTGGATAGAAATAGTGCCTGGGGCTGATGATCCTGGCCATGGAATGGGAATCGGGGTTCAATTAATGGCAACAAGAGGTCTGGGTTCTAGTCCTGGTTTTGCCCCCTGACTAGTTATGAGACATTAGACAAATCATTCCATATCTCTGCTCCTTTGCAGAAATGAACTGGGGTATTTAAATTAGAGTGGTATATCAGAAGTCACTTAGTCCAATTCCCCCATTTTATGAATGGGTAAGTTGAGGTCCAGAGAGGCTAAGAGGCTTGCTTTTATCTGGTTTTTATTGGGGTTGTTGTTTGTTTTATACTCTATGATAGTAAGTAACAGATTAGCAGGGGTGGGGAACCTGGGGCCTCAAGGCCACTTGTGGTCCTCTAGGTCTTCAAGTACAGTCCTTGGATTCAGTCAAAGGGCCACACTTGAAAACCTAGAGGGCCACATGTAGCCTCGTGGTTGGTCACAGGTTCCCTACCCCTAGATTAATGTATTCCAACAAAAGATTCCTTTCACTAAATCTGACTATTTCTAAAGTCGCTGCCAAGTCTGTGGCAGGGTATATATTCCATTGAATCAGGAAGAGGTGAATTCAAATATGGTCTCAGACATTTTCTAGCTGTGTGACCCTGGGCAAGTCATTTAACTTCAGTCTGCCTCAGTTTTCTCAACTATAAAATGGGGATAATAGTACCTACCTCAAAGGGATGTTGTGAGGCTAAGGTTAGCCAGGCAATAGGGACTATATATAAATGCTTATTCTCTTCCCCTTCTCTATGAGACTAGAGGTCATATCCCAGTTCCCAGACTTTCTAGCTGTGCAATCATAGTCAAGGGCAAAGAATTTTGCCAGAATTGGAAAGAACCTTGTGAGCTCCTTGAGATCAAAGACTGCCCTTTTCTTTCCTTTGTATCTCTTAGTGCTTAGCTCAGTACCTGGCACATAGCAGGAGCAGGCACTTTGGTCAATCCATAAACATTTATTAAGCACCTACTATGTGCAGCCAGACACTGTGCCTTTAAGCCCCAACTGACCAATAATAGCCCACCCCCTCCCTGAGTAAGAATATTCTCCATATCCGACACATGACTATCTAACTTCTTGTAGCTCATTAGTGAGGAGGAACCGGCTCTCTCCAGAAGCAGTTAATCCCACTTTTTAAATTATTTCAAAGTTTCCTCTACCACTTCAACTTTTGCTCACTGCTCCTAATTCTTCCCACTGGGGCCAAGCAGCACAGACCTAATCCCTCTTTCTATTGCTTGTTCTTGAAGAATATGAAGACAGTTCCCATGACATGTCCCCCTATAAGCCTTCCCAATCACTAGGTCCTTCTGGATGCCAAGTACTTCCTCTTTATGGAGGGATAATACCAATTATACCCATCTCACCTACTTCTAGCATTCTAAGGAAAGAACTCTGTTCACTGGACAATGCTACACACACACACACATACACACACACACACACACACACACACACACACACACACTCTGCTGACATCTCTGCTCCTGTCTCCAGGGTCCTACCTCCCCCTAGTCCCATAGTTCTAGCAGCACCCCCAAGAAGATCACATAATAGAGGTTTTGGACCTTAGCTGCCCTTAACTGAGCTTAGTGTTTACTTGGGTAAATAACCTGGGCTTTTCTGCACACTCCCACCCCAGTCACATCCCCCCCCCCCCATCTGTTTCTATGGGTCTGGCCTTAGTTTTCAGTTCCCACTGCCTCAGTTTCTCCTTCTGTACAGGGGGCATACCTTTTAGGAAATGTTGGCTTCTTGAGATTGCTTCAGAAAGTGCCTCCTCCAGTGACTAAGAGGAAGCCAGCCTAGGGAGGAGCATTCCAGCCCCCATCCTTCCTAATCTCCAAGGTGACATCCCTCCCCCATCCAAGACTTCTCTTTATCATAGGAAACTTGGAGATCTACTTATCTAACCCCCTCATTTTACAGATAAAAAAAGATGGAGGCCTTGGGAGGAAAGTGACAGGCTCAAAGTCACCCACCTGGTTAGTGGCAGAGCTGGGAACAGAACCCAGAAATCCTGCCTTTCCACACAGCTGTGGCTGTTCATTTTAACCTGATTTCCCCTGGATAACAAAGAGAAAAGGGGAAGGGGCAGAGGAGTAAGCCATGTCCCTGGTGGTAGGGAAGTGGACAGAAAAGGGTGTTTGACTCAAAGGACCTTCCAGCCTCACTCCTCCAGAAGGGGAAATAGGCTGGGGAAGGTCAGAAGCCCATGGGAAAGCCTCAATTTCAGATCCCACCTCTGAAACTTGCTAAGGATAACTTTGGCCAGTTCTTTTAATCTCCCCATGCCTCTCATTTCCTCACCTATTGGGAACCCCACCGGAGTCCTTGGGTCCCAGGCTTGGGAGTGGGAGTGGAGGGTTCCCAGCCAAACCTGAACAAGGCATTTTCAGCCTGGGAAAGGTGTAACTGTCCTCCTGGAGGCTTTTTGCCTTCACTGACTACATGTAACAAGCTATAACAAATAAGGAACAATATAGACAAAATCTCAGAGCTGAAAAGGATCCTCTAGTGATCCATCCTTTCAATTTGCAGATGAGGAAACTGAGGCTCAACTAGTTAGGTTAACAGTTTAAGAACGATTTTCTAGTATTAGATAGATATGCAACCCCCCCTCCCCCCAATTTGTTCATTCATTGATGTAAAGAGTGCTCAGTGAGAAAACTCTCTCCACCTGTCAGCTCATCCAACTCTGTGAGCAAGTTTGTCTTGAGAGAATTGCCTGGAGCGTGAGAGGCTAGCCTAAGGTCAGACAGCCTGTATATGGTCTGAAGTGGGACTGGAATCCAGGTGTTCCTGCTTCTGTGGCCAGATCACTACCTGCTATGGCAGGAAGTCCCTATGTGCAGCATAGAAAGGCATGGCAAAATGTAACACTGTCAGAGCCCCCAGTTTGTTGCTCAGTAGGTGACCGCCATCTTGCATACCCCTAACCTGGGCCCTGGGCCCTGGGCCCTGGGCCCCTGGGGAAGATCTCGGGGGCAGGGATGAGTGTGTGTCCACCCCCTTTTCTTACATTAGCAGGCTCACCCAATCTAAGACCCCCCTGAAGGGGACTGGGAGAAGTTTAGGAGGCCCCCGCTTACCCC
Source organism: Gymnobelideus leadbeateri (assembly GCA_011680675.1). Classification (NCBI taxonomy): domain Eukaryota; kingdom Metazoa; phylum Chordata; class Mammalia; order Diprotodontia; family Petauridae; genus Gymnobelideus; species Gymnobelideus leadbeateri. Next base: position 85,920 of record WOXC01007785.1, on the reverse strand, counting down.
GGGTCAGTATTGAAGCCCACCCCAGTCCCGCCCAGTGCCCCTCCGCCTGCCTGCCTGCCTGCCGGAGGGACTCTGAGTCAGGCGCTGAACAGCAGGAACTGGGCGGGGGGACCGGGCCAGAGCCGAGGGGAGGAGCTGGAGAGTGAGCCTGAGCCCCAGCTGCTGCTGGAGCCCGAGCAGAGCCCAGCCAGGCTGGACCGGGACACCCGGGCTTATTAGGCCCGAACAGGTCAGCTCCACCGGCCGGGCCGAGGTCCAGTGTAGCGGAACCGCTCCCCAGCCACCATGAACTCGAGAAAGAGAGGTAACCGTCCCCCCTCCTCCCCCACCTCCTCCTGAGAAGGACTGGCAGGGATGCGGGGTGGTCAGCTCTGGGTTCCTAGGGCTGGAAGACCTGGGGGGAACAGAATAGGGATATAGAGAGGATAGTAGTCTAGCTGTGACTCGGTTTCCCTTCCTGGAACTCAGAAAGACCGGCAGGGGCGGGGCTTTTCCCGTCATAACCCCCAGAGCCCGAGAACCCCTCCTTCTAACGTTTCTCTCCTTCTCTCCCCCCCCCCCCGCCCCATCCGGGAATCCCCTGCTGTGCTCCGGGCTTTAAAAGCCGGGACTCCTCCAGACTGACCTAGGGGACCGGGCAGAGCCCAGAAGGAGGGGGACAGAGGTAGCTGAGGAGCGTCCTTGCCCCCCTTGGGTGGCCGCATTTATTTCTCGATCTTGCTGGCAGCTCCTGGGCTGCTCCAGGGTCTCCCCGGAACCCAAGCGTCGGGGCTCTGCTTTTGGGGCGGGAAAGGGAGTTTGGGGGCAGGCGCAGAATGACAGATTGTGTGGGTGCGTCGGTGCTACCCGTGGTCCGGGATCAGGGAGAGGTCAGGCTGGTTTCGGGGAAGCAGGTTCAGCGCCTCTTGGGTCTGGCTACCTCCTACCTCCTGCCCTGCCCTTGTGTTCTGTCCTGTGCCCCATCCTGGGCCCGACTCGTGGCTGTCATCATTATCATCACTACTAATAATTAATAGCTTACATTTCTATAGCCCTTTAAGGTTGGAGGGACTCTGACCTCAGGGCCTCTCCTTCCTTCCCCCACTTCTAGTGGGGAGGGACAGAGAAGCCCCTCCTCTCTGCCCCCTTTCCCTCCCCCACCCCAGCCCCCAGGGTCCTTAAGTGCAAAGTTATCCTCCAGGCCACAGCACCCATGATCCTGACCCTTTACTTTTCCCTCCCCTTCCAAGCCCTGAGATCTTAGGGAAAGGGAAATAGTTTCAGTGAGGGGAGGGGGACTGGAAAGGGAGGGCTGAGGAGGCCAGAAGGGGCAGTCCCGCCCACTCGTGTCCCTGGGGTAAACACTCGCTTCCTTCCATTCTTCAGAATCTGTTCCTTCCCTTTCCTGCCCCCTCCCAGGAGTAGGCTTGATGTGTGTGTGTATATGTTGGGTTTGGGGGGGGGGGTAGTTTAGGGAGGGAATCTCCCAGAGATAATGGAGGGAGGGCCAACTCCGGGGCTGAGTCAGTCACAGGTCCCGCCAGCTGTGATTCTGCAATGCATTTTTGCCAAGGTTTTTCTCCACCTCCTCCCCTCCCCTACCTTGACCCCCTGGAGTCTTTACCTACCCCAGCCATCCCTCCTAATCCCTCCCCCCTCCTGGGTATCACTGGACTTGGGCCAGGGACTGGTGAGGGCAAAGAAGGTTTTGGGAAGTTGGAAGGGCTGCAGGAAGGGGAGCCCAGTAGCTGCCAAGCAGAGTCCCCACTCCACCTGCCTTGCAGGCCCTGTGATTACCTCTGTCCTAAGCTTCTCTCATTACCTCATGTTTTGACTGGGAACATCCCTGCTGAGAGATGGCGTCTCAGAGAGGCTGTATTCTCTCCCTTTTCCTACCCCAGGGACTACCCTGTTTGGAACAGTTAGCCCCAGGGCAGTAAGCAAGAAAGGAGCCCTTGGATTGGGATTTAGGGGTCCAGCCGAGGACCTCTCCCTCTTCCTCTCCTCATCTTCCCTGATCCGATTACATCTGTAATCCAATGGTGAAGGGGGAGGAGGTGGAAAGCTGTTGTTACAGAGACAGAAGGACAGGCTAGAAGGGGGGCAGGACCCCCTTCTCACTCCATCCTTTAGAGCTCAGCCAACTGGAACAAGTTGTGATGGTCCAGGGTTGGGAGTCTGGACCCCTGGCTTCAGTTCCAGACCCCTCTGAGCCATTTGTTTTGCATCTCTGCCCTGACCCCAGTTTCAGGGAAGAGCTGGAAGAAACTCTGGGATTCCCCCTCCTGGGAGGGTGTCTTTGCTGAACTCCAAGCTTGGCCCTTTGCTCCCTAAGGGTTGGGGAATTCATCCACCTACCCCTCCCTTTATTTCCTTCCTCTTCTCATCAGGGAGCCCTTCTCGGACTCATTCGATGATGTCGTTGTCTGTTCGGCCTCAACGTCGAATTCTCAGTGCCAGGATCAATAGGAGCCAGTCCTTTGCAGGTGTCCTGAGTGGCCAGGACCGGGGGGGCAGGTACTGAGGGAAAGGCCAAGGGTGTGGAAGGTCTAGAGTGGGCAGCTGATAAGGATGGGATATGTGGAAAGGGACTATAATGGGTGTCAGTGAATTTTCAAGTTAGGACTCTTCCTGTCTTCATTCTTTACTGCTGCCTCCTCTTTTCAGGAGCTTAGCAGCCTTCAGCCCCCCTGTTGCCCCCCGAAAAACACCTGCCATTGTCCGAGTCTCCAGGATGTTCTCCATGGCACATCCACCTCCAAAGGTGCCTCAACCAGAGCGGCTGGACCAGGTGTATGAAGCCCTGAAGAGGGGCCTAACGTAAGGATGCTCTTCCTTCCTAGGCCAGTCCCCAAATGACCTATGGGACCCTCTCACATCATAATCCTGGGGGACCTCCTCATAGGAACCCCCCATACACAGAAATTTTAGGTCCAACCCTCTACTAGTCCCCAAGCCCCTTTTCCCACACATATACTCTTTTTAGTAGCATTTTATTTTTTCCAATTATATGTAAAGACAATTTTAAACATTCATTTTTTATAAAATTTTGAATTCCAGATTTTTTCCCTCCTTCCTCCCCCTCAAACAATAAGCAATTTGATATAGGTTATACCACACATATACTCTTATATCAAGAATCCTACCTACCCCCTCTATTTCCCAGCCATGACCTGGAATCCTGCCCCTACCTCCACCACACACCCCCCAGCCCAGTCACCCCAAGACTGAAGGCCAACTACAGACAGACCAAGCTGTCTTGGTTTCCTCCTTGAGGATTATGTGTGAATCTGCCTGGGAAGAACTGGTGGAACCACCATCCTAAACACTTTCACACTTCTCCCCAGGGCCTACCTGGAGGTGCATCAGTTAGAACAGGAGAAACTTCAAGTTCAGATCAGAGAATCTAAGAGAAACTCTAGGCTGGTGAGTGATTTGGGACCCTTCCTTCCCTTTAAACCACTTGCATGAACTGGGAAGAGACCTAGATCCTCGGGGGAGGTAGGGAGATGGGGGAGAAAATTTCTGTATTGGAATGTAGTTGGACTGATTCTTGGTTGCTGTCATGTGGGTGGGGTCTCTCCCTGCCATTGTCCAAGATAGCTCCTGAGAGGCCACTCATGGGATCCATAATTTACCTAGGACATTTTTGGACTCTTTCCTGATTCCAGAAGTTTGAACTATTGGCAATAGTCTTCTAAATGGTCTCTCTGCTTCCAGACTCTTTCCTCTCCTCTCTCTCTTTCACATTTCTGCCAAAACAATCCTCCCCAAACACAGGAGTGACCTTGAACTTCCTCCAGGGGCTTCCTATTGCCATATCAAATACAGAATTCTCAATCTAGCTTCAAGGCCCTCCCCAATAGAGTTCCAATCAGGTCGGGTTTTATTTCACATTACTCCAATTCACACCCTCTGCATTCCAATCAAGTGGGACTACTGACTCTCCCCCAAATGCAGCATTCCATGTCCATGCATTCATACTTGCAGGCCTTCTCCCAAGCCTGGAAAGCTCAGCCTCCCTCCTCATCCCTTGTCATAACCTTTGTATTCCTTCAGAGCCTTACTCAGACAATGTTACCAACTTCTCTGTTCATCAGCCTTTCTTCGCCCCCAGTTATTAATATTCTTTCCTTCCCTAAACAACACTGACATCTTTATACATATTGCATGCCCCTAATTTTGTGTATGCTCCTTGAGGGCTGGGGCTGTGCCATTTTTGGTTTAATATTCCCAACATCCCAGCACCATGCCCTGAACATTGTCATTCTGTCTTATCCTACTCATTGTAACCCCATTTGGGGTATTCTTATCAGAGATACTGGAGTGGTCTGCCATTTCCTTCTCCAGATCATTTTACAGATGAGAAAACTGAGGCAAACAGGGTACAGTGACTAGCCCAAGGTCACCAGGTCTTCCTTACTCCAGGCCCAGTGCTCTATCCATTGCTTAATCAAAGTTGAAAAAGTTTAATTGAATTCCTCCAGGATTTATTCCCTCATCTAATCTATTTGGTTTTTTTCCCCATCTTCTTCACCAAGGTACCCAAAGATTCTCCTACTATTGCTATAGATTAAAGGAAAGGATTTAATCAAAGAATACTAAAAGGTATACAAAGTACCCAAGGTTGTAAGAGAGAGTTTGGAATAGTGGAAAGGGTTTGGGACTAAGAATCAGGAGACCTGGATGCTGGGCTTGGCTTTACCACTATGTGGAAATTCTTGAAAGGTGCTTCTTTCTGGTCCTGTTTGCTCCTCTATAAGATGAGGGACCAGGACTCATGAGCTCTCAGGTTCCTTGTAGTGCTAATGTGGTTTGAATCCAAGGATTGGCTTTGCAAGCCCATCCCAAGACACCAGTGTCATTCTTGTCCCACAGAGCAAATCAAACATGTACTCTTAGCAAAGTTCCACCTTCCAGCCTCAGGAGTGTGTCTTCCACTTCAGTGCCTTTTTTTTTCCATCTTGGCCCATCTCTGGTTCTCTTCTTGGCCCTCTCTCAGTCCCATCCCTTCCTAGAGCACTTCTTGACTCAGGAAGTAGCCAGATGTTCCTAAAGCATGCCATTCTCCATCTCCCCAATCCTACATCCATCATAGGTCTTACAGAGCGGTGGAAGGGGCCTCTCTGGTGTAAATGATACAGAACAGAATGCTAATTTAAATGAAAAACTCAATTCACAAAGGGTCATTTCACAACATCCTCCAACCCTCAGAGCCCCTCTCAATCTTGAATATGGGTTAGGGAATAAAGAATGACAGGATAAGAAAGAGCTTAGCCAGCAGTGTTCGAGTAAATGTTTAGCAACTAGTTAGGGGACTTGGGGGAGGGAGTGAGAATATAAACAGATACACTTTTAACTTTAATCTGCATTATTAAAATTTTTTCCATTACTTCTTCAAAGTCTAGAAAATCAACAGAACAATATATCCTACCCTGATATGTAGCACGTCCATATTTCTGAGGAGTAAATGCTCACACAGAACACTTAGTAACAGGTTCTAGCTAGGGAGTTGGAGCTAGCTCCAGCACATACCCCCCACCTTCCCTTTGCCCTTCCTCTTCTCACAGCCCTTTCCAGCCCTTTCTCACAGCCCTCTCCAGAGAGAGTCCTTCACATATCCAGTTAAGTCCAGTAGGTTTCTGTCCCCCTCTCCATTCCCTTTCATCACTTCTCCTCACATGCATGCAACAGTAGGGCAATAAGTCCTTCATTCTCAGTGCTACACACCCCTACTACCCAGGACCCCCATCTCTTATGCTTCTCATCTTGTCTTAATTTATTCCCCCATACAGGGCTTTCTCTACGAGTTGGACAAGGTAAGTGAATCTAAGACAGAAGTTGGGGGCTTGACCAAGAGGATAAGTAAATTAGGATGTGAGAGGTCAGAGGGCTGGGGAGAGGGAGTAGGAAGAAGCAGCCCCTTCCTCCCATCCCCCACCCCAGCCCAACCAGCCCTTTTCTCATCAAAACCTTATTTCCTCAGCAAGTGAAATCTATTGAGCGTTTCCTCCGGCGCCTGGAGTTCCATGTCAGCAAGGTAAAAGCAGTGGTAGAGCGGCACAGAACCATGAAGGGGATTGGGAGGGAGAAGCAAGGGAAAGATTGAGATATTGAGTTAAGATGCCAGGGCTGGTGCCTTTCTCCTTGGGGTGGAAGGGGTGGCTTTTGGAGGTTCACAGATTATAGAACCAATGATGGGGCTGCCTGCTGGGATGCTTCTCACTTCTCTCCACCCTCTTCTGATCCCTTCTTGGTCTTCTCCTCCAGATTGATGAGCTATACGATGGGTATTGCATCCAGCGGCGGTTACGGGATGGAGCACACAACATGGTTCGGGCTTATACTTCAGGGACTCCTGGGAGTCGTGAGGCCAGGGATAGCCTGGCTGAGGCTACTCGTGGACACCGAGAGTACACTGAGGTGAGAAAGTTGATTGACATCTGGAGAACAAAGAAGGGGAGTGGGGTGAGGCTTCTTTGTAGGACTTTGGGGAGGCAATAATGCTTCTTGATTCTCTCTCCTTTCCTGTTCCCAGAGCATGTGTTTGCTAGAAAGTGAACTTGAAGGACAATTAGGTGAATTCCACCTCAAAATGAAAGGTGTGTATAAATGGTGGGGAAGGCTACATCCTAGCTTAGGGAAAAGATACCAGGGGGACACAGGGAGCCCCAAAAGAGGGAGGGAAACTTGAAAGCTCTCAGACTCTCTCTCTCATTCTCTTTTCAGGACTAGCTGGTTTTGCCCGGCTGTGTGTTGGAGACCAATATGAGGTACTGTGGAAACAGTGAATGGGGAGGCAGGTATTAGGGAGGAAGTTGTTTTTACCTGCAGATTATCTCTGTCTCTCAGGGGGAGTGATATACAGGTTGTCATCCTTATCTCTGGTAGCTGCTATCACTTTTCTGTCAGGCGGTAGGTTGAGAATGGCGTTGCTCATTGTCCCTCTTCCTCAGATCTATATGAAATATGGGCGTCAGCGCTGGAAGCTACGAGGGCGCATTGAAAGCAGTGGGAAGCAGGTTTGGGACAGTGAAGACATGGTCTTCCTGCCGCTGCTCACAGAATTCCTCTCCATCAAGGTGACTACAGTTCCCTTGTCCCCAGTACCCCAGTCCTTCTGGGTAGACACAAGCTCTCCCCACTGCTGCTGGCTCACTGTCCCCCTGGCCTGCCCTACAGGTCACAGAACTAAAGAGCTTGGCAAACCACGTGGTGGTGGGCAGTGTCTCTTGTGAGACCAAAGACCTGTTTGCTGCTCTCCCCCAAGTTGTGGCTGTGGATATTAATGACCTGGGCACCATCAAGCTCAGCCTCGAGGTCACTTGGAGGTTAGTGCCTGGGAGGGGGCCACCATATGACAGGAAGAGAAGTAGCCTATTGTCAGAGGGGGGAGAGGACAGTTGTTCCTGTCTCTAAGCAACACCCTGACTTTCCCATCAGCCCCTTTGACAAGGATGACCAACCTTCAGCGGCTTCCACGGTCACCAAGACCTCCACTGTCAGCAAGCGCTTTTCCACCTACAGTCAGAGTCCTCCAGATACCCCTTCACTGCGGGAACAGGCTTTCTATGTGAGTGTTCCTTAACCTCCCCTCCTTGAGAGATTAGGCCTTTCACATGAGGACCACCCTACCAACTCCTTCCCAAGACTGCCCATTGGGCAAGGCGGCTCAGCCACTCAGACCAGGCTGTCCATGTAACTGTCTTTGGCAGGGGTATCACCTCAAGACCCCAAGAGTCTTGCTTTCTTTTCTCCTCTGACGCAGCCCTAGGCAATAGTCTCATTGGAAGGAATGGCATGAGGCTCCATGGATGAACTGGGGGGCTCTGACTGGGTCCTGTCTCCTCTCTTCCTTACACGACTCTCTCCCTCACTTCTCCTTGCCAGAACATGCTCCGTCGTCAGGACGAGCTAGAGAATGGAACAGCTTGGTCCCTGTCCTCAGAGTCTTCAGATGATTCCTCCAGCCCCCAACTCTCAGGGGCTGCCCGCCTCAACCCACCCTCTCGGCCTCTCGTACAACAACCTGAGGCTCCTCCGATCCACATCGCCTTCTCTCGTCCAGAGGTCCCCCATCCCTCAGGGGAGGCCCTGGAGGAGGAGGGAACCAAACCCCCAGTCTTAGCCAATGGGCACATTCCCTATAGCCGAACTCTGAGCCACATCAGCGAGGCGAGTGTGGATGCTGCATTGGCAGAGGCTGCCATTGAATCTGTGGCCTCAGAGAGCCGTGCTCAGGGCCTCACCTCCTCTGCACACCCAGACTCTACTGATCCTACCCCACTCCCTGCCCCAGAAGCACATCCAGACCCCTTAAACCCAAGCCCCACCCTCTCTTGTTTAGACCCAACCACTCTGCATGAAAGCCTTACCCCCTCACCCTCAGAACCAGTCACTTTAAATCTGAATTCCTTTCCCTTACACCCAAGACCATCTGAGTCTGATTTTCCCCATCCAGACTCCATCCCAGATCCCATCTCTCCTTGCCCAGACTCCGTCCACTCCCATCCAGAGCCTGACCCCTTGCACTCTGCCCATGGCTCTGTCCATCCAGACTCTTCCCCGTCACACTCAGACCTTGCCCCCATGTTCCCAGTTACCAGCCCTGAACCCATAAACCAGATTTCTCCTTCCCCAGCCCCAATCCTGTTGCACTCAGACCCTGTACCCCCACACTCAGAGACATCTTACCCCCATTCATACCCTGTCTCGTCACACACAGATCCCACAAAGTCACCCCTCCCAGACAATTCCCCCAGGCCCCCTGGAATGCCTCAGGTTCCAGTCCAGGAGGCAGTTGATATGCCCCTAATGGAGGCCAAAGTTCCTCCCCAGAAGGGGCTGCTGGAGCAGGGAGCAGAGCCAAGGGACACAGGGCTGGAAGAAGCCCTGGGGGCCTTGAGCTCTGCCCTGGATGATTATCGGGGCCAGTTTCCAGAGCTACAAGGACTGGAGCAGGAGGTGACTCGGCTTGAGAGTCTACTTATGGTGAGGGGTAATGGATATGTCGAGGAGAGGGAGGGAGAAAAGGAGGAAGGAATGATCCATCACGCCCTTCTGTGTCTGCAGCAGAGACAAGGCATGTCCCGAAGCCGGGCGTCCAGCCTCAGCCTAACTGTGGAGCATGCACTGGAGAGTTTTAGCTTCCTCAATGATGATGAAGACGAGGATGATGGGCCTGAGGACAGGTGAAGAAGGGGCTGGGGTACAGGTGAGGGAGGGACTATTGAGTGAGATCAAGAAAACAGAAGAGTAAAGGTGGAGGGGGAGCAGAGGGGAGGCAGTTAGGATTCACTGGGAAGGGGACCTGTATCTAACCTTCACCTCCAGGTCTCCCCTCTCTGTGTCTCCATCTGCCCCCGGTGCCCCCTTCCTGGGGCTCTCAGTGTCTTCCTCCTTAATCTTCAGAATACCCCCTCCCAGTACCCCCATTCTGTCTACCTCTAGTTCTGCCTCTCTCCCTCAGTCTCATTTTGGACCTGCTTTCTGGATATGCCCCCCCATCATCTCCTCCCTCACGCATGGCTGGAAACCGGCCTCATCATCTTCATCACACCCCTTCGGCCCCCACATCCTCCGCCCAGCATAGGCGGAGACTCTGGTCCCTTGATGAACTCCCTCGGAGCAGCTTTCGTACTGTCCGCCTCCGTGACCAAGCTTTGTCCCTTCTCCCCTCAACACTGCTCCAGTCCAAGGCCTCAGCACCTCTGGCCTTCTACCAGAGCCCCTACTCCTTCCTTTGGGGCTCTGTCTGGTCACTTCATCACTGGCCTTCCCATCTTCAACCTGGTGACTTCTCTTCCCAGCACTCAAAATGCAAGCGCCAGTCTGCCCCTCTGACTAGGTTTCCTCTCTGCCCTCCCTGAGACCCATCTCACCCATTCAAATACACTCCCATCACTATAAGCCACACTGGCCCCAGCTCAAAGGCCTCACATCCAGGAAGGCCAGTTAGCAGAGCCATGTATGTGTATGTGAGGTCATCTGTCCATCCATTTGTTGTCTTCCATCCAACCTGTCTGTAACTAGGGGTGGGAGAGGGGGCTGAGGATGGGTCTGCATCTCAATAAATGTACCCTGGGCACCATAACGGTGATACTCTGCCTCTGATGGTCTGGACAGGAGGTGCTCACTCCTCAGGTCTCCCTGCAGGACGTTGAGCAGCCCAGGGCCTGAGTCTGAGGATGCCCTGGACTCCTCTACGCCTGGCCCCCTCAGCACTGGCTGCCCTGCCCTGGACACAGCCCTGGTTTTGCACCTTCAGCACTGTGGCCACCTCTTGCTGGTGAGGCCAACAGCCCTCCCCCAGTACATTAGCCTATTACTGACCCCAAGAGTCTAGCATGCTAGGACCTTCAGTCTCCACTGTCCCACTGAACACTTGTAACCTCATATGAACACACCTGACCTTTGCATGCTGGGAGTTGCAATCCCTGGGCTCCACACCATATTTCTAGGCCCCCTGTGCTACCCACTATCCCCAACCCTGAACAGGGGCTGAATAGAACCCCTCCTACTCCCTGTGTCTGAGGTGGCCCTGGCTGGTCTCTGCTCTTCAGAAACTAGGCACCTTTGGGCCCCTACGATGCCAGGAAGCATCAGCATTGGAGCGGCTGCTTCGGGAGGCCCTGGTGCTGGAGGTGGTGTGCCAACTTTGTGGGGGGCAAGTGGGCAAGGCCACCTCTGCTCAAGAAGGTAAAGGCACCCACTCCCTTCTACCCTGGAGCAAAACTGGAAAATCTGCCTCCATCCTTTTTCTCCAGAATTCTGCCTTTCTGCCCTCCCCTCCCCCTAGAGATCTGCCCCCCCCTCCACCCAGTCCAACAAGCCCTCCATTGACCTGCTCAGTGCTGCCCCTCATCAGCCCTCCTCATCCCACTGACCACTCCCCTCCAAACCCCCTGCCCTCCCAGTGCTGCAGTTCTCTGTTCCCCGGCCGGGCTTCCTGCCCTTCTGGAACCTGTGCACTGAGGGAGGCAATCTCTTGGTCTGTCCTGTGGAGCGCATCCTCTTTACCTTCTGCAGCCAGTATGGAGCCCGGCTCTCACTGCGCCAGCCAGGCCTGGCTGAGGCTGGTGAGTGAGAATCCCTCTCTCCCCAAGTACTGGTCAAACCCTCTCACAACCAACTCATAAATATTTACTTAGTGTGTACTGTGTTCAAGGTGAAGGATGAACTGAGACACGCAAAAAATGTATGGCAGATTGCCCAACCTCAGAGTACAGGTGGAGACAGGATAGCAGATCAGGGGAAAAGAGCCGGAGCTGGAAGGAACAGAAGAGGCTGCCTTGGCCAGCTTCCCTGTTTTATTAGGGGATCAAACTCAGGCCTCTAAAGGCCTCATGACTTGCCAAGTTGACCTGGGTAGTGGATAATGAATCTCAGACTCAGCTTATTTCCTACCTACAAATCCCAGCGTTCTTTTGTTGCTACAGCAGCTTACACATTCAGATGGGGGGTAGAGCAAGTGCTTTCAGAGTTCAGAGAAGGGATTGAGCGCTCTGGGACAGGTCTAATCAGGAAAGATTTCCTGGCAGAGATGTGCTCTGAGATGTGCAGCAGGCAGATGAGGCAGACCTAGGCACTCATGGGGGCTGGAGAGTCACATGCCGGGTCTCCCATGACATCCCTCACGGACACACCCACCACCCATATCTATTTTCCCAGTGTGTGTTAAGCTCCTAGAGGATGCCATGGGACAGAGGCTGCCCAGGAGGCCTCGATCAGGGCCTGGGGAACAGCTCACAATCTTCCAGTTCTGGAGCCACATCGAGGCCTTGAATAGTCCCTCCATGGAGGCTTATGTCACAGAGACAGCTGAAGAGGGTGAGTAGTCATTCCTTGGACCCACAGATTGAGAAAGTATGTGAGTGCATGTGCATGCGCATGCGCACACACACACACACACACACACACACACACACACACACACACACACTCTGTCCCTGTTGTATAACTGCAGTGATTGGTGGTTGTGCCTATACTAGTGGGGTCCTCTCTTCCCTTCACAGCTGTGATGGGGTGGGGGGCAGGGAACAAACCCCATTTTGTCAACATCACTCTAGCCCACCTCTCCCTGCCCTTCTCACTTTTCTCTCAGTGTTGCTTGTAAAGAACTTGAATTCAGACGACCAGGCTGTGGTGCTCCGGGCCCTGAGACTGGCCCCTGAGGGGCGGCTCCACCGGGATGGACTCCGGGCCCTTAGCTCCCTTCTCATCCATGGTAACAGCAAAGTGATGGCTGCTGTCAGCACCCAGCTTCGGAGTTTAGCCCTGGGCTCGGACTTCCGGAAGAAGGTCAGGGTCAGACCAAAGGGCCTGGGCTTAAAACAGTGGGCACAGTGGCTCATTCTGCCTTCTCTCTCTCTCTCCTCCAGGCCCTGCTTTGTTTTCTGGAACAACTTGAGGATGAGGATATACAGACACGGGTGGCAGGGTGCGTGGCTCTGGGCTGTCTGAAGGTAATGTGTCTCCAAGCTTCCTGCCCTGCCCTCCAAAGTCCCCACACTGTACTGACCACTCTACTGGTCTGTGACCATTCCACTGGCCCACCCCTTGTCCTTTCCCCATGGCTTAGATCCCAACTCACCACTGACCCTCTTTGTCCCCAGTGCTTCCTCCTAGCTGGGTCCCATTCCCATGAATGTTTCAGCTCTTTTCATATGTTGCCCTTTCTCCAACCAGGCTCCAGAGGGCATTGAACCACTGGTGTACCTGTGCCAAACAGACAAAGAGGCTGTGAGGGAAGCTGCTCGGCAGAGTCTCCTGCAATGTGGTGAGTGTGTCACAGTTCTGAGCTGCTGCTCTTCATGGCCAAGTCCAGGAGGTGGGGGAGGGGTTGTTACCCAAGGCCAGTGGGAAGGAAAGGCAAACCTGGAAGGGCAGAACTGCTTGACCCTGACCCACTGTGCCCTTCTCTAGGGGAGGATGGGCAATCAGCTCACCGACGGCTGGAAGAGTCTCTGGAAGCTCTGCCCCGGATCTTTGGGCCAGGAAGCATGGCCAGCACTGCATTCTGAGCTCCCTATCTGCTCTCTATCCCAGGAGCACAGGGGACTTGGGAGTCACTGCCTATTCCCTCGAGCCCCTCCCCTCCTACCACCTTTCAGGGCTGGCCCTGCCCTGGGAGCCCCTAACCTGATGGGCCCAACTGACATTGGCAGGGGTAGGCTGGGTGTCAGGACCCAGGTTCCAGGGTTCCCTCCCATCCTACAGATTCCTATAAATATAAATAATATATTCTTCTGCTACCCCCAGCAGAGACCACCAACCTGCAGTCAAGTGCCTCCCCAGCCTCCATCAGGCTTCCCTCACCACACTGGTGTCTGGGATCCCCTTCTAGTCCCTGGTCACCCTGCCTCTCTCCTTCATGTCTGATTTTGTATTTTATTTACAGAGTTTTGCAGAAAATAAAAGGCAAAATCTCTTTCCAATGCTGAGCAGCCTTGTCACTGTCATTGTGGATCACCCTGTCTCGCCCATCCTCCCAACTCTAAATTCATCAGGGGAGAGAGGAGACTTGGAGAATCTAGGTCCTTGGCTTCAGCCATACTGTTGTCACCCTTTCACTGAGGACCCTGGCATGCATTTCTGCCTATGCACCAAAAGTGTGTTGATATAGGCAGAAGGGTGTATACCTGATAAAAGCTAACAGTATAGTTAACAAAGCATTTCTCACATACACTGTCTCTCTCTCTCTCTCTCTCTCTCTCTCTCTCTCTCTCTCTCTCTCACACACACACACACACACACACACAACCTTTGAGATAGGTATTGCATCCACATTTTGCAAATGGGAAAACTGAGGCTCAGAGACTTAATTTTCCCAAGATCACACAGCTAGTAATTGTCAAAGGAGAAACCTGAACTCAGATCATGTGAGCCAACAAGGATCATCTTGGCCAGCCTTGTCCAACTGTCTTGTCTGATCAGGAATCCTTTGACTCCACGTCCAGGGCTGCTTCCTTTAGAACCTGATGCCTCCAGAAGTTTGATGTCCTAACAAGCACTCATAAAATAACTGTATAAACAGGCATGGAGATCTGAGCTCTCTTCCTTCCCTCAGCCCAGCAAGCTAGTGGGAAGGGCAGTCACGGACTATGGGTCTTTAATTTTGCTTGCAATTTGTCTTTGAACTTGCTTGGAGACTAGGCCTGAACCTCCAGATTACTTAGTGCAGCCAGTATTGGGAGCTCAGGACCCTGGACAAGGCTGGATCCCAGGAGGCTGGAGGACTCTTGAGAGGATGGGGAAAATACTGAAAATGGTAAGGATGGGGGTGGGAAGGAAGGTGCAAGGTAGACACTGAAGGATAAAGAAAGAAGAAGAAAGAAAGAAAGAAGAAAAAAAGAAGAAACCAAAGTCTTGAAAAGAGGGAAAAAAAACAAACTGAAGTGGGTCTGGGTACTGAAGCAGGTGAGGACAGAAGCAGGTTAGAACCGCTGGGCCTCCTCCAGAGGGCGCCAAAGTCTGTGTCTGAGCCAGGCAGAGATGACAGAGGAAAACTCAGAGCAAGGGAAGGGCGGGGCAGCCCAGGAGAGGATCAGGTGAGAAGGGCCTGAGCCTAAGAGTCTCATTAAGAGGAGCTGTGCCTATGAAGGGACTGATAGAGGGAGTGGGGAAGGCCAAAGATTAGGACTATGGGGAGATGGAGATAAGAGAAGGCTGTATAGTGGAAATATACTTATTTCAAGTCACAGGACCTGGGTTCGAATCCAGCCTTTGCTAATTACTATGTGACCTTAGGTACCTGCTTTTACTCCTATGGGTCTTGGATTCTGCTGCAAAACATTGAGGCTGGACAAATTGATGTCTGCTCCAGCTCTAGTTTCCATCAGGAGAGGACCAAAGACTGAGAGTGTCAGAGATGGGTGAGGGAAGGGGGACAACAGGGGAACTAAAGGCCAGGGATGGTGGCCCACCAGTATAACTCCCCCTTCCCCAAGAGCAAAAGGCCTCCAGGCTGCTTAGCCAGAAGCAGACTGTCCAGGCTCCATCTTCTGTACCAATTAGTGTTGGAGTCAGGCTCATGAGGGATCACAACACTTCAAGCCGATGCGAGACAGGGAAGGCCAAACTCAAAAAGATTTTTTTTTAATAAAAAAGAGCTTAAAGCTAGATTTTCACAGGGACAGGGAGGAATGGAGCTCTCAGTTCCTATGGTGTCTCTGCAGTTAACCCTTTTTATGTTACCAAAGTTCCACCTGAGTACTTGGTGAAGTGGCAGCCCAGGTATTCCTTTATCTAGAGCTCCCAGTTCCAGGTCCAGTGGAGGCCCTGAAAGGATTACAAAGGGAGGTTTGGGGAAGGAGACCCTTGTAATGGCAGAGGGGAGGTGAGAGCTCCACAGAGACCCTGAGTTACAGAAATTGAGCTGGAAGGGGGTGTAGCTGAGGCTACAGAAGCCAGGAAGAAGGGGAATGTGGCAGTTCACGTCAAAGATCCAGTAGCACTTAGGAAGACCTGGGAAATAACAGCCCAATGAACCCTTGGACCTCAGGGCTCAAACCACAATTCCCCCTAATTCCTAATTCCAAATCATTCCATAAAGATATGGAATTTTCACTCCTGGGTTTGTCTTAGGTCTACCCCATCTGTCATGGGGAAAGAAGGAAGACATTTGGGGGGGGGGGTTCCCTTACATACTCAGTGCATTCCATTCTCTCTTCCTTTACATGTTGTAATATTACAAGACATCTCCCCTGCCTTTACAATGAAAGAGACCGGCTGAAAAATCTGCATGTACTAATTGCAAATATACACACGCATACTGTGTGTTTCTAGGTCTGTGTGTACACTACCAATGACTTGTTTCCAGAGTTCAACACCCTTTCTACTCCAGACTCATCATCAGGGTAACCTCTTTGTGTGATAATGTCCCTCATGGGGACCCCTCCAGTACATCCTGATCCTCTCCAAACCCAAAAGAATTGTGGTGGATAAGTTGGAGGGAGTGAAGTGGGGAGGGGGGGGGGCTGGCTTTGACCCTAACCACTTGCTGGGGAAGTTGAATAGAAGAATATGGCAACAGGAACCTTCACAGGAAGCACCTGTTGTCAGGATGCAAGAGTGGTCCCTGGGTTCAATGAATCTAGCTGAGGCAGAGAAATGAGGTCACAGAGGAGCCAACATGAAGTCTGTGATGAGTGGGACCCTCAGGTTTTTAGCCTATACCTTTGAGGAGTCTTCTCTCAGGACCCTCAGTGGCCATGGAAAGTGTATGTGTGTGTATAACTAAGTAGACTAGTGGTGATGAGCTGGGGAAGGGGGGAGGGAAGGTAGAGAAAAGTGGATGTTGGTAATGGCAAGAAGCACCTCAAAAGAATAAACCATGATGGTATGAAGTGGAAACTCCTCAGGATAGAAACACACTAAATATTAAGGGACCACCAGACTGGATTTGCTAGCCCAAGTCTCTCAGTCTAGAAGCTCCTAGCAAGGGGACCAGTGAGTGTGGGATCTGTGGAAGTATCAGGAAAAAACCACCTTCCATCTTAGGGTATTGGAGAGAGTAGGAATCACTAAGGGTGAGGGGCTATGAAACAGGAGAGAAAAGGGATCATTTCTGGCTGTTCTAACATACCAATTCAACCCTAAGGCATCAGCCCCAGTGTAAGCCAGAACTCTTTCCTGGGAATTCCAGCTCCTGACACCTCCAAAGAGGTGGGGAGGGGCAAGACTACTCAATCCTTCTCCCCCTCACCAGGGGGTCTTGGCAAAGCACAGAAAAGATGGAAAAGGCAATCACTGAAATGGCATGAGGGGGTGGGAGTAGGATTTGAAGTCAGAGGACCTGGACTCAAATCTTGCCTCTGCTAATTGCCACCTTGGGACTTTGGGTAAGTCACCTAGCTACTGTGTGAAATGGTGGAGGTGAAGTAGGTGCTGGACTAGACAATAACCACCGTTTATAGACTGAAGTCAGCAAAATACTTTATGAACATGACTGCATTTGATTCTCACAACAATCCTAGGAGGGAGATGCTATTATCATCCTCATTTTTTAGATGAAGAAACTGAGGCAGGCAGAAGTGACTTTCCCAGGTCAAACAGCTGGTAAGTGTCTGAACTTGGATTTGAATTCAGGGCTCCCTAATTCCAAGTCCACCTATCTACCTGTGGCACTTCCTAGCTGCCCATAAATGCTATGGAGGAACCAGTTTAGAGTTGGGGTAAAGAGGGTTAGAAGTAGGTCTGAGCGGTTAGGAGCAAGGGTAGCTGGGAACAAGAGAAAGTTAGACTTTGTTTATGTATATGTGGGAGGAAGAAGCACAGCAGGGGCATATGTAAATGAGCACTGGCAATGAGGCATGAGAGAAAAATAAACTCAGGAGTGCAGTGAATTAAAAAATGTGTGCTAAACCACAAAACAGAATAATCCCAACGCATGTAAAACGTCTCATTCTCCACAGGGGCCAGGGATGCTCTGAGCACAGGGGGCCTTAGGGTAAGGCCCTGAAAGCTCTGGACTGCAGATCCACCTTCCTGCACCCCAGGCTCAAGGGAATTTTTCTGCCTCGGTCCAGCAAAACCTTAGAAATAGAGTCTATGTCCCTAAAATAGCAGTTCAATAAGGTTTTGTTATCAATAAGGTTGTTGTGAGGGTCAAATGAGATAACAAATGTGAAGGGCTTAGCACAGTGCCTGGCACACAAGTCCTATATAAATGTTAGCTATTATTGGTGGTGGGGGTTGTTAAGTGAACATTTGGTTTTTAGTTTTGGGGTTTTTTTTTTGTTTTACTGTATTTTTTTTTACATTACTATATCTTTCCAAAGATCCCAATAGAGCCCTCCCTTGTAACAAGTACAATCAAGTAAAATAAATCAAAACATTGGTCACCTCTAAAAATGTCAGCCTCGTTGTGCACATATGGTTCCTCACCTCTCTGCTGAGAGGCTACAGGCACCTCCCCATCGGGGCTCTGAGGTCACAATTGGCCACTGGCCAGAGTTCTGAAGGCTAATCAAATACTCTTTCCAGACTCCTGCTTGCCTTCCCCCCCTGCCCCCCCACACTGCCCTGTGGGGGTCCCACCAGACAACTCCTGCTCATCCTTCCTCTCACCCTCACCTCAACCCCAGGCACCTGAAATCAGGTATCCAATCAAGTTCCAGTCACCAGCTAATAAGACTGGTGACATTTAAGCCAAAAGAACCCCGCTGATAAATGTGACCTACTGTTTTAACGTGTCCCCACCACAGCAGATTAATCAAGGAGACGGTACGCTGATTCCACCCAGAATCTCTTGGTTGGAAAGTCAATCCGTGTCCAGAAAGGAGAGATACGGCACACTCTTCCCTTTTGCCCAGAAAAACTCATAAAGAGGAATAGCATGGGTAGTTTTTATGTTGCCTGATGTCAGCAAGTGAATGAAAGACTTGGCTACCAATCCAATGAGTTTGCCATTTCCACACCCAGCTATATCAATCAATCAACAGGCATGTATTAAGTGCTTACTATATGCCAAGCACACTGTGCTGTGCACTGAGAATACAAAGAATGAAAAAATAGTCTCTGCCCTCAAAAGGAGCTCACAGTCTAACAGCAACAATATCTACTCACATATAAGATACAGAGCACATGGAAGATGACCTAAGAGGAGAGGGACTGAGCAGCTGGGAGAACTAGAAAGGCCTCCTTTGAGGGAAGCCAGGAAGTGTAGGTGAAAAGGGAGAGTCAAGGTCCTGGAACAGCAGCTCTAGACCCTGGAAATGCAGTGCGGTGTGCTGGCCCTGGAGTCAGGAAGACAGGCCTGAGTTCAAATGTGGCCTCAAAACACTAGCATGTAACCATGGACAAGTCACTTTACCCTGTTTGCCTCAGTTTCCTCATCTGTTACATAAGCTGGAGAAGGAGATAGGCAAACCACTAAGAGCCCAAATGGGGTCACTGAACATATAAAACAAACAGTAGTTTACCCACCTAGGACGAATGGTGGGGGTCAGGAAGGGCTCCAAATACCTGTGACAGTTGTATAAGCAGCTAGGTAAGTCACCTGAGGACCCAAAATGGGCAGACTATATGCCTTTTAGGAATCAAATAATGATAATAATAAGACCTAACATTTATGCAGCACTTAACTATGTACCAGGCACTGTGCTGAGTGCTATACAATTACTATATCATTTGATCCCCATAATCCTGGGAGCTGCTCTTTTAGGACCTAGTCTAATCCCCTCTGGCGGAGCTAAAGGGAGAATGGATAGATAGGGACCATCTGTCTTTTCTCTTCTTTTTCCTGTCTCGGCTTTCAAATCAGTCATCAGATATGTTTCTTAATGCCTAGAATGCATAGCACTGTACTAGGCACTCTGGGGTATGGAGGTCTCTTTTCATGCTTTGCTATATTATTATCATCCCCATTTTACAGATGAAGAAACTGAGGAAGAGAGAAGGGCCACCCAACTGCTGTCTATATCTGGATTTGAACTCAGGTCTTCCTGACCCCAAGCCCAGTTCTATACACTGCATATGCATAGTGCCTGGTAAATGACAAAACTCTATAAATGTTGGCCGTTAGGAATACAAATTCACCCCCAGTGGCCTAGTAATGAAGGTTACACTTTGCAAGATCCATGGTCAAAAACCAAAAACTATTGGTCTGACATAACCACACTCTGGGTCCTCTAAGGTCATTGTGTACTTGAGTCCATCTGAGGGAGAGAAAAAAAATGAGTAAAGCAAGGACCCAGGCGAAGGTGAAGGAGCCTTATTGCTCAGGGAGCCTTCTGCTAGGAGGTCATGGACCCTCTCAAGAAAACAGGGGGTATTTCCAGAAAGAAGTCACTACCAGAGAAGAACATGGAGATGAGGTCATTTCTGGAGGCCATCTGTCTGAGAAGCAATGATACCTAAAGGAGGGTGAGTGGAAACCTCAGTGGGTCAGTTAATGCATGGGGTACAGGAATGGGAAAGTAAGTGTGGGGGCCAGAAGCAAGAGAGGCACTGTAATCAGGTAGAGAAGAGGGACTGAGCATCAGCAGACTGGCATTCGGCTTCTAGCTCTGCCATTCACCATGTGGCCAGACAAATCACTAAATCTCTTGAGGCCTCAAAATTTCCTCTCCTGTAAAATAAAGGCATGGGGCTACATGATTTCCAATACCCTTTCTTACATTTTATTTAGTCTTAAATACTATCACTTATTATTAAAGTGGGACTGGCTAACAGGGATCAGCCACAGCCAGTCATAAGATCACCATGACTTCCTCACTAGTCAGATCAGAGGACTGAAAGCTGGAAGAGACCCTGAAGATATAGTGCAATCCCCTCACTCTGCAGATGAAGCAGGAGTTCCAAGAGCTTTATTTCAGTCCTTGCCCTATTTATCCTTTTTGCAAAATCCTAGAGGTGACCTACTTCTTAAAACTCTGTCCTCCCTTGGTTTCTGTGACACTGCACAGTCCTCTTCCTGCTTCCCAACTGCCTGAAACAGAATGCTGGTATAATATCAGAAGACCAGTTCAAGTCCTAGCTCTGACATCTACCAGCTATGTGACCTTGGGCACCTGATTTAACCTGCCAATGCCTCCATTTTCTCATCTATAGAATAAAGACAATTACATTTAACGACCCTGAAAGGTTGTAAGGAAAGAACTTTGTAAACCTGATAGCTCAATTTAAATATTATCATTATTACTTTTGTATCTTCACTCTCATTCACTGGGTACTCTTAAATACTCAATCATAGTAATAATAAATAATAGTAACAGTAAATAGTAAGTTCTCTCCATTCATTCCTAAAGAACTTCCACCAACTCTCATGGCTTTGTGTGCCATCTTTTCAATGCCTTACAATCCTATATTTCCAATCCTTCCACTCTGCTTTTCAAACTACTCTATGTCCTCTTATTTCTGATGTTTTCAAAACTTTCCTCATTAATCTTTTCCCCAAAATGGGCTATTAAGTTACCATTCTATATCTCTTCCTTTCCCCCATTAAACCACTAGGGTCACCAACACTTCTTACCTCTAACTTTTTTTAAATTTTAATTCAATTATTTTTTCAGATCTGACTTCTCTCCCTCCCCCTATTGAAAAGGCAAGAAAAAACAAATTCATGTGCAGTCAAGCAAAACAAATATCTGCACTATCCATGGGGTTTTTTTTAATGCCATAATTTGAATGGAGTCTATCAACTCTCTATCTGGAAGTGAACTGCATGTTCCATCAGGAATCCTCTAAGATTGTGGTTGGTCCATTGTGTTGATCAGAGTTCTGAAGTCTTTCAAAGTTGCTTATCTTTCTAATGTTGTTAATTATACACTCTTCCCTTGGTTCTTCTCACTTCATTTCAAATCAGTTTATATGAATCTTCCCAGGTTTTTCTGAAACCATTCCCTTCATCATTGTTTCAATATATTTTAATTCCATTAAATATTCCCCAATTACATGTAAAAAAATTTAACATTCATTTTCAAAAATTAAGTTACTAATTTTCTTCTTTCCTTTCTCTCCCCCCTCCCTGAGATGGCAAGCAACTGGATATCAGTTATACATGTGAAGTTATGCAAAATATCTCCATATCAGCTGTGCTGCAAAACAGAGATGAAAAATAAAGAAGAGTATGTCCAATCTGCACTCAGAGTCTATCAGTTCTTTCTTTCTCCAGAGGTGGATAGCATTTTTCATCATGGTTCCTCTGGAATCGTCTTGCATCATCATCTTGATCAATGTGGCTAAGTCTTTCACAGTTAATCATTCTAATAACACTGCTGTTACTGTTTACATTGTTCTCCTGGCTTAGCTCACTTCACTTTGCATCAGTTCATATAAGTCTTTCCAGGTTTTTCTGAAATCATCCTGTTCATCATTTCTTATATCACAGTACTATTCCATGGTATTCATATACCATAACTTGTTCAATTATTCCCCAATTGATGGACATTCCCTCAATTTCCAATTCTTTGCCACCACAAAAAGAGCCACTATGAATATTTCTGCATATATTTTGTCTACACTTACCTCTGCTTAATTTTTTTAATCAAATTATTTTATTTTCAGATCTTGACTTCTTATTTCTTTGATCTCTTTGGGTTATAGACCTCCTAGTGGTATTGCAGGGTGAAAGGATATGCACTGCTCAAGAGTTTGGGGGGCATAATTCCAAATGTCTTTTCAGAATGGCTAGACCAGTTCACTGCTCCATTAATAGTACGTCAATATGCCTGTTTCCCCATAGTCTCACCAACATTTGTTATTCCTTTTTTTTTTTGGTCAACGTTACCGATTTAATGGATGTAAGATGGTACTTCAGAGTTGTTTTAATCTGCATTTCCCAATTAGTGATTTAGAACATTTAAAAAATATGCTACAGAAAACCTGGATTTCTTTTATGGATAAAGGAAGAGTATATGGCCAAGAAAGAGATAGAAAGGATCACAGGAAAATGTATAATTTTGATTAGATGAAATTAAAAAGGTTTTGCACAAACAAAACTAATGCAGCCAAAATTGGAAGGAAAGCAAGAAACTGGGGAGGGGGACTTTTTTTTTAATCAAATGCTTTATTAACTTCTGGTTTACATCATTCAGTTCCACAAGATTTTGAGTTGCAAATTTTCTCCCCATTTTCCCCCTACCCACCACCCCAAAATAGTGATCCCCTTGGATATCCCCTCCTCCAATCTGCTCTCTCCCATATCTTTCCCCATCCCCCCCCCTTGACTTTCCAGTAAGGCATGGTGGATCTCTATGCCCCAGTGCTTATATATCTTATTTCCCAGTTACATGTAAAATAACATTAATAATAGTGTATACACACATATGTAAACATTTGATTTTAAAACTTTGAATTCCAGATTCATTCCCTTCCTCCCTTGTCACCCTTACTGGGAGATAAGCAATTCAATATAGGTTCTACATGTGTAGCTATGCTAAACAAAACATTTCCATAGTGGATATATTGTAAAAGACTGACCATATTTCCCTCTCTCCTATCCCACCTCCCACTTGTTCTATTCTTTACTTTGATCCTGTCCCTTTTCAAAAGTGGGTGCTTCCAACTTCCTTCCCCCCAAGGCTGTCCTCCCTTTTTCTCATCCCCTTCCCTTCTACTCTTCTGGAGAGTGAGATACCCTATTTAGTGTATATGTCATTCTCTCTCTGAGCCAAAGTCAATGAGAATAAGGTTGACTCATTCCCTTTTGCCTTCCTGTTCTTCCCCTCCATTGTAACCATTTTTCCCTTGCCTCTTCTATATGAGATAGTTTACCCCATTCTGTCTCTCCCCATCTCCTCTCATTATATTCCTCTCTCACCTCTTAATTTCACCTTTTAAGTATCATCCCTTCCTATTAAATTGGTCCTGTGCCTCTATCTATGTAGACCTGTACATATATATATATACACACACTCACATATGTATTTATATGGTCATATACCCTATATAGACATATATATGTGTGTATATATATAGACATATGTATATACATATATATACACATACATACATACATTTCTATTCCCTTCAACCATTCTCAGTTACAATTATTGTTTTGCCATGTAGGAATGTAAATAGTTCAACTTTGATAAGTTCCTTATGATTTCTTTTTTCCTTTTTACCTTCTCATGCTTCTCTTGCTTCTGGTATCTGAATGTCAAATTTTCTATTCAACTCTGGTTTTTTCATCAAAAATGCTTGAAAGTCCTTTATTCCATTGAATGACCATATTTTCTCCTGAAACATGATACTCAGTTTTGCTGGGTAGGTGATTCTTGGTTTTAATCCCAGCTCCTTTGACTTCTGGAATATCATATTCCAAGCCCTTCAGTCCCTCAGTGTAGAAGCTCCCAGATCCTGTGTTATCCTGATTGTGTTTCCACAATATTCAAATTGTTTCTTCCTGGCTGCTTGTAGTATTTTCTCCTTGATCTGGGAATTCCAAAACCTTGCTACAATATTCCTAGGAGTTTTCTTTTGGGGATCTTTTTCAGGAGGTGACCAGCGGATTCTTTCAACCTCTATTTTGCCCTCTGCTTCTAAAACATCAGGGCAGTTTTCCGTGAGAATTTCTTGAAGGAAGAATTCTAGGTTCTTTTTTTGATCATGGCTTTCAGGTAGTCCAACAATTTTTAAATTATCTCTCCTGGATCTATTTTGCAGGTCAGTGGTTTTCCTAATGAGATATTTCACACTGCCTTTTATTTTTTTCATTTGTTTGGATTTAATAGATTCTTTATTTTATTTGTTTATTTTTAGTTTACAAGATTAAATTCCATAGTTCCTTGAGTTTCAAATTTCCCTTCCCTCCCTCCCCCCACCCTCCACGACGGCATATAGTCCAGTATAGGATGCGCAAATACTTTCACACTAGACATTAGTTAAGTTACAAAGGCATATTGCCTAGACGGGATGAAAAATGGTAAAGAAGAAATAAAACCAAACAATGAAAAGAAAAAGATCAATTAGTTTGCTTCCATCAGGATTCAAGCTCAGTTCTTTCTAGTTATTTCTCTGGATGTAGGCATCTTTCTCCTTCATGAGTGTTTTGAGATTGACTTATATGGCTGCATTGCTGAGAAGAGTCCAGTCTGTCATAGTTGTTCATCACACATATGTTGTGTCTGTGATTGTATACAAATTTCTCCTGAGTCTACTCTTCTCACTCAGCATCAGTTTGTATAAGCCTCTCCAGGTAAATATGAAAACCGTCTCCTCCTCATTTCTAATAGCACAATAGTATTCCATTACATGCATATACCACAACTTGTTTAGCCATTCCCCAATTGATGGGCACCCCTTTAATTTCCAATTCTTTGCAACCACGAAAAGAGCTGCTATAAATCTTTTTGTACATATGGGTCTTCCTCCCACTTCTATGATCTCTTTGGGATATAACCCTAGAAGTGGTATTGCTGGGTCAAAGGGTA
The DNA here is from genome assembly GCA_011680675.1 of Gymnobelideus leadbeateri. Taxonomy (NCBI): domain Eukaryota; kingdom Metazoa; phylum Chordata; class Mammalia; order Diprotodontia; family Petauridae; genus Gymnobelideus; species Gymnobelideus leadbeateri. The sequence goes on along the minus strand of WOXC01007785.1, from coordinate 61,066 downwards.
TGAAATTATTTATATCCCTTTGGGCATAATTCCAGATTGCTCTCCAGAATGGCTGGATAAGTTCACAACTCCACCAGCAATGTATTAGTGTTCCAATTTGCCCACATCCTCTCCAGCATTTGTCATTTTCCTGTTTTGTCATCTTAGCCAATCTGACTGGAGAGATGTGGTACCTCAGAGTTGTTTTGATTTGCATTTCTCTGATCAATAGTGATTTAGAGCATTTCTTCATATGTTTACAGATATCTTTAATTTCTCTGAAAACTGCCTGTTCATATCCTTTGACCATTTATCAATTGGGGAATGACTTGTATTCTTATAGATTTGACTCAATTCTCTGTATATTTTAGAAATGAGTCCTTTATCAGAGACATAGGTTGTAAAAATTCTTTCCCAATTTCCCACCTCCCTCTTAATCTTGGTTACATTGACTTTGTTTGTACAGAAGCTTTTCAATTTAATGTAATCAAAATTATCCATTTTGCATTTTATAATGCTCTCTAATTCTTGTTTGGTCCTAAAGTCTTTCCTTCTCCACAAATCTGACAGGTAAACTATTCCTTGCTTTCCCAGATTGCTTACAGTATCATCTTTTATACCTAGATCATGCACCCATTTAGACTTGATTTTGGTATATGGTGTTAGATAATGGTCTATGCCCAGTTTCTGCCATACCATATTCCAATTTTCCCAACAGTTTTTGTCAAATAGTGCATTCTTATCCCAAAAACTGGGGTCTTTGGGTTTATCAAACAATAGATTGCTATACTCATTAACTGCTGGATCTCGTGTGCCCAATCTATTCCATTGATCCACTACTCTACTCCTCAGCCAGTACCAAGCAGTTTTGATGACTGCTGCTGTATAATACAGATTAAAATCTGGTATAGCTAGTCCACCTTCCCTAGCATTTCTTTTCATTAATTCCCTTGATATTCTAGACTGTTTGTTCTTCCAAATAAACTTGTTACTATTTTGTCTAATTCTATGAAGTAGTTTTTTGGTAAATTGATTGGCATGGCACTAAATATATAATTTAGTTTGGGTAAAATTGTCATTTTTATTATAGTAGCTCAACCCAGCCACAAGAAATTGATATTTTTCCAATTAGTTAGATCTGATTTTATTTGTGTGAGAAGTGTTTTGTAGTTGTGATCATATAGGTCCTGGGTTTGTTTTGGCAGGTAAATTCCCAAATATTTTATGTCTACAGTGACTTTAACTGGGATTTCTTTCTATATCTTGCTGTTGAATTTCATTAGAGATATATAGGAATGCCAAGGATTTATGTGGGTTTATTTTATATCCTGCAATTTTGCCAAATTTATTTATTGTCTCAAGTGTTTAATAGATTCTTGATTTCTCATAAAGTCACTACCTTCCATTTGTTCCAATCTAATTCTGAAGGAATGATTCTCTGAGCTTTTGAGATTCTTTTTCCATCTGGCAAATTCGACTTTTTGAGGCATTCTTCTCCTCATTGCCTTTTTGAGCCTCTTTTGCCATTTAAGTTAGTCTATTTTTTAAGGTGTTATTTTCTTCAGTCAGGTTGTTGATTCTCATTTTATAATTTTCTTGCATTGTTCTCATTTATTTTCCCAATTTTTTCTCTACTTCTCTTATTTGCTTTTCAAAATCCTTCTTAAGGTCCTCTATGGCCTGTAACCAGTTAATATTTTTCTTGGAAGCTTTTGATGCAGTTCAGACTTCACTGTCTTTCTCCTGTTCCATGCTTTAATCCTTTTTGTCCCCAAAATAGGAGTGAAAAGTTGGGTTGCTCTATTTATTTTGCTTCCCTCATTTGCTCATGTTGCCACTCAATTATTTGACTTTTGAGATTTTTAGCATAGCAGGACTCTGCTACCAGACAGGGGAGCTTCATACCAAATGAACTCCCACAGGGGAAAAAACAAAACAAAACCATACCAACCTTTCTCAGCTGCTGAAGGTATTAGCTGAGTGCCCTTTCTGAAGCCTACACATGCTCTATCAAGCTGGTCAAACACCCCAGGACATATACACTAAATAGGGTATCTCACTCTCCAGAAGAGTAGGAGGAAAGGGGATGAAAGAGGGGGATAATGGAAGGATAAGCCTTGGGGGGAGGGAAGTTGGAAACACCCACTTTTGAAAAGGGACAGGATCAAAGTAGAGAATAGAACAAGTGGGAGGTGGGATAAGAGGGAGGGAAATATAGTCAGTCTTTTACAATATATCCACTATGGAAATGTTTTGCATAGCTACACATGTAGAATCTATATTGAATTGCTTATCTTCCCAGTAAGGGTGAGTGACAAGGGAGGAAGGGAAAGAATCTGGAATTCAAAGTTTTAAAATCAAATGTTTTTATACACACACACACACACACACACACACACACACACACACACACACACACATATACATACAGGCACTGGGGCACAGAGATTCACCATGCCCTACTGGAAAGTCAAAGGGGGGATGGGGAAAGATATGGGAGAGAGCAGATTGGAGGAGGGGATATCCAGTGAAATCGCTATTTTCGGGCAGTGGGTAGGAGAAAAAGGAGGAGAAAAATTTGAATTTGTAACTCAAAATCTTGTGGAAATGATGTAAACTAGAAGTTAATAAAGCATTTGATAAAATAAAAAAAAAATTTAAAAAGGAATATTGGTCTATAGTTTTCATTCTGTTATGATTCTTCCTAGTTTTAGTGTAAAACTGCATTTGTGTCATAGGACTTTGGTTGGACCTTTTTTTTTTTTCAATTTACATAGTAAATAAATAAATCTGTAAATGTTTGGTAGAATTTGCTAGTAGGTCCAACTAGTCCTGGGTTTTGTATTGCTTTTTCCCCTGTGGGAGTTCATTTTTGGCTTGTTTAATTTCTTTTTCTAAGATAGGATTACTTAAATATTGTATTTCCTGCTGTTTATCTGGTCAATTCACAGCTTTGTTAATATTCTTGTTTCCTTTTCTTACCCACCATTCTTCTTAAACCTTTGCCATATGGCTTCTATCCCCAAAACTCAAGGGAAACTTCTTGCAAGGTCACCAACGATCTTTTTATTGACAAATTCAATGGCCTTTTCTTAATCCTTATCCTTTTCTACCTCTCTGCAGCACTTGACACTGCTAACCACTCCCATCTTCAAAATATTCTCTCTCTTGTATTTTTATGGAATTACCTCATGTATCTGTCAGTACGATTCTTCTCAGTCTCCTTTAATAGATTTTGCCATCCAATCCTCTCTTACATTCTTTCTCTGTTATCTCAATAGCTCCCATGGATTCAATATTTGTCTCTAGGTAAATAACCTCTAAATCTACAACCAGTCCCCATCTGAAATCAAGTCCTACATCTCTGAAGTCAGGAAGAATTCAGTCCTTTCACTTACTAGGTGTGTGACCCTAGGCAAGTCACTTACTTAACCTCCATCAACCTCAATTTCTTTAACTGGAAAATAGAGATGATAATAGCACCTCCTTGGATTATGGTGAAGATCAAATGATATACTTGTAAAGCATTTGGCACTGCCCTAGCATAGAGCAGGTACTCAGTAAATTCCTGGTTTTCTTTTTTCTGACACCTCCACCAGTATACCCCAGAGATTTACCAAAATCACTATGTCCAAGATAGAATTCATTATCTTCCCCCCCCCCCAAACCATCCTTCTTCCTAACTTCTCCATTTCTAATGAGAATATCACCATTCTGCTAGTCACATAGGTCTACAACTCAGGAGGGAGGTATACTCAACTCTTCAATTTCCCTCATCTCCCATACAAAATCAGTCTTTGTCAATCTCATCTCTTTAGTCAGTCAACACAACATGTATTAAGCATCTAGTAAGTGCCATACATTGGGCTAAGTTCTGGGGATACTAAGACAGGCAAAGACACTGTCCCTACCCTCAAAGAGCTCATATGCTAACAGAGGAGACAACACAGTGTAAGTAGAATGTAATATAAGAGCAAAGGCTGAGAGGGAACAAGGAAAGATGCAGGTGAGATCTGAGCTAGGTCTTTGAAGGAAACCAGAAAAGTCAGGAATTGGGAGATGAGGAAGGAAAGCCTTCCAAGCAAGTTGTGTGTGAGGGGAGAGGCTAGGTGGGGCAGTGAATAGAGCACAGGCCCTGGAGACAGGAGGACCTGAGTTCAAATCCAGCCTCAAATCCACTTAACACTTACTAGTCATGTGACCTTGGGCAAGTCACTTAACCCCAATTGCCCTGCCTTCCCCCTTCCCCCAAAAAAAGTTGTGTGAGGAAAAGCAATTAGGAGAATATAGTTGTCACAGAATTCTTAAAGAGAAGTCAGTGCAAAAAGACTGAAAAGTTGAAAGGGTCTGGATTGTAAAGGGTTTTAAATACCAGAGATTTTATATTTAGTCCTGAAGATAACAGGAAGTCACTAGAGCTTACTAAGTAGAGGAGGTAACCTGATCATACCTAAGCTTTAAATAAATCACTTTGGCTTTGAGTGAAGGATAGGATGGAGTGGGAAGAGACTTGAACAGGGGGATTAGTTATCGACTACTTGCAATGGTCCAAAGAAGGGATGAGGCTCTATGCCATGATGATGGCTATATAGAGATGTACATAATAGATGTTGATTAGAAACATCTCTTACATCCATTCCTTCTCTACAAAAACCATAACCACACCCAAACTCCTAACTGGTCTCCCTGCATTCAGTTTCTTCCCTCTCTAAATCACCTTTCTTCATACAGCTACTTAAAAATTTGAGATCAGATCACATCACTATCTGCTCAAGAAGTTTCCATGGCTCCCTATTGCCTTTAGGTTAAAACAGAAACTCCTCTGTTTGGCACTTACAACCCATTATCTTAGATTATTCCTCCTCTTCATGTCCTCTATAATCTAGCCAAATTTGCTTATCCCTGGCACATGACATTCTATCTCCAGTCTCCATGATTGGCAGTGTAAAGTCAACCAACATTCATGAAGTACCTATCAAATGCCAGGCCCTGTGCTAAAGTTACAAAGGAAGAAAACGGTCCTTGCTCTCAAGGAGCTTTCAATCTAAAGGGAGAAGACACAAAATGAAACTGAAAAAGAAGGAATGAGAGGCAGGCAGAGCAGTTAATTTAGAGACATCTCAGAGTGGTTCAGCCCCCTAAGATGTTCGGAGTTGAGCTCCCTCCTTAAACAGAGGTCTTGGCATTCCTGGCACCACCCCCATCAGAGGGCAGGGATGAGGCAGAATCCCACAGCTCATGGGATCTTGCAAGATGATGATATTTTCCCAGTAATGAGCTTCCTGAAGCATAGTAGAAAGTGTGAGAAGTCCCAGAGTTGTGTGGTGAGAAATGAGGAACGACAGCACTTGAGGCTCACAACAACCTATGAGCTAAGTCCCATGGGTACTCTCATCCTTATTTTTTACCTGAGGAAAATGAAGCAAGGCTCAGAGCACTGCATGACTTGTCTGTGTTCACTCCCTAAGTGACAGAGATGACATGAACCCAGGTCTCTCCTAACACTCACTGCTGTCCATACGTGCAGTCCTAAGCTAGACTTTGCCACTAAGCAGCAGTATGGTCTTAGGTCTTTCATCCAATATTTATTAAGGGCCTACTGTATGCAGAGCACCTCCTCCCCCCAAGTTTAGATAGTCAATATTAGACCAATATTCTTTGTTTACTCCCTTGTAAAATGGGAATAATCTGTTCTGCCCACTTTACAGGGTAGTTGTAAGGATCAAACAAAATAAGGGAGACGAGTTATTTTAGCCTGAGTAAAGGAAAGAAGTAAATAGAGAATACCAGTGGTCCCAATAGGGCCTTCAAAATGTTCTGCAAAAAAAAAAAAAAGACTGAATTTGGCAACTGTTGCTAGCAGTTTTCTAATTGATTTACAGGGCTTAGATTATCAGGTCTTGGTTTCCTCAATACTTCCAAGACAAAATTCTCTCCTGTGATAGAATACAAACTTTTTAATTGAAGGAACTATTTCATCTATCTCTGTAGCTCTGGTCCTTGTATGATACTTGGCACACACAAAAGCTTTAATGAAAGCTTGCTAATTGATGATCACAGCCTACCACACCACACCCCCAACACTACTACCATACAATACCTTGGTAGATTGTTTTCATCTGAGGCTGTGGTTAAAAAATAGTAATCATCGAGGGGGTCAACCTTCATTCAATAATGAGCCTCTCTCAACTGAACTAAGTTATTCAAAACACTCCAAGGCCTTAGATTTACACAACAGTTATTTCAGCTCACTAGGACTTGCCAGAGTTTATAATCAACTACAGACATTCTGAGAATCCAAGGCTATCTTCATGCCTCAATGAGATATTGAAGTAGGATCTCTGTGTGAAGGAGAGGATGGAGTGAAGCACTTAACAACTCAGGGGATGACAGCTATTAAATAGAAACTGCCCTTAGAGATCATCAAGTCCATCCCCTTCACCTTACGGAGGAATGTTTGAATAAATCACTTTCTGTGTACAAATCTGGAAACAGAAAGATGAGACAGTCCCTGCTCTCAAAGAGCGCACATTCTAATAGGAGGAACTAAGTGGCTAGAGTGTGGCCCTGGAGTCCAGACCCAGTTCAAATTGTGTGACTTTGGGCAACTCACTTAACCTGTTGGTCTCGGTTTCCTCAACTGCAAAATGGGGATAATGGTAGCACCTCCCTCCCAGGGTTGTTATGAGGATTAAATATTTATAAAGCACTTAGTACATGCCTGGCACATAATAGGCCAGCACTACATAAATGTTTTGTTGTTTCTTGTGTCCAACTTTTCATGAGTCCATTTGGGGTTTTCTTGGCAAAGATACTGGATTGGTTTGCCACTTCCTTCTCAGGCTCATTTTATAGATGAGAAAACTGAGGGAACAGGATGAAGTGACTTGCTCAGGGTCATACAGCTAGTCAATGTCTAAGGCCACATTTGAACTCAGGATTTCCTAATTCCAGGCCTGGTACTCTATCTACTCTACCACCTAGCTGTCCACACAAATTATTGTTAGTTATTATTATTATTACAACATATGGAAGGTTTCAGGTCTAAATCAGGGAGAGTCCCATGGTGCTTAGGATACAGCAGCAAAACAGATGTAATTAATGCCTCTTCTTTGATATCATTTCCACTGACAGAATGGCATCCATTTCTGATGCTTAATGATTTGACAGAGCCAAGGCCTTTGGTAGCAAGAACCTTTCTTCTGGGCCTTCTGGACTGTGGTTGCAGCCCCTGCAAATCCTCTCCATAAGAGTGGCTTCTGGGGATGATGGCTGAGGGCACTGGGCTATTCCCAAGATTCCTGGGCTCAGGATTCTGGACTGTCTCCATCACAGCCTGCGGAGAGAGGGTAGTCATGCAGTAGTGACTTCACTTACCTAGAACATCCTGCCTTCTGTCTTTCCCCAGGGCACTTTGTTGCTTTAGTTGGGCTGGCCCTGAGGGGGCAAATGGTTGGCAAAGAAGAAACAAAGGTGAAAAAGGTTAAGGTACCTGACCAAGGCCACTGAGCTAGTAAGTATCTAAGGTAAGATTCGAACCCAAGTCTTTCTGCCTCCAAGCCCAGCACTCTGTCCTCTCTATCCCACTGCTTCTCATATGGCGCTCTGATTGGTCTACTCTGCCAACAATTGCTTCAGGCCTTGTTAAGAGTTCTTCCTCATATTCAAAGGAAGTGGAGAAAGGGAGATTAAGGCAAAGATGCAGCAATGGCTGAGCCCTGTTTGCTTACCAGAAAAATATTCAGTAAAAGTCCCTTCTTTATTCATCACAAAGGAAACATCTCCAGCATCTAGAATAGAAGAGCTCCTCCTCCCGTGTGTGTCTGAAGACACAAAGTAGCTACTGACATTTAGCTATGGTCAAGAGATACAAAATACAAATGGTAAAGACTTCAGGTTCTGCAGATTAGCACTGTTTGGGTGCCTGTAACTTTCAAGTCTCAACCATCCCTTAGTAACTCTCAGTAAGCATCTCTCATTCATGAATTTACCTTCCAGACCCAGAAGGGCCTAATGGATAGGTCAGCCTTGGAGCTAAAAGAAATATAAGAGGGGCAGGTCACCTGACATCCTGCTGAGCCTTCCTTCTCAATCTCTAAATTACAAATGAGTAGTAGACCAACGCCAAAAAACCACAAAACAGGCCCAAAATTGTGTATGCGGAGTTTCTATTTCCAGCTTGTATCACCAAAAAGGGATAAGAACTTTTGTTACTACAACGTAATTACTTACTATGTAAATGTTTCCTTTTATATACAGATCACCTAACTACCTCCCCAGGCTTTCAGGGAGTCCCCAGATTGTAATTCAGAATATCCTAGAATTTAAAACCCTATTCCATTCATACACTTAAGTCAATGCAATCTATAAGGTTGTTTTAGATAGCAAATGGACTTCACTGTGGTAAAGGAAAAAGAACCAAATCTAGATCAGTGTGTGCTTAAAGAGGAATAGAACTGCTCCCTGAAACTGATTCTAAGCAAGACCAAGGTTCTGTTCAGAAGCTTTTCTTTCAAAGGTCTTCTTTCCATACCAAAGCATTAGAATTTTTAGTTCATCTTCTCAGATCTTGTCCTAGATCTTGTCCTAGTCTCTTTCTTGACAGGCACCTAAGGTATTCCAGGTATTTGGTCAAAGGGGCTCTCCCTGATAACATTCAGCATTTTGATTGGCTTCTGGATAAATTCTGGACAAAGGCCAGAACTTATCATCCTATAAGCAGAGTTTCAATCATTCCCCCCCCCCCCCAACTACGTGGTTGCTCAATTGCCATTTTTTCTGCCCACTCAAAATAGCTTTACAAAGTTTTCCTGCAGTTTACCTGCAAAGAGAAATTCAAGAAACAAAATGCAATTTTGAGGGAAAAGAAGTCTAGGAGGTGAATAAATTTGGGTTTGAGTTGGTTTGAAGGCAATTTTACAATTTTTGGAAACAAACAGGTAAATGGCATGTGCCACAGAATATTGAGAGCTCCATAGACCTAGCACAGACTTACTCTGTGTCTAATGCAAGCGAACTCTTAATAAATTTTACTTTTCTTTGGCTGAGAAGACTAGAGTCAAATTCATTTGGCAGGACCCAGTGTGTTGGTAAATTTGGGGGTCTCCAGAAACAACCCTAACCTTTAGTGGGTACCCTCTTCAGAATGGTCCCTCCTCATTAGCTCTAGGACTGTACTTCTTTAAAACTGGTAATGTGTACACCGTATTAGCTTGCATATAGTAAGCTCCCAATAAACATCTGATAAATTTAACTGAGTGAGCTCCAGTAAGTACCTAAGTCCAACCAGTGGTAGCAGCTTGCAATAGTGAGGTCTCTATCCCTGTCCTGATAAAGGAACCAAATAGGCCTTAACTGTGGCATCTCTAGAAGAGTGACTTTTAGTCAGTTATAAGTCAGTTGTTATTTACAGCCTGTTTGGAATCCAGTGTGCAGGTGCATCCCCTACTAGGCCCAAGGCGCCTACATGAACTCTGTACTCAACTTTCAATGAAATGAGAGACATTCTGGGTAATAGCCTAAAATAAAAGCTGTGACTTACATGAAAGACACAGGGAGAAAAAGTGAACCAGTCACAGAGTAATAGTGATGACCCAAGTGCTAAGCTGCTACTTTAATTTTTTTTTTGAGGGGGGGTGGTAATTAAGTGGCTTGCCCAGGGTCATAGAGCTAGTAATGTCTGGGGCCACATCTGAACTCAGGTCTGCTTGACTCCAGCGCCAGTGCTCTATCTACTGAGACTTCCTGACTTCCCAGATACTTTCAAAATATGAAAAGAGACAGAGAAAATCCTCCAATGTGTTAAATGATTCTCAAAAGAGAATGTATATGAAGTCCTAGGCCAGGGTCACACAGGATATGGTGTGTGCAAAGGAGCTTCGGTCAATAAGGGTAGAGGAAATACTAATAGTGATGAGACATGGCACTGATGTAATCATTTCAGTAGAAATTATGTAAAAAGCAAGCCCACAGTCTGGCCTTTCTGATCCCTCACCCACTGAGATGTAGGTCCTAGAGTGAAGCCCGAATTCTCTTTCCTTCTAATATATTTTAGGGGCTGCTTGAACTGCATTTTGCTTTCCTGCCAACTGGGCTTTTGCTTACATTATTCCTGGATCATCTGCCTTCCCTATTCATTAGCTGAATTCCTACCTACATCTCCAGTCTTTTAAAGGCCAATTCAAATGTTATTTTTCTCACTTAGCTGGGATTTCTGTACCATGACCCAAGAACTTCATTACTGGACAAAATCTCATCATCCTGCAAGATCCCAATAGATTTGGGACTCATCTCATCATGACCCTCTGTTCCTCCACTCAAAGCTCCATCTAAAGAGGGAGCTGAGCTCAGAACTTTCTTAGGAGGCTGAACTACTTGGGGCCTTCTTGGATTTCTCCCATCATGTCATCTTGTCGGTACCTTGGATTGCCCCCACCTCCTTCTCTTTCTGTATGTTCTCTTCCTCAGACTGTAAGCTCCTTGAAGACTGGCACTGTTTCTTTGTGTCTGCATCCCTAGCAGTGGCACAGTACCTAGCTGGTGCTTAATAAGTAAACGTTCACTTAAGACTAGTGATAGCTACAGGTCTTGGGTCTCTCCTCTGTCTACTTGTCTGCAAATTCCTTGACACCAGGTACCTTGCCTTCTCTGAACTTTTCCTCTGAATCTTCCCTTACAAAGTGCTTTGGATGTTTGTTGAATGAAGTGAGGAGGGAGAGAGTATTTTCTGCCCTGGGCTTTGCTCAGTCATCATTTAAGTGCTTACGGAAGTCCAAAGGACTGGGTTAAAAACAGGGTCCCTGCCCTCAAGGCACTCACAGTCCTACAGGGAAGAGTCAATATAAGAAACAGGCACATCTAAGACATATATGACGTAAAATGAAATTGATCTCGAGGCATCAGCTGGGGGGAGGAAGGCTGGAGGGACAGCACTCCGGGACCCGGGATGTGGCTAGTCCCATTCCCAGGGTGAGGACCGTGCAGCCTCGAGGCTACAGGTGGTCCTCTAGGTCCCCAAATGCAGCCCAAATTCCGAGAACAAATCCCCTTCCCAAAAGGATGTTCTGTAAAACTCAGACTCCGCCAAAAGGCCCAGGACCTAGGAGGCCTAATATTCCCCACCTCTGGGCCAAGGCACGGAAGGGCTCACCAGGGCCTGCTGGACCACTGAGCAGGTGAAGGGGAGCCCAAGACCACCAGAGAGGGAGGGAGGGCCAGTCTGGGAGGGGCTCATCCGATCCCGCCGGCAGGAGGGAGCCCCTGCAGTTGACAGAGCAGAGGGTGGGTGACAACTGTCGGCCCGAACTTCCATTGGGCAGGGATGGGGGGTGGGGGGGCCGGTGTCTTCACTCCGCAAGGCGTGCGGTTACTCACCTGCTGAGCGGGGGTGGGGGAAGGGGCTTTGGAACGACCCGGTGGGCAGCCGGGTCGGTGGGGGTGTGGGGGGGTTCCCTTGATAGGCTCAGGCCGGGGTCCCCCAGGGAAAGGGAAGCGTGTAGGGGGGGAGCCGCCAGCAGGAACTGATACGACGATCCCTCCCGCGCCGGGCCCGCCCCAGGGGGGAACCAGGGACCTAGAGCCCCAAGCCGGCGTTCCCGCTTCACCCCGCCCCGTCGTCAGGCACGGAAAAGAGCCGTAGGGGGCCGGGACGCGATGACCCGGATGACTCTACGCTCGCGGAAACCCGCGCACCACGCCGGGGTCTGAGGCCCAGAGCCCGGCGGGCGCGTGACGCGCGGCGTGCCCCCGTGACGCCATCGCGCCGGCATTTGAAACTTGGCGCCCTAAGGCCGCCTCCCATGATACCCCGCGCCACTCCTCCCTCTTCTCACCTTTACTCCCCCCCTCCTCCCTTCCCCTGCCCGTCACCCTCCCTCCTTCTCCCTCCGCCGCCCGGCCTGCTCTTCTCTCTTCTCCCCCCCACCCCTCCCCTCCCTGCTTCCCTTATCAGCTCCAGCAGTACCGGCAGCCCCGACGCAGGCGCACTGCGCCGCGCCGCCGCCATTTTGTGTCCGAGGCTGTGGAGCGATTAAACCGTGCGCGGAGCTGCCTGTTTCCGAGCGGCGGCGGTGGCGGCTGGCGGCTGGGAGGCCGGAGCGGGCCGGACGGCGGCCGGGACGGCCGGAGCGGGCCGGGCAGGCGAAGGAGCGGGCGCCGCGGGGGGGTGTGGCGCGGCGCGGCGCGGAGGTAAGGGGGGAAACGCGGGGTTTGCAGGGAGGTTTCGCGGGCCGCCTCTAGGTGTCACGATGGGGCCGCTCCGGTTGGCGCTGGCTGCAGCCCCGGCACCAGCCGCCGCCGCCGGGGGGTGTTTGTCTCCCTCTATCGTCCCTGCTGCGGCGCCGGCCGCCGCCATTTCCCTGCCGCCATCGCCGCAGCCGCCGCCATCGCCCGCCGCGGCGGGGCCCGAGGCCCGGGGCCAGGGCCGGGCGGGGCCGAGCCCCGAAGGCCCCGACTCCATTTTCCTTCCTTTGTCTCGGCCCGCCCGGCGGCCCCGGGCTGGCCCCGGCCGCTCTCCCCGCCCGCTGCCCGGGCGCACCCTGGGCCTTGTCTCGCTTCCTCCTTCTCCCGGCCCCGGCGCCAGCCCCGCCGCCCCCGCGTCCCCGGAACCTCCTGGGCGCCCGAGCCCCGCCGCAGCCGCCGCCGTCCCCGGCTGTCCCGCTCCGCAGCCTGGCCGCCTCCGCGCCGCCGGCCGCTTCGTGGCTCGCCGCTCGCTCGGGGCAGCGCGCGGCCCCGGAGCCCCGGCGGGAGACCCCCGGGAGCCTGGGGCGGCCGCGTCCCCGCAGCCGCCGCCGCTGCTGCCGCCGCCTCGCCGCCCGCCGACGTCTCTGTGTGGTCCAGAGTGGCAGAGGCGGCGCTGCTGCTGCTGCGAGAAGAGAGACCCCGAGAGCTGGAGAGAGCTCCCTCTGCACTCTGGCTGAGCACAGGCGCCCACACGCACACACACGCGCGGCCCCCGCGCCCCCCGCGCCATGTGCGGCCGCCTGGCCCCGGGCCCGCGCCGAACCCCGGCCCCGCCGCGCGTGGCCCTACACCAATGACACGCGGGTCCGTGCCCCAGCCCCCCGGGGCTCGGCTCCCTGCCCGAAGCCGGACGGTGCGCGGGCGGGTTCCCTGAACTTGTCTACCTGTCTCCAGGAAGTAGCCCGGGCCGGAGCCCTCCCGTACGAGTTCACTGGTGCTTGTCCTCGACTCTTGCCCCAAACCTGTGACTCGGTGTTTGACGTGCCACTGACTGACCTCCTCCGGGTGTTTTGTTGCTTTCAAGAATTCTTGTGGCCAAGTTTAACCTTGGGGTAGATCCGCATATGTTTGGAAGGGCTTGGGATTGTAAATGTTCTCCTTAACTATGCGAAAGCAATTAGAGGCACTTGGTGGCATAAGACTGGACTCCTTTCCTTGGCATTTTGACTTTTAGCGTCTGTATGTGTTTATCTCTATGATTATTTTTTAAAATATTCGATCTTGATGACTAAAATTGGGATCGTTCAGTTCTAAATTACTAGCACTATTCTAGTAATAATAACTCACAGTGTGTAATGAGCTTTCCTGACAGTTTTCTGAAGTAATGCCAGTATTATCCCCATTGTACAAGTAATTCTCTGAACCTCCATTTTTTAGAGATCACACAGCTAGTAAATGTCACAGGTGATATTCACCCTTTTCTGTCCTGCCATAACAATTATTTTTCTCTTTTATGTAAGACATTTTTCTGTTGCTTTTTTCACTGAGAGAAGCATTATCTTATAAAGATTTTCCTTTTCCTTCAACTTCAGAGGAAGTGAAGACTAAGCAGAATAGTAAATAGAGATATATATGTATTTGGAACCTACATCAGTCAAGACAAAATTAACTCAAAGATAAAAACATCTTTTGGCAGTCTTTATTAACTCAAAGAATTTAGTTTTATAAAGTATTTATAACTTAGCTAATTATGACTAACTAGAAGAATTCATATTCTTCCAATCGAAAGTGAATTTTAAAATAGTTTCATATGTAATTTTTTAAGCTTGTGTATTTATAAAATACGTGTACAGTCAGGCAGTTAGGTTGGTTGTAGGGAGAGAAGGGAGTAAGAAATAGTAAAGTAACTAAAGTGGGAATTGTAGGTTTATGATCCTTTCCTTACAAAAATCCTATGAAATTGGTGGTGAAGTGTCCTTACATGCAATCAGGAAATTAAGCTTCATAGAGAGAGGTTAAGCAGCTTCCCCTAGGTTAGCCAGCTGACGACAGTCAGTTTATGAGAGACTGGTAACCATATCACCAGTGATTTTTCTATTCCCATACTTAATCATTTTATAGAATATTTCACTTTGCAGAGTGATGATTGTGGCAAACCACAGTTCTGTAGCAAATAATGATTTACAGTGTTCACTATGCTGTCACCTTAAATCTTAACTACTTTTTGATCTTTAAATTAGCTTGAAAGAATTTAGATTGATTCTGTGTTTCTCAGAACTACTACCTATCGCAAAGGGACTACAGGGTTCTTTTACTCTCCTTTTAAATTCTATTTAATGGAAACCCTGCTATGGCGAATACAGAGTGGAGGATTTCATCTTCCACTTCTTCCTTGACCCTTTTCTCAGCATTCTCATATCTTGCATCAGAAGTGCAAGAATCTCTACCTGATTCTCAGTTGGATTTCATCCATTCTTCAGGGTAATGAACTGCTTTTGTCACTCTTCCAGAAAATTTCTCACTTAAGCTACAGTGTCCCTTTCAGTGCAGTTTCTGAATGAATAATGAGCAGTTAATAGTTCACATTTCATCTACTAAATGAGATTTCAGGAGGCATTGCTCAAGTGATGGCTTCAGTTTTCTTCTAGTTAAACTCAATCCTTCCATCTACTGTGTGTGCGTGCGTGCGCGTGTATTTTTTCTTCTATTACTGTTTACTTAACCTCTCGTCCCCTTTTCTGTCATCCCCTCTGTCTTTTAACTAGGTATATATAGTATGACATTAAAGCATATAACTATGTTTTAAAATCTCTTTAAGTTTTATATTCTCTGTTCATAAAGACCAGATGAGTTCAGCCATGAAAAAACAAACAAACAAAAAAAACCCCGTGCTGGACCAGAAGTTAAAAGACTTCAGTCTGTGTTCAGACACTTCTGTTTACTAGCTCTTCCATGTTGAACAGATCTCTTCACCTTTCTCTCCATCATTAAAATGAAAATAATACTTGCTCTAATACTAGGGGACAGACATTTAGGGGGTGTAGAGTATTGTATTAGGAGATACCAAGTGTACATAAGGATGTCATCTCTGCCTTCTGAAAGCCTGTAATGTGTTCAGGGGGTAAGAATGACCAACATATCAATAATACTGTATATTATAGTGAAATGCATTAGTTACAAAGGTTCTGGGGTAAATGAGTTATAAATTCAAAGCATTTATAGACTGGTTAGTTTTTATTTTTTAAATTTCTGTATGGCCCACTTTTCCTTTGGTGTCACCTGCCCTTGATGGGGCATGAGAAGAGATTCTTGTCTTGGTGTAAATCTCTGGCATTAATTTTAATATGTCAGTGCTAGTCATTTAGGGGAAGGGAATAAGCATTTATATAGTACTTAAATACATGCTAGGCACTGTGTCAAACACTTAACAAATATTATACTATTTGGACCTCCCAACAACCCTGCCGTGTAGATGTGTTATTATCCCCATTCTACAGTTGAGGAAACCGAGGCAGACAGAGGTTTAGTGACTTGCCCAAGATTAGCTAGTGTGTCTGAGACTATTTGAATTGGGTCTTCTTGACTGCAGACCCAGCACTCCTGTGAACCACCTAGCTGGCTAAGGTAAGGATAGTTTCCTCTAGGCTCTCTCATTCAAGGCCTAGGTTTTGAAGGGTTTTTTGTTTTGGTTTTTCTCCTTTTTGACAGCTTTTTAAAAATTGACCTTGCAACATATTGTAATGGTATCCAGTTTTTAATTAGTAGAAAATGAAAATTTTATACACAGCTAGAAGTTTTTGAAGAAAATGGGCCTTCAGTTAGTCAGCAAGCATTTATTAAGCATTTATTATGTGCCAAGCATAAGTTCTAGGGGTTCAAAGGGAAAGAAAAACAGACCCTACCCTCAAGCATTTATTCTAATGTGTTAGAGGACATGTAAATAATTCATTACATCTGAAATGAGGCATATGCAGAGTAGATGGAAGGTAATATGAATGAGGAAGACCCTAGCAGGGCATCAGAAGGGCCTTCTACTGATGGGAATACTTGGTAATGTGTTTTGAAGAAAACCAGGGAAGCCAAGAGGCAGAAGTGGGGGACAGGGAAACATTCCAGGCCTGGTGGATCACCGGGATCACCAGTGAACACAGGCAAGAGAAAAGTTGCCTTGTCAGAGGAAGTACAACTAGACCTGCATACAGACAAGAATTGGCTACGAGAGTTTGTAAAGAGATTGAAGTGCTGAACAGGGCTTTGTATATTTGATGCTGGAGTATGGGATGGGCTGGAGCTCATTAAGCAGGGAATGAAATGGTCAAACCAATACTTTATAAAAATTACCATGGTTACTGAATGGACAATGATGTAGACTGGGGAGACTTGCAAGGGTCCAGACTATGTGAGTGCAAAGGAAAGCACTTTGAGGTGTGAAAACAGAAACAAGACGACAACAGATTAAGAGTTGAGCATGACACTGAGGGTAAGTGACTGAGGTGGAGGGGGGGCAGGGGTCCAAGAAAAGATAATGAATTCTGTTGTGGATGTCTTGGGTTTGAAAATTTTAGGTCACACTTGTATATATGCATGACTGCAGTTCAAGCAGAGACACTGGAGCTGGATATATATGTAGATCTGGGTCTGTTTGCATAGATGATCATTGTACCCAAGTGAAGTTGTACGGAGAGGAAAGAGATTCCCAGGACAAGTGACTTGGGAGACACCCACAGTTAGTGAGTAAGACATGGGTGAAGAATTAGCAAAGGAGACTGAGGAGTCAGATGGGTAGCCAGAAAACTAGGAGAGAGCAGTATCAAAGAAACTCGTATAGGAGAGAGTATCCAGAGGGAGCATAACAGCCAGGGTCACATGCTGCAGAGAGGGCAAGAAGGGTGAAATTTGAGACATCCTTAGAAGGAAAAATGTGTTTTTCATCTAATGAAGATTAATGGTAAAAGTGCTCTGCCCAAAACTTAGTCCAGGTGCAAAAGGACTGAATCTTGTAGTTCTCTCTGCTGCCACATTAGGAACACAAACTTTTCTTTGCAACACTTCCTTCTTGACTTATATGTATTAAACTCCTTGGCACTCTGATTTTGTTTTGTAAAGATAAGACAAACTGGAAACTACATATCGGGTCATTGGTATAGTTTTGGTATTGGAAATAATAACAAGGTCTGCTTCAGTCTGGTATCCTTTTCTTGCTTCATATGTTTTGCATTATCCCTTCTGTTGCAACATTTTTTTTAACTCCCAGTATCCTCTTGAAGGAGCTTTTGGCAGCAACTATTATTAAAATAGAGGAACAGACAGATTAAAGAATGAAATTAAGATTAGACCAGTACCTCATATCATATACTAAGACAAACTCCGAATGGATAAATATAGAAAGTAACATAAACACTTGAGGAACAAGGAAGAAAATATGAATAGGAACTAGGAAATTCCTTTCAGATCTGTGGACAGGTGAAGAGTTGGTGACGGGACAAAGGATAGAGGGAATCATAGAAGAGAAAATGGAAACTTTATTAAGTAAAATTTTTAATAACTTTTGCACAAACAATATCAATGCAGCTGAAATTTGAAGAGAAACCTTCCAGCAAGTTTTTTTCAATAAAGGTCTTAACTCTATGGCCCCATAAAGAATCACTTCAAACTTATAAGAGTAAGAGCCATCCCCTAATTGGTAAGTGGTCAAAAATATAAATAGGTAGTTCTTAGAGGAAGAAATCCAAGCTATAAAACTGTATTTAAAAATTCTGTAAATCATTAATTAGGGAAGTACAAATTAATCAGCACTGAGATTCTGTCTCACACCCATCAGTTTGGCAAAGATTACAGAAAAAGAAAATGACAAATATTTAGGGAGGCAGCAAGAGAAATTGCACATTAATCCATTTTCATTGGATTTCATCGAGGGCAACACCATCTTCCCAGTGTCTCAGGCCCATAACCTCAAGTCCACACCTCCCATATCTAAGCTGTTGCTAAGAACTTCCAATTTCAATTTTGTATCATCTCTCCAGTATACCCCCTTCTCTCCTCTGACACTGCCCCCACCCTGATGCAGACCTTGGCACCTCACACCTGGATTATTACAGTAACCTGCTGGTGAATCTGCTTGCCTTGTCTCTCCCCACTTCAATCTGTCCTCCATTCAGCCTTGCTATAGGAATTAAGGAAAAGTGTTTTTCCTAAGGTGGTTCAGGTCTGATCATGTTAACTTTCTACTCAGTAAGCTCTAACAGCCCTTTGCCTCCATGATAATAATAATAGCTAACATTTATATAGCACTTACTATGTACCTGGCAGTGTGCTGAGTGCTTTACAGTTATCTAATCAAAAACAAACTGTTCTATTTGGCATTCAAAGCCCTTTATAACCTAGGGAATGCACCCCCACCCTACCCCACTCACATCTTGCCAGTCGTCTTATACCTTACTTCCCACTGGGTACTTTTCAGTCCAGTGAAGCTGGCCTTCTGGCTGTCCTCTCTACCTACTGATATCCCTAGCTTCCTTCAAGTCACTTTTAGGAAACTTTTCCCAACCTCTCAATTCTAATGCCTTCCCTCATAATTATATCCTATTTTTCACGTATATACATTGTTTATACAAATTTGCTTGTCTCCCCCATTCACTTGTGTACTCCTTCAGGGCTAGAACCGTCTTTTTTGCCTTTTTGTATCTCTAGTGCTTAACACAGTGCCTGGCATACAGTAGGTGATTAATTCATGTTTATTTACTGACTGACTAGAGCTTTGAATTGGTTTAATTGTTCTGGAAAGCAATTTGGAACTTTGCCCAAAAGGTCACTGAATTGTGCATACCCTTTTGGCCCTGCAATACCACTACTAGGTCAACTGATACCTCCAAAGAGCTTAGACAAAGAGTAACAACAGAAAAACCCCAATACATATATACATATTTATAGTAGCTCTTTTTGGAATGGCAAAAAAAAAAACCCGAGAAACTAAGGGAATTTCCATCATTTGGGGAATAGATGAACAAGTTATGGTATGTAAATGTATTAGAATAGTATTGTGCCCTAGAAATAATGAAATGTAGTTTCAGAGAACCTGAGAAATTTTGTTTATTAATGGATTCAGAGTGAAGTTGGGGAAAAAACTAGGACATTTTATATGTTAACAACATTGTCAAGACAAACCACTTTTAAAGACTTAATTCTGATCAGTCCAAAAACCAACCAGGGTTCCAGAGGACCTACAAAGTATACTGTGTTCCCTGCCTCCTAACTAACAGTGGTGACAGACTCAAGGTGCAGAGTAAGAGGTTGTTTTGGATAAGACCAATGCAAAAATTTGTTTTGTTTGACATGGCAGTAGTTACAAAAGCTTGTTTTAGTTGGGGAAATGGGAAGAAGAAAATTGGTGCTTGTTAATGGGAAAAAGTGAATTGAACATTAAATTTAAAAGAATGAAGCTAGATTCTACAACGAAGGCAGGAAGAGTCTCTCCCAGTACCATGTTCTGGTCTCAAGACCACTTAGTTCTTTGGTCCTCTCATCTTGTGACTGTTATCCTTGTCTTCCTCTCCAAGAGCTTTCACTATGCTAGGCAAAGTGCCAGTAATCTTTCCCTATTTTTACTAGGAAATTGGATCTGTAAAGATAATGAAAAGTCATAAGACTTTAAAAAAACAAGACCAGACCAGAGCTTATGCATCCAAATAAATATTGACCTGTTAAATGGAGGAGACTAAATGCTTATTCAGTATTCCCATGAGGCCATTGTTGTCCCAAAACATACTTGGAATACCATTGTAATTGTTTAAAGGCTATTTTTTAAAAAGTCTTATTTTATGGCTGTGGTCTTGTTGGGTGTTTTTTGGTTCATTTAGTTGGTTTTTGGTGTTTTTTGTGTTGTTTTGTTTTTTAACCAAAACCGGTGTTGACCAGAATTCTTTCCCTTGCTTGGCTGTGATAAACTTTTTGGATGTTAGATTTAAAAGTTAAATTTGGCCTCAAAGGAAAAACATTTTGATGATATTCAAAAGAATCTGCCTTGGCTTTTAGAAGATTGAGAGTTCTGAGTGATGACAGTGTTCTTGGAATCAATATATTGCTTCCCATGGTGACTCTTTCAAATTTGTGTAATAAATCATTTAGGTTATGTAGTGGTTTTGCAGCACTTGATTTTGATTGCCACAATAACTCCAGGAAGTACTATATCTGATTTTTTAGAAATCACTACTTGATAGTGATACCATCTTCATAACCTGGCTGGATGTCTTTTTAGGGCCTACCTGGATGATTTCAGCTAATATCATGTAGAAGACACAGTACAGAACCCAGAGGGAGGCTTTTTTTCAGTCACCTACCATGATGGGGGCGGGGGGTGTTTGTTTGGGTACAAACATTTGTAAGAATATGTTCTTAATTTTCATCAAATAAAAATAATTTTAAAATAATAATAAAAGCATTTATTAAATAAATATGTACCAGGCACTAAGCTAAGTATGGAAGATGCAAATAGCAAGCAAGGGAGACAATCCTCTACTTTCAAGCTTAACTTCTAATGGAGAAAGGCAGCACATAAAAGGGAGCTAAAAATTCAGAGTGGTACAGAGGGTCACCGAGGAAAGGAAGCTCATTTCTCAGAGCTCAGCACCCTGGGGCAAGAATCCAAGGTTCTTGTGCAGTGGGTGAGCAGGAGAGTGGGGGAAGGTATCAAGAAATTAGAAAATGATCCTCCTTATTCTGGCCAAACTAACAATCCTTTTAATACCTATGTTGTTAATTCTGTTGTCAGCTGAGCTTTTCTAGCTTAATTAATACTGTATCAGTTTAGTTTTGGAAATTTGTGGAGTAAGTTTAGCAGTTCCTCTCCCCCCCCCCCCCACTTAATAGTATTTTATTTTTTCCAATTAATTGTAAAGATAGATTTCAACACTCACTTTTATAAGATTTGAGTTCCAAATTTTCTTCTCCCTCCCCTCCCCCATGCCTAGGTGGCATGCAATCTGATATAGGCTATGCAAGTACAATCATATTAAACATATTTCCGCTTATTAGTCATGTTGTGAAAGAAAAATCAGGACAAAAAGGAAAAACTGTGAAAGAAAAAAAAAACAGTGAAAATAATATGCTTCTATCTGCATTCAGACTGGATAGTTCTTTTTCTAGATGTGGAGAACATTTCTTCCATCATGAATCTTGGAATTTACTTGACAGTTTCTTTAGGTACTTTTTTTCCTAATGTAAATTCAGAGATACAGCTTTTGACAATATTTTGGCTGAAACTATCCCAACTGCATTAATGTGTAATTCAGGAATGGTCAGCCCATGACATTTCAGATTTCTTACTAAACATATCTCTGTAATTAGTACAGTATATATAATGTTAACATTTTAGCTTTTTGATTTTGTGGCTAGGATCAAATATGTTGACAAATAACCGTGAAAGACCTACATTACCATTGATAAAACAATATGTACATTTTTGCTATGTCGAACAATAATATGCATTTCATTCTTTTAGAATGAATGTTGATCTTCAGCAGAGTGTCAAGATGTTGTAGTGAACCAGTCTTCAAGGACTTAGAGTCAAGAAATCTGGATACTATACCCTTTGCACAAGCTGACTTCGAAGGCACAGAAAGGTAAATGTTTTCATTTCTTAATCTCAGAGATGGATGTAATACAGGTTGTTTCCTTTTTGCTTTTTGCCCTTTCCCAGATTTTAATGTATTGTAACTTTAACTCTTGAATTCATGATGATGACCCACTTTTGTGAAATTCTTTTCTAGAGTCATAGGAGTTTTTTTTCCTTAGGATTTGTTGAAAGGAGTATTAATGTCACTCAATACTTGACATATCCTTTGAATTCTGGGTTTGAGTCTTAGAACATCCCAGTTGTACAGCCTTTCTACATATTTAGTGGAGACTAACTTTAAACTTAAACCGCTATCATGGAAAAAAGTATCAGATCTTTTCTGTTTGGCAAGTGTAATGGAGGAAAGTTACAAAGAGACAAATTTGAGCTTAATGTGGGATAGCCTAACTCAGGAAATAACAAATTCCCCCTTGCTGGGAATCTTCAGGCAAAAGCTGGGTGTTGGGTATGTTATGACAGGCATTCTCTTTTGGACTGGATGGCTTCCAGCTCTGAAATTCAGTGACTTAAAGTGACCAAAAAATTCATTTCTCTGTTAAGCCAAG
Source organism: Gymnobelideus leadbeateri (assembly GCA_011680675.1). Classification (NCBI taxonomy): domain Eukaryota; kingdom Metazoa; phylum Chordata; class Mammalia; order Diprotodontia; family Petauridae; genus Gymnobelideus; species Gymnobelideus leadbeateri. The sequence continues at coordinate 38,731 of WOXC01007785.1, read as the reverse complement.
CAAAAGACAGAGAATGTGCCCAAGATCACACACTTGGGTACCAAGGCCTGCAGTTGATTGTGCCATTTATCCTTGAGTGACAATCTATCATTCCACCCATACCCTTTCCAGTTTGGTAGAACCAGCTAGAATTTGGATTTCTTTGACACACAGCCTTCAAGAAATCCCTGGTCCCATGATGAATCTAGAGCCTAGGACTTTAGTAGAATGTTCTTTATATGGTAAAAATTATTATAGAGGTAGGTAGAAATTGTGTTTAAGGTAGACTCTTTCCATATAAGAGTAAATATGTAAATATTAAAAGATTTACTACTTTTTGAGAGAATTGTATAATAAAACAATTATAATTTTTCCTTGAATCTCCCCAGGGGAGGGGTGTGGTAAGAAGTATAGTTCTGAAGTTCTCTCTACAGCTGTTTGCCTTCCAGACTGAAATTTTGGTCCTTTTACAGCTGTTTGCCTTCCAGACTGAAATTTTGGTCCTTTGTTGGATTGAAGAAAAACCACATAAGCTAGAATTGGGTGGCTCCAGAAATAATTTCTAATTTGTACCCTGAAGGTATTGGGAATGTGGCTAGCGAATGTGAGCTAATAAGCTATTCAAGAGAAATTGTATTAGATGAGCTAGATGAGCCTCATGAGTGGAGGCTTGGACTTCAGGAACCTGTTATTCAGGTCACTGAGAAGGCAACATACATGGCATATAGATAGACCAGGAAGACTGGGTTTGAGCCTCACTTTTGGGTCAGCTCTAGTCAGCTCTCTTAAGACCTCGAGTTGCAGAATTGATTCAACCCTGACTCAGGTCCAGTCCCCAACCCTATTAGTTAAGTAGTAGGAAAGGCTAGTGGCAGCTCTGCCAAAGGCTGTGCAACATAGTTTTGGGGGTTTTGTGGTCATTGTTGTTCTTTTTATTTAAATCACTGGATTCTGAGATATAGGATTATGAATTTAGAGCTGAAAGGGTAATTCATTCAGAGGTCATCCTCTCATTTTACAGATGAGAAAACTGAGGCTTCAAAAAGTTGTTATTTACCCAAGACCATAGAGGTGGTAGAGCCAGAAATTGAGCCTGAACCAGGTAGTCCACCTCACCCATGCAAAGCCTGACCACAAAGGACTCTGGGACTTGAGTTCTTTTCCAGCCCCTGTAATCAAGGCAAGCTATTTAACTTCCCAGGCCCTCAGTTTCCTCATCCATAGTATAATACCGCACAATCTTAAAAATCTTTAAGTACTATTTAAAGGGATTAAGAGGGTTTTTTTTAAGTATTATTGCCTTTTAATACTTGTTACCTTGAATAAGTCATTTAACTTCTTGACAGAAGTTTCCTCATTTTTGAAATGAAGCTCAATAGTTTCTTCAAACTTGGGAGGCTATTATCTCATTGCTTTCTTTTATAACAGTAGTAGTAGTAGTAGTGGTAGTGGTAGTAGTAGTAGTAGTAGTAGTAGTAGTAGTAGTAGTAGTAGTAGTAGTAGTAGTAGTAGTGCTGCCCAGATATCTTCAGCAAGAGACACTTTTTTACATGCTTCAGCCACTTGTGGGGTTGTTGTGAAAGTTTTAGAGTCTTCTGTATGAACTATCAACAGATGAGAGGCCAGTTGTAGGTAGCAGACAAAAAGCACAAAAATACTTGCTTAAGCAAGTCCTCTTTCTTTGAACAATTTAATTGTTCGTTTAATAAAGGGAAAAATTGGTAATGGTAAGGAGAAGGAAATAAGTGAAACATAGGATTGTGCGCAAGATCTGTTCTTTATGTAAAATGCTCCATCTCCTGCCTCCATGCATTTACACTATCAGCCATTGTAGAGTTCTCTTTCTCTCCCCCTCTGACTTTCCTGGCTTCTTTCATATCCCTGGTAAATTCTACAAGAAGCCTTTCTTCTGGTGGTTTTCTCCAGTGTGTCCTGGATATATCTTTTTGGACATAGTTTTCCTGGTGTTTGCTTCCATTAGACTGTGAGCTTCTTGAGAACGAAGACTGCTTTTGCCTTTCTTTCTATCTCAAGCATTTAGCACAGTGCCCAGTATGCAGTAGGTACTTAATAAATGCTTGTTGGCTGCCTCTCTTTCTGAGTTAAAATTATCGCTGGTTAGACAGAACTTCATCTTTTACTGCAAAGACTACCCAGCTATACAAAGGATTATCCTTCTCTTTTACTGAGTGGGGCATTTGAGGAGAGGGGGTAGAGCCTATAGCCTCTGTTTCCTCACCTGTAAAATAAGGATAATTCTGCAGACATTTGAACCAATCCATTGGGTATGTGTAGCATTTGAATTGGATCTCGAAAAATGAGTCCCATTTCAACAGAGGTGAGAGTTGAGGCACTCCAGACATAAAGTATTTTGTGAACAAATACATGAAGACAGGAAAGTGCAGGGGTGGGTTTGGAGTACAGTGACAATCCTGATTGGTGAGAGTAAAATATTGGAAATGAGTAATGGGAGGAAACTGGAAAGGTTAGAGAAGTTAGAGTTATTAGTTAAGGGAGGGCAGGGTAAAGGGAAGGGGAAAAACATTTATATAGTGCCTGCTGTGTGCCAGGCAAATATGCGCTTTTACAGATGCTATCTTATTTGAGTATTACAACAACCCTGAGAAGTAGGTTAACCCCCATTTTAAAGATGAGGAAACTGACTTGCCCAGGTTCACACAGATGGTGTTTGAGGCTGCATTTGAGCTCAGCTTTTCCTGACTCCAGGCACAGTGTTTTATCCACTGTGCCATCTAGCTACCCCTAGATCAGGAGTTGTAACTTTTGGGTTTTTAGGAGATGGTACTAGAAATGAGCAGAATAGTTTTGGTGAAAGAATAAAGGCCTGGGCTAGAAGTTGATAGGAACAAGAAAGTAGATGTGTTAACAATATAGGTGCCGTAGAGGTGGAATCAGCTGGATTTAATAACTAAACAGGAGGAGTATGACAGAAAGAGTGACTGCCAGGGTTTTGTCCATGGGTGAATGGGAGAAGATTGCTACCATTTAACAGAAAAAGAGAAGTCAAGATGGAGGAGCAGGCTCAGGGGAGGATGGAGAGTTAAGTTTTGGACCTGAGTTCAAGATCTGCTACAAACTGAAATTTATTTTTAGAATTATGCACAAACTAAGAGTAAACCTGAGCAGTTTGACTATGAACTTTATGTAGATTTGATAATGCTATTTTAGCTGCTTTGAGTCTTACTTATTCCATTGTTCCTCATATGTTTTGGTTACTTGAAATTTGACAGACAAAAGACCTGGATCAGTTATTTCATACATTAAGTTGTTAAGTAGATCATAATATTAGATATCTTAAGTTTTGCATTTTAAACCCTTAATCATTTTTCACACCAAAATTAGATCCCTGTTGTCTTTACACTTCTAAGATAAAGCTTGTTTCAAAAGATGATGTTTAGCTTTTTCTTTATATAAATTGGGTTAGAAAATTTAGCTCTGAAAGGCCAAACTTGGATGTTTTCCTTTCCAAATATTCAGATAGAGCACTACCCCACCCTGAACCCAAAAACTGAACCCTCTCATAACAAAGGAAAAGAATTAAGCAAAAACAACTGATAATAAGGACCACCTCTGACAATGTATACAATCTTCTGCTCTCCTGGTCAGAAGCCACCTACTTCTTTACCAAAATGAGAGATGTTTTCAGAAATAAGAATCTTTTTCTCAAGGGCCTTTGGTTTTGTTTTTCTTTAAGTTATCTTTTCACTTAAAAGGTTTTTTTAAAAGTGTGTTGTTCTGGGTCTTTATTTATTTATTTATTTCCCTCTGCATCAGTCCATGTAAATCTTCTTGGAAATTATTTCTTGGAATTCATCATTCTATATATTAGATATTTAGCAGTTTTCCTTTCAAATCCTAATATTGGGGAGGGGGAGAGGGCATTATTTCCTACCCCACGAAGAGTGTTTATCTTAAGGTCTTCCTTCACACTTACTTTTTCTTGTATCTCCCCCTAGATAGGCATCATACATTTTTTTAAGGTCTTAAAAATGTGATTAGACAAACTCCTATGAGCAGTAACTATACAATTACTGTATTTTCTGTGTTTGTGTGGAGGTCTTCCTACATAACTGCACTGTCAAAAAATTATTATAGCTTTAAGGCCTCAGTTTTCATTAGAATTGACGTCATTTTCCATTTAAACAAGATCACAGTTTAGAACACCCAGAACATCTCAGCTTTGGAATCTAGTGAGTCCAATTTTTCTGCCTTTTTTTTTCCTTTGACCATGAAATAATGAGATTTACCTGCCGTCTTATCCCTTAGGATTAATTAGACTGAAAATCTGATATGCATTTAAAGCAAATTGGTGGTAGTGAGAAACCAAAGGGAAGACTTTTTAAATTAATATTCCCAAATTTTTCTTTGTAGCTAACATTGTAACTATAAAGTATTGAGACTGACTTGTCTAAATTTCGTCCCTTGTCAAGATAAATTTGATCTTTGGTGTTGATACCTACCTTTACTTTTATATGTGTACAGATTCCACGCTTTGTGCTTTCCTACCACATTTGTTAAATGATCAGTTTGGGAGGGTATTCATTTGAGTGTTCTGATTGTTTCAGTGAAGTGATTCTACTCAAAACCATAGTTATATTACCACTTTTGGAGATTCATTTGTTCCGTAATAATTAGGTCTCTACCTCTTCTCTGGACTTCCCTTCCATTCTTCTGTTTGGTTGTCCCATTTAATTTATGTTCTGACATTATTTCATTGGGGGTTTTTTTTTAATAGTTTTTGTGGGGTTTTGGGGGTTTTTATTTTGTTTTTGTTTTTGAGACTGGATCTCTTTTTCTCACCCAGAATGGAAATACAGCTTCCACTCATAGGCCCAGTCTCAGTATTAAAAACATAACCAGTTTGCCCTTCCTTAGGCCTGTTGGTCTGCCACTCCCCAAGGGTCTTCCTTGTCTGTACTTAAGCCCTGTTGCACTTCAGACTGATCAACCAGCCTCAACTTCCCCTTCTAGCAGGTATTATGGGTTCATACCACCACACTGGCCATTGCTGGTATTTTTCAAAATACCAGATATTTATTCGTATATTCTAGTAATAGAAAATGAAGTTCCACCAAATCAATCAATCATAATAATCAGCAAGCAATAAGTATCTATTATGTGCCAAGTATTTCATTTGTTTGTTTTAATGATACTTGGGGCAGGTCTCTATTGTTAAATACCAAATGTTAGCTTCACTTGTGAGATAGGGATGTTTCTTCTCTCTCTTTACATATATATATAATTGGACCCTTAATGAAGTAGGAGACTTTACATCTTTTTTTTTTTGGAGTGGGGAACGCAGGGCAGTTGGGCTTAAGTGACTTGCCCAAGGTCACACAGCTAGTAAGTGTAAAGTGCTTGAGGCCGGATGTGAACAAAATTTATGAGCCTGCTATGTAAGACCACAGATTTAGAGCTAGAAGGAACCTCAGAGGCAGCCTGGCTAGTCTAGCCCCTCCATTTTATAGATGTAAAAACTTGAGGCCCATTAAGGTGATGTAATTTGACCAAAGTCATACAGGTAGTAAATTTTAAAGGTGGAAATCAAACCCAGGTCCACTGATTTGAATCAGTAGTCTTTTCCCTATACTATATTAATAAACTACTTGTGTGGGTGCACTATGTAAGATTTAGTATCATAAGGACTCCTACTCATTGTAAGGGTAGGAATTAGGGCGATTATTCATGCCACTTTGCCTTATGTATTTTTCCATGATAAAGGATAATTCACATTTACATGCTCTTCAGAGCTCTATCTTCAAGTCTAAAGTCGATGATAGAAGTATTTTCCCCCATTTTGCAGATGAGGAAAGGCCTTACTCGAAATCACAAAACTAGTATATCAAGCCATCTGTTCGCGTATAGCTCTCACCCCAAGTCCTGGCTACACAGTAATGCTGTACCCACTGCTTCTTATCTCAGGTTATGCCTGGAGCTTTTCAGTGACTCCCCCAGACCTTGCTTGACTTGGATGGTGTGTAAAAAAGGGGGGGGTCTTGACTTGAGCACTTCTCGGTAATGGTAGACCAAACATAAGAGCGTCTGTCCCTCCCTAATGCTATTGTTGTAAGAGTCATGTTCATTTTAATCTAAACCTGGTTTGAGTGTGAGGGATTTTCAATTTATTCAGAAAACAATGGGGACATGTAAATTCTTAAGGCCATCACACCAGTATCTTCAATTTATATGTTTACTTACTGGTTACTAGTTTTTGACAGGAGGGCTACAAGCAAAATCTTCAAGGTACATATTTCCCAAGTGCTAATGGATGCATTTCTACCTTTTCTCTTATAGACTATTCACAGTTATTCACAACTCTAATAGGGTATGTTCATAAACAGATTAATGATAGTACTCTAAAATGATGCGGCGCGCCCCCCCCCCCATCATTTTGAATTATCAAAACTTGGCTATACATTAGATTCCAAAGAAAATTGGGTTTTCATCTGCTTTTAGTCATAGCACCCTGTTCTAGGAATATGTGATTTGGAAGGAGCTCTTATTCTCTCTACTCAAAAGGAAGTAAAGAAGCCAGTATTCTCTTCATGTAATCCTCATCAAAAGAATTGAGAATTAGGGTTGCACTTGAATTTGTATTATGAAATTCAAATGGAGTTTCTAGGAATATTCAGAATATTCATACAAAGTTTAGGCCCTCCAGATGAACTTGAACATACAAAGGGTACAATAAATAAGTTGAATGTGTGTATGTTTCCTCTTAACATTCAGGAGTTGGTTGTGACTAGATCTATATATCCTAGTCTCAGTAATAAATTTTATCTTCACTTGGTTACACACTTACCCATCTAGAAAGTTTTGTCATTCACCACTTAGCCACTTGGTTTAATGATTGTTTATTGTTAGGCTTGGTGGTACAGTGGATAGATTGCTTAGGCCGGAAGTTGGATTCATCTTCCTGAGTTCCAACACAGCCTTACTTATTAGCTGTGTGACCCTGGGCAAGTCACTTAATCCTGTTTACCTCAGTTTTCTTATCTGTAAAATGAGCTGGAAAAGGAAATGGCAAACCACTCCAGGATCTTTGCCAAGAAAAGCCCAAATGAGGTCACAGAGTCAGACACAGGTGAACATTATCATTTTTAACAACATAAACTCACTCTTTTGCCTTAATCTCTTGTTTTGGAAGGTTGCTATTCTAAATCATTTATTCCTAGGTCCATAACACCTTAAATATGTTCTCTTTCCAGTTTCCTTATGTAGAGAAATTATCTTGTTTGGTACATTTCATTCTAACCTCAGGAACTTTATTCCTGTTATATAATGTTGTCCATATTAGACATTTTAAAAGTAGTAGGGGAAAGTAACCATTGACTGAAGCCATTGTGATGGGTTATACCAGTAGTGTCAAATTTAAATAGAAACAGGCTCCACTAAAGCATACATAAGAAGCCCTTCAGACCACATGTTTAGTTTTAAAGTATGTTATCTGTTCTATTGCTTTTTAATTTTGTTAACTATTTCCCAGTTACATTTTAATCTCTTCTGGTCATGTGTTTGCCACTTCTAGATTATGCCGTGCCTTTGTATTAAAATGTCAAGTCACTTTTAGTCATGAAAATACCTTGATTTTTTTCCCTTTCACTTCTCCCCTCCCCCTTTTTTTTGAAAGAAGGGAAAGGAGAGTGAAAAAAAGAAGACGCTATGAATAGATGATGTTTTCTGATCAGTTCTTGCTGAGGACCCATTACCATGGTCTCTAATACTCTTCTCACCTCAGTTTGAGCCAATTCTCTCCTTCATCCTACTTTTCTCTGGTACTTATTATGCTATGCTATGCTATGCTATGATAGCACACTAATAGGATAAAACAGTAGCATTTATGTTTTCTGGTGAGGTGATGATGTCTTTTTAAAATATAAGAAAAATAAATTTTCTCGTATTTAGCTTAGCTTTCATTTTAAAAGACTGAAATCTTCTCATTCCCATTCTTTTATGTCCCATTCTTCCATTGACATTCAGACTGTTAGACTATATCCAAGAAGTAAGAGCTTTTGGTTCTGAGGAGATGAATAGATGCTTTTTGGCTTTTCCTTTTTTCTATAATGGGAAATAGAGCCAGTAAGCATTTAAATGCCTACTGCATAGTTCTCACTTTGTTGTGAGGTTAAATATCCTTAGCCCACTAAACATCTCTTTAAAATGAGGATGTTGGACAGAATGATCCTAAGGTCTCTTCTACACTAAATCCTGTGATCCTAGGATTATGGATTCTCCTTCCACTTCCTCTGCCAAAAAGGTAGTGCTTGATGTGATGTTGTGAGGTCATTTGGGATCCATATTAGGTTCTTTCAATAGTTCTATTCTTAGGAGTCCTCTGTAACTCAGGCTTGCTATCCTTTGAAAGGGTGGGGGGAGAAAGAAACTCTATAGTAAGTGGTATTTTTATAAGCCTCTTTAGAAAATAAGCTGTGAAATTTTAGCAGGTCATTTGGACCTCACAAAAGCAAATCACGTGTTAAATAAAAGGACCGTAATTTTCTGCTTAATAAAGCAGATCTCTAAAAGTTCTTGTTCCTCTAATATATGTGTAGAGCTATTCCATCATGTCTGTTTTCCCTTTTTCCTTACCTGCTGCCTCCATCTGAAATACAGTAGTTTTTCTCTGGGTATTAGCCTGCTATTTAAATAAGTAAAATAGGAACAGTTCAGAAAAGCATGAGAAGACTTAATGAAATAGTGCAAAGAAGGTATTGCTAAAGGAACAATGTAAATTCACCATTAAGAGAGAACAAAACGCTAATCAAGTACAACTTAAATGTTAGAGCTATACTGTCAGAGTTGTAATATCCCTCCTTTTAAAAAATCAATAAATTTCCTGCAAAAGAGGCATTACTTTTTTAGGAGAATTTGTTGAGAATTGTCTGTCTAAATAAAATCCATCAGTTTTAAATTAACTAGCTCTGCTTCCAGCCATGTCTTTATGACTAAATCTTTTTTAGTGCCCTTATTAATGCATAATTTTAAAGCTGATTTTAATATTTAGCAAAATTGTTATACCTTTTAGAATAAATGTTTTGATTTAGTGAAATCAAATGATTAAATTTTTAAAAGACAGAAATTGATTAAATCCAGACTTACTGATCTTTAGGAGCTCTAGAAATAATGTTAGAGACCATCTAGACCAGTAGCTTCTCTTACAGATAAGGAAACTGAGACCCAGAAAAGAGAAGTTACTCATCTCAATATTGTTTTCTATCTGCTACTCCTCCAGCACCCAGACATCTGCATTATGGGTGATATCTGGATCATAGTTTTGATTAAAGCTACATTGGCTAAATCAGTCAACTAATGTTGCCCGAACGCTGTTTGTGTGGCTAATACTGTGCTCAGCTTTGTAGAAACATAGAAATAAGATGATTCTTGCTAACCAGGCACTTGGTAAAATTGAGGATAAAAACCACATAGCAAAATGAGTGCAAGGGGTGTCTAGGTGGCGCAGTGAGTAGCGCTGGCCCTGGAGTCAGAAGGACCTGAGTTCAGATCCGGCGCCTCAGACACTTAACACACACACACAAACAAAAACCTAGCTGTGTGACCTTGGGCAAGTTACTTAACCCCAATTGCCCTCCAAAAAGCAAAATGAGTGCATGTGAGATAGAGGCAGATAAGAGTTTGCTTTATTAAATCTCTCTCTCTTGCATGTATGCTTGGAACTCATTATATTGTATTTATTGATTTAAATAGTTCTCTTTGATTAGAATATAAGTTCCTTGAAGGCAGGCACTGTTCTCCCCTCCCCCCCTTTTTTTTGTTTTGTTTTGTTTTTTTTGCTTTTTGGAGGGCAATTGGGGTTAAGTAACTTGCCCAAGGTCACACGGCTAGGTTTTTGTTTGTGTGTGCATTAAGTGTCTGAGGTCAGATCCGAACTCAGGTCCTTCTGACTCCAGGGCCGACGCTCTACTCACTGCGCCACCTAGCCGCCCCCCCCCTTTTTTTTTTTTTTTACACCCTTCTCATTTCCTAGAACAGTGCTGGACAGCCTAGCTATTGCTCAGTACTTGGTTAACTGTTGAACTCTAAACATTTTAATTCCACAAGCAAGGCACAAACTTAGAAAGGGTTAAAAATCAATACCAGAAAATGGGGGGAAATGCTAACTTAGCATTAGCATGATTAGATTAAAAAGTACACTAAAATAGAGAATGAAGATTGGAAAAGAAAATAAAATCCAGCAGTTTGCTGCATAGAGAAAACATCAAAAAAATACATACATGCGTAATGGACAATAAAACAAGGTCATTAAGCTTATGAAGGAAAAGCTTATTGAATTTCAAAAAGACTTGGTAACAATAAGTGTAAGAGACCTTAATATTCCTTTCCCAGAACGAGGTAAATCTACCAGATAAAAGGAAAATATAGAACTGAACAGACTATAGGAAAACTTTATTTTTAAATATTTATGGTGTCTTGTGAATGGGAAAATATACATCTTTCTGAACATTACATGGTATCTTTCCATGTAAGTTAATACAATATGTTTACTGGCCATTTAAACACAGCCTCATTGTTAGGAAGAAATTCTACTTGGCCAGCAGGGCAAACAGAATTTTAGAGTTGAGGATGTTAAAGTGCATGCTTTTCTGTTTACCTCAGTCATGAGACTGTAGTTTTATATCCAGTGTCAAAAAGTTTGGTAATGTCAACAAATATTATTAAGTACTGTGCAAGGGCTGAGAGTTCCAAACAGTCTTAATTAGGAAACAACATGCAAACAACTGTGGACAAACAAGGTAGAGCTATTAGGATGAATTAGTAATCTCAGAGAGAGAGGGTACTAACGTCCAGGAAGAATGGGAGAATCTTACAAAAGGGAGGATTTTAGCTGAGACTTGAAGAAAACCAGGAAAGGCAAGACATGGTTATGAAGGGGGATATTTAAGGCCTGGGGAGCAACAGCCAGTGAAAATGCAGGGTCAGGAGATGGAGTGTTTTGTTCTGAGGAAGAATGAGGAGGCCAGTGTCACTAGGCCATATAGTTCATGGAGGGTGTAACAAGATGTGAAAAAGATTTTGAAGATCTTTGAAAGCCAAATAGAAGTTTGACAGTTTGCTCAGAGCTTGGGCATCACTTTAGAGGAGGACAAGGAGAAGTAGGAAATTGTTAACTTCTCTATAGGTAGTGACCAGAGGACCTAAGTAGCAAGGAGGAAAGAGGCACTCCTGAGGCAAGGAGTTTACTGTTTACCGAGTGCCCTGTTCATGCAAAGAAAGAGGTGTAGAATAGAAACCCGTCCCTGTGGCAGATCATTAACTGGTTGCCATACTTTTGTAGACAGAAATCGAAATCTTTAATTTCTGTATTCTCTTTGGATGTGGTTTAAAACTTTTCATCAAGGCTATCCTATATTGTCATGGGTTTGGAGGTTTTGGAACATATATTAGTATAAAATGACACCCAAGTAGGGACGGCTAGGTGGCGCAGTGAGTAGAGCGCAGGCCCTGGAGTCAGAAGGACCTGAGTTGGAATCCGGCCTCAGACACTTAACATACACAAACAAAAACCTAGCCGTGTGACCTTGGGCAAGTTACTTAACCCCAATTGCCCTCCAAAAGCAAAAAAAAAAAATGACACCCAAGTATTCAAGGTTTAAAGCTATCCTGAATTGGTAGGAAAACAGCTTCATACTGCCTTCTGAAGTCATTATGGTGTAATGAAAAGGGCACCAGATATGGGGATCAGAAGACTTAAAATTTGTGTTCTAGCCCTCTTCTCACCTTGGGGGAGTTGTACTGCTTATTGGTACTTCCATGTCATCATCTATAAACTGAGGTGGGGGTAGACTAGTTAGTCTCTAAGATCTGTTCCAGCTGAAAGTTTGTGATCCTGTGGTATCCTGTTCCATAGCATCTTCCTAGCATTAAGCTTTAAGCTGAAAACCAGAGGCGAGCTACATCCTTTGTCATCCTCTGCCGCCACCAGAATGAGGTCTGGTACTACCTACTTATTAGACCTTATTCTTGGATCTTCTAACCAGTAAGGTTTTCTGGTGCTTGGCTGCTGTCTTGGCAAATATTCCCCAAAGAAAAGATCAGGTGAAGGGCCAGAAAAGAAGAAATATCTGAGTTGGACTCACTGGACGAGAAGTCATGAAAAAAGGGGCAAAAGACTTGTGAATGGCCTCGTGTGCCACCTTACCCATTCACTGCAAAATTAAAGCTGCTGCTTGAAGCCACTAGGCCCAGGTCATACCTGCTGAGTTTCTGTGGCAAAAGAATTAATTGACTTGCTGATTTTAGATCTTTTTATGCCAGATATTTTTCACAGTGAGAGGGTGCTATGTTTTGGCAGAATAATCCAGTTATAATTTGTATATTGTTCTGATTCTTTTTCAGTATAGATTAGGGATCTGTGGCTACTTAAGATTCATTTTGGTGTATAAATACCTAACAGGTAACCTGTTATCACAACTTTTAATGTTGTATTTTGTCAGTGGCTAAAGACAAAATTTTCAATTTTCTTCAGCATTTTGTGTTCTCTAAAATTTATGAATTTTACTCTTTCCATTTCCCTACTGTTAACTGGAATATTTATTATCTAAGATGCTTTAAAAATTTAGCAAGAGCAGTAGGGTTAGAATATACAATACCTGAATTCTGGTTTTATATAGTTAGAGAACTCCTTGATCAGTTCCATATTTTATTCTCTTTAGTGCCTAATCCCAGTATATTGAACACAAGCATTTAATGAATGTTAAATTCTACCTCACCCCCTAAAGTATGTCTGCCGTTTTCTCCAGGGAAATAGGACCTTTCCACCTTCTTCTGTAATTGAATTGTCAGGCAATCATCATTTCTTCCTTTAGAACTAGTTTTGGTCACTGAAAGAACTGTTTTCCTTTATTCTTAGGATAACAATAAAGAGATTATTAGTTGCCAGAGAGAATTTTTTTTACATAGGAACCCTCAATCCCCAAATCTTCTATATTGTTACACAGCTGCTCCTAATTGAATGGAAACATGTTTAAAGAGTTTCTATAATAATTAATTATGGCATTCATCTCCAGGAGATGTTTTTGGTAGCCATCCCTCAGGCATATAACATAAGAGGTTCTTTCAATGAGGGCCAGAGCAGTCAATTCTCTAGAGAAGGGTACCTTAGGAATTAGTTGGTGGTGGTAACGCAAACATGAGTTCTCATATTAACCTTGAAGTGTCTCCACTATCTGTATCTGTGTGTCAGTGACATCGGCTGGCTGTGTTTGTTTCCAGGCAAGGTTAATGTTGCTGCTTTTATCAAAGGAGTCTCTGTGCCTTCTTGGTGGTTTGAAATTTGAGTCAAAGAATGTTAAAGCTGAAGAGGACAGCTCATAGGAAGCTAGGCTGTAAGCCTAGCGGCAGGAGAGCAGCACCACCTCTTCTTCTAGAGCAGCTAAGCCCCAGAGAGGCTGAGGTCCTTGGTCACGTGTAGTAAAGAGCAGGTTCTGGATCTGAACCCAGGTCTTCCAACTAGTGGCCTTTGTATTGTACCGCAGACTCTTGCTTCCTGTCGCAAGGCAGCAGCATGGAAAGAAGATGGGCTCTCAGGTCATAAAACCTGGGTTCAGATTCTTCCTTAGTTTCTTACTATCTAGTTGGCCTTAGGCAAGGAACTCAACCTACCCTAGTCCTCACTTTCTACATCTGTAAAATAAAGTGTTTGGATTAGATGAGCTGAGGGGTTTCCTTAGCTCTGGTTTCTGTGGTCTTGGGATTTTGTCAGGGAACCAAGGCCCAGGGATTCCTGTTGGTTTGAAATTTTGGTCAAGACATGTTTTCTTTTTATTTTGAACTAAATAATAATGTAAAAACCCAAACATTCCAATATACAAAAACAAAAAGGAAGCTTGTGTATAAAACTGAACTTCTATTGTTACATTTTGTTTTTTTAAAAATACTAAATTTAAAAGGTAACAAAATTATCTGTCTCCTTCCAAGCTTGTTTTCTTCTGGTTTTGGGGGGGCATCTCTATCACTTCTTACTAATTTATCCTCCCTTTAAGTAATTTTTGTGTTATTAAATATATAACACATATGTAATTGAAAAGCTAACAGTAATTTAAAGGCTTAATACGTGTTATTATCATAACAACCCTGTGAAATAGTAGATACTATTCCCATTTTACAGATGAAGAAACAGACTGAGTAGTGTAAGTGTCTAAGGCAGGATTCAGACTGGTTTACCTTGACTGCAAGTCCATTGTTTTATCGCTAACCCTAGATGCCTCATGAAATATTGATAAATGAACTGATTATAGTCTGTGTGAGTACTTATGTAATCTTGGTTCTTGAGGGGGGAAAGCCTAACTTTTATTCTTCACCTTCCTATAGAGTCACAGCATGGTATGATGGAGGAAATGCTGCTTCTTTTATCAGAGGACCTGGCTTCAAATTCACCTGTGTGTGACTTTGGGCAAGATATTTCACTTTATCCTCCATTTCCTTATCTTTAAATTCAAGGGGTAGGATTGGGTAACTTCAGAGGCCTCCTCTAGCTCTAAATTTATGACATCTGTGATTACACTTCAGAAAATTGTTCAGTTGTATTGTAGTTTGATGTTCTACAGTGTTTTGCCTTAAGTCATTTGCCAAGGTTGGCTTTGTTTTGCTTTATTTCACCTAAACCTAAACTTTTTTTTTTCCTGATGGGGTGGATATTTAAGTATACTTGTCTAAGAGTAACACTAAACAAATATTTCACTCTTGGCTGTTTTTCTGTCTTTCTTGATAGATATGCTTTGTCTCTATCTTCGATAAAGCCAAGATAAGAAGGAATGGGTAAAATTGCAGTCTCAGAGTATTTTTGAAGAATTTTCCTAACAATGAATTAAATATTGGAACTGGTTACTGAGGAAGGTTTGTAAAACGCTTTTCCCTGAGGTCTTAGAAAATTGGGGTTAATTCTTCTGTCCGAGTTAGTTTTAGATGTCATTTCCAAAAGGAGGGAGAGCTGGGGAGAAGGATGGATCACTGTGTTCTGGTAGCTTCTGGCTACTGATGGAAGGGAACAAAGGTATAAGAGAGCAGGTGCCAGAAATGCCATATTAGGAAGGACAAATTAAGGGAGAGGGGAGGAAAGCAGTAGGGATCGGGTGCCAAATGGGAGCAGAAATCCAGTTTACCTGATTGTTTTCTGTAGACTCATATGGCAATATTACTTCAGTGTTCTTTTCAGAGATCCATTCTTCATAAGTTTGTCTTTAAATTCAATTTGATAACCATACTTTCATTTTAATTTGTCTTTTGTTGTCATTTTTCTCTTTTAATTGGGAAAAAAAGGAGCTTCTGGGGGAAAAGACAGCGTAAAAGTAAACAGCCTGTACATAATATGTAAGGCCAGCCTAAGTATAGGGAGTACAAAGGAGGCCTGAGTTACATGGACCCTGCAGTCTAGCTGAGAGGATTGCATGGGGCAATTAGAAAATAATTATGTATTAAATCAAGTGGTTTAGAAGATGAATGCACTAGGAGTTTAACAAAGAAGGAGAGATCAAAGAGGGATGAAAAAGGCTTCCTGTGAGATAATGGGCCTGAGCTGGACATTGAAGGATCAGGAGCACTTAAACCAGCAGAGTCAAGAGCCACCAGGGTGGGAGGAGAAACCATAGCATCAGAAGATAATGAGAAAAAACAGGTAGACTGGACAGGAAATGTGGTATTTGGGGAGCAGTAGAAAATAAAGTTGGAGAAATAGTGTGGAGTTCGATTAGGATGAGAGGGCTCTGAATGCTCTCTAGAAGATATTGGATTCGAGGCCTGAAGCAAACATCAACTTTTCACGTTGAAATAGTTTTTAAAACAGCACCAAAATTCTTCCTTTTTCATTTGATGGAAATAGAATAAAACCCAAACAGGGAAATAGAAACCTTACTAATGATAGAGCCATCATATTATTAGAAATTCCCCAAGTGAAGAAGATAGTTACAAACAAATTCCATTCAGCTTTTTATTTCTATGTGCTTATTACATCCACAAATGAAACCATCTTTTAGCATGCAGGTGTACCCAACCACTAATTTGGAGGATTGTGACTTTTTTGTTAATTAGCTATTTATGACAGTTTTCACAAATCAGTATTTTTTTTAAAACCAGACTTAATATGTCTCCTGGTCAGGAGCAGATTGGCATTTGCTTTTTAACTTGTGATCCTGGAGAGTTCCGTGGGTCACTCCCAGTATGTGTCAGAAACAGGGATCTTCCTACCTCTGAGACCTGCTGTGTATCCAGTGTACCCCTCACAACCTCTCAGTGCTTGTTAAAGTAAATGTTTTTTGTTCTATATATAAAGTTTGTGGAAATAAAATGTTGCAACTGAAATTACACCTGAAACATTTTTTTCTTCTAAAGAAAGATCTTTTAAAACACCAGTTTGGGTAAAGGGTTATGGCCTAATTATTTGATTGAATAAGGAGAGAAGAGACTCCAAAGATATTTGAAGAAAGGAAAGACCTTGTTTTGAAGTCCGAATCTGACTTAGTAGCTGTGTCACTCTGAGCTGTCAGTTATTCTGGATCTGTTTTCTCATGTGGAAAACAACAAAGTTAGACTTGATATAACCCTTAAGGTTCCTTCCAGCTCAAAAATCGATGATCCTTATGGACATGGTAGAGAATTATTACCTCATTTGTTCAGCATATTCACAAATTGCAAAACCTTTAAAATTCCTTGACCTGATACATAATGTGTTGGTGGACTGACTGGCTATTCACTATTTTCTGATTTACTGTTACATATATAAAGTTATTTTAGTTATCATAATTTTAAGTAATCACATCTTTAGAAAACAATATATTGTAGAAAGGATAAAATTTTAGTAACAGAAGAAATCCTTCTATAGATCTTAATAAAGGTATAAGAAGGAATTATATAAAATGAGCTATAAAGATTGATATTCTGCAACATTTCAGGGGATATTTGATTACTCCAAATATGCTCTAATTGCTTCATGTCTATACCACCTCATCCAATGCAATAAATTTGTCCATCCCCTTCTATAAATGCTCCATAGAAGAGCTCAGTATGCCCTTTATACCACAAAGCCTGAAGTACAATATCCCTGGAACTGTGCTTTAATTTACATTTATTTGTGTTCCTGCCCCCACCACCCCCAGTACCAGAACAGAATGTTATATACATTGTCATACACGTTTTTGGTGGTGGTGTTAATAATTGTTCACTTCCCAGTCTAGAGAGATTGGTATTTTTTAGAAGTGATCATTAGTTAAAGAAAAATTACATCAATAAAACATTTTTATCACTAATTTTTAAAAAACTCTAAAAAATTACTAATACCCAGTTTTTAATGTAAGTGCTTTTTATTAGAGAGAACAAAAGAAACTTTCTCTCATTACTTCATTTTTCTCATTTGTGCTACATTTCTCGTTTGTCCTTGGACTGACTGAAGGCAATCTTTTTTTTTTTTTAATCATTATGTGTATTTCTTTCTTTTTTTTTTTTTTTAATAAAGGGAAGGAAAATGGAAGGTGAGGCAGTTGAAGCAATCATGGAGGAGTCTGAAACCTTCATCAAAGGAAAAGAGAGAAAAACCTATCAGAGGCGCCGGGAAGGGGGCCAGGATGAGGAGGCTTGCCATATATCACAAACCCAGGCAGACGGCAGTGAAGTGGTCCAGGAGGTGAACAGCAGTGTGCAGATGGTCATGATGGAGCAGCTGGACCCTGCCCTGCTTCAGATGAAGACTGAAGTCATGGAGGGGGCTGTGCCTCAGGAAGCCGATGCCACTGTGGATGACACACAGATAATAACACTTCAAGTTGTTAATATGGAAGAACAACCTATAAACCTTGGGGAGCTTCAGCTTGTTCAGGTCCCTGTACCAGTAACGGTGCCTGTGGCCACCACTTCTGTAGAAGAACTGCAGGGGGCTTATGAAAATGAGGTCTCTAAAGAAGGCCTGCCCGAAGGCGAGCCCATGATTTGTCACACGTTACCTTTGCCTGAAGGTTTCCAGGTGGTAAAAGTAGGTGCCAATGGTGAGGTTGAGACATTAGAGCAAGGGGAGCTGCAACCCCAGGAAGATCCCAATTGGCAGAAAGACCCAGACTATCAGCCACCTGCCAAAAAGACAAAAAAAACCAAAAAGAGCAAACTTCGTTACACAGAGGAGGGCAAAGATGTGGATGTTTCTGTGTATGACTTTGAAGAAGAGCAACAAGAGGGTTTATTATCAGAAGTCAATGCAGAGAAGGTTGTTGGTAACATGAAGCCTCCAAAGCCAACAAAAATAAAAAAGAAAGGTAAAATGAGTTTTTTCCATTGTCCTTCAGAGCTTTTTGTTTGAGGTGGAACTGAGGGTAAACAGCATTGTGTAGAGATGAATCTAGTTTCAATTTGTTGTGGGTAGAACTCTTATTAACGAATCTGAAGATAACTTCTGGGGGTTTTTTCAGTGAGCTTAAAGGTAGAAATTCAGGTAAGATTTACCTAGAAGGGCCAACGAAATTTAGAAATCCACAGACAAGGTAATCTAGAAATCCCGGGGACAGTCCAGGGGCAGTAAAACTTCAGCTAAATTCCTTTCTTTGTGTACAGGTGTAAAAAAGACATTCCAGTGTGAGCTGTGCAGTTATACATGTCCACGACGATCAAATTTGGATCGACACATGAAAAGTCATACTGACGAAAGACCACATAAGTGCCATCTCTGTGGCAGAGCTTTCCGCACAGTCACCTTGCTGAGGAACCACCTAAATACTCACACAGGTGCTACAGGGGAAAGGGCTGGGGGGCCTCCTTTTAAGAACAGAGAGTATTGGGTATACAGACCTATGCTTTATAAGGAATTTCTTGTGGATGACTGCTTTGGATAGTCTTCCTGGGTGGATAGAGGCCAGACAGAGCACTGAGAAGAGCCTGGACTTGGAGGTAGAAGTGCAGGCTTGCATCCTCCTTTTTCAACTTAACGGTAAGATGAAGAACCAGGAAAGGGCTCTTCTAGTTAATGCGGACTGTGCATTCCCTCAGCACTCTTAGAACTTCAGCTGCATCATGCTTTTATAAATTAGCAAAACATTGGATGGAATAGATTTTATAAGATGTCGATAAAACGTTGTGTT
Organism: Gymnobelideus leadbeateri; assembly: GCA_011680675.1. Taxonomy (NCBI): domain Eukaryota; kingdom Metazoa; phylum Chordata; class Mammalia; order Diprotodontia; family Petauridae; genus Gymnobelideus; species Gymnobelideus leadbeateri. The sequence goes on along the minus strand of WOXC01007785.1, from coordinate 19,658 downwards.
AGAGGCACTGATACTAATTTCTTGGAACTTGTGTACAGATCCTTCTCCTGACACTATTTGTGTGACCATGGGAAGTTCAGCCTGCCATCCCTGATTAGACTGGATGGGCTCTGCCCCAAAATTGCTTTGAGCTATAGCACATGATCCTGTGAAGGCCATCCCCGTCAGTGTTTTCCCTTCTGGCACCAAGGGTCCCGTCTCTCTTAGCCATCTTTGGATATCAGATTTAGAGCTGTAAAAAATGCTAAGCCATTTATTTCGACCCTCTTCTTTTACAAAAGAGGAAAGTGAACTTTCCATGTCCAGAGTCACTGTACTAAAGCATTTTACAAATAGGATCTTATTTGATCCTCACAGCAAGGCTGGGAGGGAGGTGCTGGTATTACAGTACTCTATTTTACAGATGAAGAAGTTGAGGCATGCCTAGGATCCCACAGCTAGGAACTGTCTGAAGCCAGATCCCGATTACAGGTCTGCCTAACTGCAGACCCCACTGAGCCACCTAGCTGCCAATGGCAGCAATAATGCAGATTTTTAAATTGGTACTCTTGAATCTAGAAGAAATAGTCTTAAGTAGCAACAAGTCTGGAGAAACATCTACAATCTCAAGAGGGTGTGAAAACTGTTGACTAGATCTTAAAAGTGAATAACCAGTAGCCCCTCTCTCCATGGAGAGTTTGTGATGCTTTACAAATGTAGAATCCTATGGTACAGGCCAAAAATGGACAGTTCAACTATGATCAACTAGAAACCTGCTGCATGTTGTTTTTGTAGTAGAAGAAAGAGGCAAAGCATCAGAAAACAAGGAGCTTGTGAAAGTTCTAAACTTCGTGCCATCCTCAGCCCAATTTCCAGCAGTCTCCCACTCTCAAGGGTGTGCATGGTTGTTCTCAGGCATGATCCTGCCTCAGCAAATGCAGCTCATTCATTTAAGGTGTTGAACCTACCAAGCCAGGACAGACTCTTTAGACACCAGAATTGTTTGACAACAAAGATTAAAACCAATTAGTGAGCCAGGAAGTGAAATTGTAAAACCTAGACACTCTCATTAGTTGAGGTTTTCATTATAGGTAGGTAAATTACTCTTGGCTCATCTGGTGAGGCTATAAGGAGTTGAAACAGGTCCTGGGTGTCAGCTGTGTCTTGACACCATCACATTCACCCACAGCTGTGCTGGCTGTTGTCCTCAATACCAGTCCAAAGTTAACATACTACTTTAAGGTTTACAAAGCACTTTACAAATGCTGTGATCTGGTGGTGGTGAGTGTCATCAATCTTCTCTAGCCTGTTGGAGTCCTCATCTTTTAAAGGTGAAGGGAGCCTGTGATACCAGGGGAGGAGCACAGATGTGCATGACTTGTAGGACCTTGGACAAGTCCTTTCCCCTCCCTGGGCCACAGTTTCCCCATCTATAGAATGAAGGGGTCAGACTTGAGGCCTCTGAGCCCCCTTCCAGCCCCCTTCTGTGAAAGGCCAGCTCATGTATCATCACCTCCATAAAGACTTCCATGACCTCAGGCTCATAATAGTGTTTTTGCCTTGTAACATTTTTCATGTATTTATCATGTATTGTATATTACAGCTTTCTGTGTTGCTTCTAGACTGAATTTCTCAAGGACAAAGGACATGTCTTCTCTACAGACATATAGCTCTCCCCTAGGACCTAGCACAGTGTTCTAAACAATAGTAGGTTCTTAATAAATGATGGTACTGAGGAAGCCAGGGCTGACTTGTTTGTGTTATTTCCTTTTAGGTACTCGTCCTCATAAGTGCCCAGACTGCGACATGGCCTTTGTAACCAGTGGAGAATTAGTGCGGCATCGACGCTATAAACACACCCATGAGAAACCGTTCAAGTGTTCCATGTGTGATTATGCTAGTGTTGAGGTAAAGGTTACATTTTTCAGTAGTCTTTTCCATAGAACAGAGCTCTTCAATGCTAGTGTTGAACACAGTTTCTTGTGTTAAATACTTAATTTATTATTGCCAGTAATCAATTCTTGATTGTATATAAACACCAAGAACAATCACTGGAATCTGGTGGAAGTGGGGTAGAGAGAGCCGTGAAATGAATACTGCTGAACCTTTCCCACCACACCAGTTGTTTTTGCCACAGTGTACAATTTAGCTGCAATGGGGGTTGACAGTTGGGTGGGGGAGGGTGCAGTTCCTTAACTAATAAATGTTCGACTGTCATGTGTAAAGTCATACATAGTAGGGCGACTAAAGGAATAGATCCACCATAATGCCTGCTTTGAGGTTTGTTAGTGTAATGATGGAGGTAGGGCAGATAGATGATAGTAATGTGAGCAAAGATAAACACAGTTCTAGATGTCCATGAGAGCCAGGGTGATGTGTATTGGGTCTAGAAGCCCTGAGCTTGGAACCAGTAAACCAAGGTTCAGCTCCCATTCTAACTCTTTTGGTGTCCTGATGTGACCTTAGGGAAGTCACTGAAACACCCTTTCTTCATTTATTACATGGGATAATCATTCAAGTGATCCTTCTTACAAAGCTGAAAGAAGGAAAGCATTTGTCAAACCTCGTAACACTAGATACCCTTATTATTACCATTTAGAAATACTTGCATGCCAAGGGCTTGGTAACATTTGAAACCAGATATAATTTGTTGGGAAACACTTGGTGGTGGTCATTCTTTAGGCATATTTTTAAAAGTGCTTGAAAAGGACCCATAATATGACTGCAAAGAAGTGAGTGAGTTGGCCAAGAAGGTGGCTAATGTCAAGGTTTTGGGGGTGTGAGCAGGTGAAATGTGTGGGGGGGAAAAGGCAGAAGACACTGCCAGTGCTAGGGTTTGCCTGGCTAGTGCAGATAATAGCTGGGGTAGACCAGAGATGGAGGAAGTCAAGTAAGGAATCCAACCTTTTTGCTCTTTAAAATGTAAAGGTGGGGTAGATAGGTGGTGCAGTGAATAGAGCACCAGCCCTGGAGTCAGGAGGACCTGAGTTCAAATCCTGCCTCAGACACTTAATATTAACTGTGTGACCTTGGGCAAGTCACTTAACCCCAATTGCCCTGCATTCCCCCCTCCAAAAAAAAGCGGGAAAAAAAAGTAAAGCTATTAGAAACTTTTCTGAGTGGGATCACACAACCACATCCATACATGGAAAGTGACAGTGAGTGGGGAAGAGATTGAAGATAGGAATTAGAGCCAGCAGGAAGCATTAGGGGAATTGGTACTGCAGTGTGGAGAGTTAGCCCTGTAAGGTAGTCATTGAAACCATGGAAATAAATGAATTCTTAAGAAAGTGGAGAGGGCGTAAGCCCTACCTAGGATCTAGTTTTAGGCATGATCATGTTTACTGGATTAGAAGAGGCATCACCACCACAAGGCAAGGAATAGTTAGAATATGGAGAGACAGTAGATTGTGGTCATAAGACCACCAGTTCTGAGCTGGAATTTTGGTCCATTGAGGTTTGTCTTCGGTGTCTTTAAACCAAGCTTTTGTGCTTGAGCACTGCTAAAATTGTCGTTCGTATCTAAGAAGGCTGATAACTTGGTGCTTTTTTTGTTGCAGGTCAGCAAGTTGAAACGTCACATTCGCTCTCACACTGGAGAGCGTCCATTCCAGTGTAGCTTGTGCAGTTATGCCAGCAGGGACACGTACAAGCTGAAAAGACACATGAGAACCCATTCCGGTATGCTGCTGCACTGTATGATTAGGCTCATAAACTGCTTCTTATCAGATGTTAGGTTTGTTTCAGTTGATCATCTATCTGGGAATTCTTGACCGACTTGTTGCTAAGTGGACAACTAGCATGTAATGAACACGTGTGCCAATGTCTGGTTTCAGTATTTTTAAAATTCAGATTGATCTATGATCTCATCATGTGGGGACAAGGCAGAAGAAACTGCCAATGCTACGGTTTACTTGGCAAGTGCAGATAACTGGGGTAGACCAGAGATGGAGTCACTCAGTAGCAAGGCAGACCCCATCCCCTTCAGACTGCCTACCCATCCTTTGTAATGCTGCTCCAAGTCTTCCCCATCAGTTAACTCCAGCAGGGCTGCCCAGTGTGTTTGTGAACTTGTTTCTTCCTGAGGTTTCTAGGATTCTAGTGGACACGTGGTAGCCTGTCCACCAGTTATCCTTCAAGCTTGCCGGATGATCGGCTCATCTTCTTTTTCACTAACTCCTTTCTCAGAGATCTTTTACCTCCGTTATCTTTTTTAGTTACTTAGTAAGTGCTAAAACTTCCTGGTACCCACCACACTTCCCTGAGTGGTACTTATTTTTACTTCTTTGGAGACCATGGTATTCCATGACTTTTAACCATTCAGAAACACTGTTAAAATATTAGTATTCAAAAGTTGGGCCTTCGTAACTTTCTCATCATTAATATCAGGCAAAGCACCAAACGGAGATGTGTGGTCCTCTTAAGGTATTTGCCACCATCATAGAGAAGATCCAATAGAGAATCCAAGGCCAAAGAGGGGTTGTTGATTAGAGGGTGATTTCTTCCAGATGCTCCTTCTTGGGGATAATATTGTGCTACTTGCCTCAAGCCCCAGAATAGACTCCTAAATAAGATCAATCACCACTTGAAAGGATTTGGTTCAATCAATCACACAGGAACAAGAATCCCTCAATGAATCGTGATCAGCATCCTTCCAATATTCATTCTATAACCTCAATAACTTGTTCAAATAGTTGTGTATTATAGACCCTGTCTTATTTTTTTTCCTAGCTTTGTTTTGATTATACATAGACTATGGGTTCAGGAATGATGCCTCCATTAGTAATGAGTCTCTGTCTTTCAAAATATAGTCACTTTAGGGGGCAGCTAGGTGGCACAGTGAGTAGAGCGTTGGCCCTGGAATCAGAAGGACCTGAGTTCGGATCTGGCCTCAGACACTTAACACACACAAACAAAAGCCTCGCCGTGTGACCTTGGGCAAGTTACTTAACCCCAATTGCCCTCCAAAAAGCAAAAATATTTATATAGTCACTTTGCAGGGATAGGAGAAAGGGGAATGCTATTCTATGCTAACCTGTGTCTGCTGCTTTCCAGTTCTTAAAAGAAAGTGCTCATGATACATAGCTGTGAGGCTTCTGTGTGGTTAATAAGTCTTAGACCTCTCTTATTGTTTATTCTAGACATGGTTTTTCCAGTATAATATTCACCTTACCTATATCCACCCTTGCACTAGTCAGCAAGGATCAAATATATGTTTTAATTTGGAGAGTCTTAACAATTCTTAATAATTTCTTTTCCTCTTTCTTCATCCTCTGTGATGAATACTGACTTATCCATTGCATTTATTTAATAGTTTTTGCAAATAACTACCATGAGTACTGCAGCAGCAAACAGCCAGATATCCCATGAAATCATATTTCTTATTGCCTTTGGACTCAAGGTAAAACCAACCTTGGGCAGCTACTTTGCCTCTCAGAGGAGGACTGGAGACATTCTTCCCTTGAGCAGTAATTTCTTCTGATTTCTGATTGCCTTTAGAGCAAGAAGTCTGGGGTTGATGTGCTGAAATTTCATCATTTATAAGTTTGCTCTTTGGTCATTGAACAAGAATCTTTCCTTTACCAACAGTCCAGATTAGTGTTTATAGATGGCCTATATATGATTCTTAACACTCTCCTACTCCTTTCAATGCAGAAGCAGAAATTGACCTCCTGAGATTGAGAACTATTTTGTGTTTTCTTTGATTTGTGTGCCACCATGACTAAAGAATTCATCCCCAAGTGACCATCTTACTAACAGTGAAGAATCTGGTCCTTGGAAAGCAGTCTTGCACTGGTGTTATACTCAGAGCCTTTCCAGTATGGAAAAACCTGACAAACATTTTGAAGGATGAGGCCTGTGTATCTCTAGTTGGGTTTTTTTAATCAGTTTGCTAATTTATGGAAAACTTGTAAGCTGTCATCCTTCTCGTATTCCTTTTCCCCTCTAACAAACACCAGTATCACATCCTTCAGAGAGCAAGAAACTTTAAATTCTCTAACAGCTGCCAGGGGGAAAAATGAAAGAATCTTAGTAGCTGACAGTTGATCTCAGAGTTCTTGGGAAGGCCAATAGAAATATAGACAGTAGCTTGCCCAAATAGATTTCCTTTAATTGTTCTGTGGTTTGTGAAATGTTGATTATTTAGACTCATCTTAATTTATCGTCAGTTTTTTTAACAAGCGTGTCCGATTCTGTTTCTTCTTAAGGTGAAAAGCCGTATGAATGTTACATCTGTCATGCTCGGTTTACCCAGAGCGGCACGATGAAAATGCACATCTTACAGAAGCACACGGAGAACGTGGCCAAGTTTCACTGTCCACATTGTGACACTGTCATAGCCAGGAAAAGCGATCTGGGTGAGTGGTTCAGCAGTCCTCCTCCAAGAGCCTGTGTGAGAGCATGAGCATTGGGTGAGCCGACTGACTCCAGAGCTACAAGCTAGCATCTGTGCACAGGCCTGGCTTTATGGAGAGGAATTACTTTGTTACTATTTCTGTTGTTTTTCCAAGATTAGTAGCATTCAGGCTAAAACAGTTCAACAAAAAACATTGGATGAATTACTTCAACAGAGCACTGTGGTGGGTATTAGGAAGATGCAGAGTTTAGGTAAGATGTGGGCTCTTAAGTTTATTATCTAGTTAGAGGGTAACAAACCTGCAGTCATGCTATATAGTTATATGAGGGGTGCCTTAGAAAAATACAAAGCAAAGTGTTTGCTGAGATTTGAGGGTTCTCACACAGGCTGGTGCCTCTGGAGGAATTGACATTTGAGTTAGGTTTTCAAGGATAGGGATGAATTCCAGCAGGGGAACAGAGGCATTCCAGGCAGAGGAGACAACATAGAGGCAGTGTAAACATGCTTGGGAACTGAGAGAAAACTGACTCTTAAGAGTATAAGTCCAAGAATAATATTAAATTAGGCCCAAAGAGCTAGGTTGGTGCCAGATTGTGGAAAGCGTTAAGTGCCAGATAGGAGTTGAAATCTGACTCAGGTAAGAAAATCCTTGGAGATTTCTGTGCAGAAGAGTGACATGGCCAGAGCTGGCCATAGATAAAAAAGAAAAAGCACATTTTCATCAGTCCATTTCCCAGTTAAGAGTCAGGTCCTGTCAGGAAGTGAAATGTTTGTCACAATTTAGCCCTTCTTAAAAGCCTTGTCATGGCATATTATGTCAATTTATTCTTCACAGTTGAACATTTTGCTGACTCGTAAGGGAGGTGCTCATACCTAATGCATGTTTTTTAGACAAGAGCTTATGTAAAGTTAGTTTCTTTACTAGAATTCTTGGTAAATATATTTTTATAGAATTCATCCAAAACTCTTTGTTAGGTGCTGTCCAGTTTAGTATTTTCACATATCGTTTAATTGAGTTAGAGGATAAGTCTGAATGTAGATTTCCTTTTTGCTCATAAAATAAACAATCTTGCTAATGAAGTCTTGAAAATTGGAGCTGAAATCTCAACTGATACCCTGCTGAAGAAAAGGCAGTAATGTGATATCATTATATAGAATTGTGGTGTTATCTAGAACTTTTAAGCTAGAAATAACATTTACATGCATGATCTCTTGATCCTCATGAGGCTGTGGAGTGCACATGTTATTTAATCATATTTACAGATAAGAAACAGGCCTGAAGAGATGGATCCAAGGTGAGACTCTGCACCCAGGGCCTAGTACTGACTCAGAACTCAAGGTTATGGTTGGTGCCACATGGCACTTTTGTTCAAAAAAATTTGTTTAAAAAAAAAAAAAACAAACATAATGACCAGATATTGGATAATTTATGAGGCATCATGTTTGGACACTGTAGAAAATAAATATAAGCTTTGATCCTGCCTGCCCTCAAGTTGTTTACATCTGTAATAATTACTTTAAAGTGTACCACCAGAAAAAGAAAGTCCACCGGTAAGAGAAAGCACAAGAGGTAGTGTTGTGTGAAAGGGAGAGCCAGGCTAGAATTCCAGCTCTTAAGAGACCGTGGAAAGCAGCACTCAGGCTGAAAGGGTTTAGCCCTGAATACAGTTCACTAACAAATGCTGTTTGATGAATTACTTCAACAGAGAGCACTGTGGGAGAGGGGAAAGTTTAGGTAAGGTATGGGCTCTCGAGTTTATAATCCAGTTGGGGAGTAACAAACACCATTATAATACAGTTATATGAGGGATGCCTTAAATGAGGTGTGAGAGAAATGGCTCCTCTGGAGAATTTGTCTAACAGGAGTCTTCTGCCTGAGCCTCAGTTCACTTACCCTATACATAGAAGAGGGTGCTTGTTCACATGCACAACACATGTGGGCTGTTATTCTGTAAATGTGAGTTAAAGTCAGCCTTGAGTGTGGGGAGGAAGTATTCACTAGAATAGTGTACATTTGCTTTTCATTTTATGCATCAAAGTCTGTGTTGGCATTTTTTCAGGTGTCCATTTACGAAAGCAGCATTCCTATATTGAGCAGGGCAAGAAATGTCGCTATTGTGATGCTGTGTTTCACGAGCGGTATGCCCTTATTCAGCATCAGAAATCCCACAAAAATGAGAAGCGTTTCAAGTGTGACCAGTGTGACTATGCATGCAGACAGGTACTCTTTGAAGGGTTCCCGGGAGAGACAAAGCACTTCCTACTGCCTCCTCTTGCTTATGTGTACAGAATGGACCTGTTTGTAAGGCACGGGAGTAGGGAGTGTATCAAAATAAGAGTCTTTGACCACTGTGAAGGGCTACTTAAGCAAGTTCTGCAGAAACAAGTACAGAATTAGGGGGAGAAAGTTTAGAAAAGTTGGAAAAGGGGTAGGAATTTGGGGGGAAGGAAATGGAAAATGGGGATGTTATTTGACAGAAAGGAACTTGATCTGTGCTGGCGATTTATTATTCAGATGACCCCTAATGCTGTGAAGAAACTTTGACTGTGTCTTCAGGAGCTTTTGAATAAATCAGTTTTGAAAAATGAAAAACATACCTAAAAAAAAAAAAAAAGCTCCTTTATTTCCTCAATAAATGTTAACCAAAAACGATCAGTGGATTTTGAGACTTCAGTTCAGGAGTTCTGTCAGATGTTTTAATTCAGTAGCAGGCAGTGCTTTCTGATGTTGTTTTTTAACACTCTCAGGAACGACACATGATAATGCACAAACGGACACATACTGGAGAGAAGCCCTATGCCTGTAGTCACTGCGACAAGACCTTCCGCCAGAAACAGCTTCTGGATATGCATTTCAAACGCTATCATGACCCCAACTTTGTCCCTGCTGCCTTTGTCTGTTCTAAGTGCGGTAAAACGTTCACACGCCGGGTGAGTGCTGGGCTTTCCTTTTCCGATACGTTTTCTCTCATTGCAAAATTCTTCCCTCCTCCTTATTAGTAGACTCTACCTTTTAGATGGGTTGGATTTATTTAGAATTTGTGTACCTACATCCCTAATGTACAGTGCCTGAAGTTCTTTTTATAAATACTCTAAGCCAGTATTTCTGTAGTACCTTGAGGTTTACACTCTTATTTTTAACCAAACTGCCCTGTGAGGTAGGCATTCCTACTGCTATCTTCATCTTACAGATTAGACTTACACACAGCAGACATAGCAAATAAATCTCCTCCTTTATGAAAGTAAAGAGACTGTTCTGATTCTTGTTTACATTTTGTTTTAAAAGTGAAGATCTTGCTTTGTGGCCTATTGCATTAGTCAAATGCTTGGTTTGTCTTCCCGTTATTCAGAACACAATGGCGAGGCATGCTGACAATTGTACTGGTCTAGATGGCATAGATGGTGAAAATGGAGGTGAAACCAAGAAAGGCAAGCGCGGGAGGAAGAGAAAGATGCGCTCCAAAAAAGAGGAGTCGTCCGACAGTGGTGAGAGCTCTGCCCCCTCCTGCCTCAGCAGAGGTCAGACACCGCTCTGCCACACTGAGTTACTGCAGTGCAGTGCTTGCTATCACCAGTCATGTTCTCACTCAAGGAGAATGACTTTTCTCCAGTGCTATACATGGAGCTTTCAGATTGGGCACAAAATGTTGACTGCACCATATTATTTGTGTAATGAGTAGGCTGTATGAGAGCCGTATGAGTATATTCTCTAGGCATTTTAAGGGGATTTGGGGGCTTATTTTTAAAGAACTTGTGTGGGGAAAATTCAGATAGTTGTATATTGTCCTGTCCAAGTAACAATGGCCCTTTGATCCAGAAAAGCGACCACCATTGTCTTCAGTTGCTGGCACCCATCTTGCCTCCTATAACTATTCAGAAAACCAGCTCCATGCCCTCCATTTTCCATACCATGAAGGAATAGGTCTACATATTCTCTAAGGCCCCTTCCAGCTCTTCAGGGCTATGAGATCAGATAAATCTGGCAATCAGTTGTACTTAAATTGTATGCTTTTCTGAGTTTGGACTTTGTATCTCCCTCCCATCTGACATTCTAAAATTTTAGCAACGTAGATTAAAATGAATTTGCAGATTCAGGTACAAATGAGTCTGCCTTGATGATATTAGCAAAAACCTTACAAGAGTGTTATACATACATATACCCCCAAAGCGTTTTTCTAGTAGCAGAAAGATAATTCATATAAATATTTTTCCACTTTCTCACTCTTCCAATCCCCTCACCCTTCTTCACCCCACAATTTTGCAAGAAGAAAATGCTGAACCAGACCTGGATGACAATGAAGATGAGGAAGAGACTGCCGTTGAAATTGAAGCCGAACCCGAAGTTCAGCCTGTTACTCCCACCCCACCCCCAGCCAAAAAGCGAAGAGGGAGGCCGCCAGGCAAGGCCAGCCAGCCCAAGCAAACCCAGCGTGAGTCACTGCCCCTGACTCGGGCAGCAGGGAGGAGGGCTATCAGCCTAGACACAGACTGGCCACTGCTCTGCTGTAGTAGCAGTTGTTTGGGGGCTTATTGTTCTTTTTAAACCCATTTTCCATAAAAATGACGCCCCCACTTGTAGACAGCTTTTAATCCCATCCTCCTGTTGGGAAAAACATTTTGTGCTGTTACACAGGATGGGAATTAAGTTGAGAAGAATCAGATCACGTTGCCACTCTGCATAAGGTCTTTCTCTGTCATGAGAGTTTGATAGTAAAATGTTGGAGAGGTGGGCAAAAGGCGGAATGGTCTTGGCTTTACGTGTAGGTTTTAAATCTGTACACCTATTTAGTTGATCTTTTTCCATGTATGTGTGTACACATATAGTCTTTGGGAATAACATGCGTGTAAAATTGACCTAACCTCCCTCTTCCCCCTCCCCCCGCCTTTTTTTTCCCTTCTGATTTTTCTGAAATTTTCTTAAGGGAGCCAGTCTTCCATGCAAAATTAGACTCTGAAATGGTCTCAAAGGTGATAGCTTGATTGTCGTGAGAGCCCAGTTCTTTTTTACATTCATAAAAGGATGCAGCAGATGGGATGATAGAGGACTTAGAGCAAGCATCCCTCACAGCTGGTTCCATCATTTTAATTTCTCTAGCCTTCTTTTAATTGCTCGAAAATCTCTTTTAAGCCACAAGGATCAGTTTTTCAGGGAAGTAGCATAATTTGTACTTAAGATCGCTGCCATTACCATCTCCCCACCCTCACCTTCTACACACAAGAATGTTCTCTGTGCACCCCTGTGCACAGACTCTGAATTGGAAGACACCTGGAGTCATTCAGCCTGTATGTGGACCTGTTACCATCTAAGACTGTCTCTACGTTGTGACAGCCTAACCTAAGCTTGAACCCTCGTTGGGAGGGAGTTTTGCTTCATGTCTCTTGTGGTCGTGGCGAACTAGGCGGTTAATTGTGAAATAGAACTACCCCATCTCTCCCTGTAAAGTGTGAATAAAAGCCTGGGTTTTGGGGGGCTTTAAGAAGGCTGTAGCAGCTGCTCTGTATAACTTGGAAAGCCAGGAAAACAGATTTTCAGTCCTGCCTCAGTAGGTGGAAGCTTTTTTCAAATGGCTTCACTTCCATTGCGAGCTATGAAACAGACTTGGTTGCCAAAGCAAACTAAGAATTTTAACATTGGGAGAAAGTGTTTGTGGGTAGTTATCAACATTTTACTTTCCCTGATCCTCCTCCCAAAAGTGCCCCCAACTTGCTGCCCTCTCACCCAAATAATCTTGTACTTAAATATTTTGTATTTGTTCCTTTATCAAGTCAGCTGTGGCTCATAAATAGATAGCTGGCCTCAGAGCCCAGAAGCCTTGACTTTAGGTCCTACCTTTGACATGGACTGACTTTATGTAGCCCTGGGCACAAGTCACTCAATTTCTCAGGGCCCTGGGTAATTCTCTGAAGACTCTTTTAAGTTGCAAAGAAGGAACCAACCTGCATTGGTAGAGGGATTTTTCCTCATCTAGGAATTTCCTTTGTCACATAAACCACAGTTCAGTCCCTATCCTGATTCTCTTTCCATCTTCTCTGTATGAGTAAATACTTGTTGATTGATTTGAGCTGGGACTTGCTAAAAAGAAGCATTTTAATTTAGCAGTTATTGAGATGGAGTGCCCGTGTTTTGTTGCATCCCGGGTTATAAGTTTGGTTCTAATACTCACTAGTACATAAGTGTTAGGAAGAAAGAGTAATGGGTCACGTTGGATAGAATGAGGTACCCAGCCTCTGCTTGCTGGAGAATGGAATAAGTCCATGTGGAACCTTCTTACTAGCTAGGACATGTTCTGTGTGTTCTCTCTGTAGCCACATTTATTTAGAATTGACCTGATTTTAACTGGTACAGAGCCACTCTGCACTTGTAGTTTTATAGTGGTGCTTTCCTGTAGTGTGCTATCAGGGCATTTTTACTCCTCTGTTAAGGCATCCTAATCAGGGGCCTCAGTATAAAGTTAGAAATGATGCCACATAAGAATCTGTTGGAGTTGATGGAATTGGGAATATTTAGCTGCAAAAGAAGAGGCTCAGGTGGGAACACCAGACCTCTTGAGCTATTGGAAGGACTCTTGTACGTAGAACTGTTCTGCTTGGCCTCAGATAACAGAATGGAGAGTTAGTGAGGGTCAAGTGTAGACTTAGTGTAAAAAGAAAATCTTTCTGCTAGTCAGACCCCTGGAGGGCTAAAGCATAAAGGGCGGCTTTCTGAGGTGTGAGGACCTCCCCGTTGGAGTTCTTTATCCAGGGGCACTGGGCCAAGAAGAGGACAGTAGAGCTCACTTTGAAGTCTCTTCCCATCCTGTGATTATGCTTAACAAGAGAAAGAAATGGAATATTTAGGGGATTTTGACATTTGTTTTTTGTGTTTTTCCCCATTAGCTACAGCAATCATTCAGGTTGAAGACCAGAACACTGGTGCAATTGAAAACATTATAGTGGAAGTCAAAAAAGAGCCTGATGCAGAAGCAGTGGAAGGTGAAGAAGAAGAGCCCCAGTCTGCTGTGGTGGAGGCTCCCAACGGAGATCTCACTCCAGAGATGATCCTGAGCATGATGGACCGGTGATGGAGGACGGCTCTGCTCGCTGAACTGGCCTGGGCTGTGTTTAAACGGCTCAATCTTATTTTTTTCTTTTTTTTTTGTTTTCTTGGCTTTGGGAAATGCATCATTTTAGACCATTTTACCAAACATACTGGGAACTTAAACTTCAAAGATTATGGTAGAAAATGTGATTTAACTAGAACTTGCTGTTTGATGTTAGCGTTGCAGATCATGGAACGTTAGAGTACACACTGAGTCCTCATTGAGGGGGTTGCCGGATGAAATTTGAGATCAACATTGCAGTGATGGTCCAAGGACCATGTTTACATGTAACCAGTTTGATAGATGGAAATGGAAACATTGAAGCCCTTCACTGAAGCCCTTATGGTAAACCACTCCGGAATTGCCACCAAGGTTTCCCAAAGTTCTACGTCCCCTTCCTAGAAGAGTTTTTAATTGTAAATGCAGACTTGGGAGGGTCCTAGACTTTTAAACCATTTTTATTTTTGCTTTTCCCTGACTCCCTATGGCTTGGAGTTAGCTGCACACCAGTAATATGGCATGCTATGATTGATTTCTGTCCTGAACACTTTGCTGCTTTCTTAGCAAAGCATCTGTTATGGTCAAGCTTGTAAATACCTGGTTTTTGTTGGTTTTTTTTTTTTATATTTTAATCTTTTCCATTAATTAAGAGGTTGGAAAGAAGTGCAGTTTAAGACGCCCAGCATTTTAATTAACTTACAAATTAAGTTACAACAGACTCAATAGTATGTAAATGTTGGAAAAAAATTAATGGATCACAATCACATAGAAGAAGGTACCCAGAGTATTGCTTGCTGAATAAATGGGAGTCCACGTGGAACGTTTTTTATTCCGAGCACATGGAACTGGCATTGGAACCTTGTATAATTAACTGTTATGATTTCACATCTACATTTTCTTTGCTCCGTTTTATAGCTGTATTTTTGTGTTTTACAAATCCTCTGTTAAGGCAAAAACAGCGGTTTTAAGTGGGTCATGGTAGCCCTTGGAAAACCTGGGCCAGGAAGTTTCGCTAGGTCAGTAATTTAAATTTTGGATCTTAAAAAGAAATAATAATGTGAAACAAACACGACTTTCAAAACAAATGATGCTTGTATATGGACTGTCATGTTAATGTAAGCTTTTTATAGAGTCTTGCTGATTTCAAACAAATTTTTCTTCTATGTATCGCTTTTAAGAAAGGCTATGAGTATAGCTATCAGACTCTAGGTTGATGCATTTTTGTACTTCGCTGTACTGTGTGATATTTTTCATTATTTTAGAAGGCCAACATGAGAACTGTAATAAAATATGTAATGGGGGTTTCAAAGCTGGGAAGGTGAATTATACTGCTGTACAGCTAATAAATAATAATGGATTAACATGTGCTCTAGACAGCTAGTTTCGTTTGAGCTGTGTAAGAACTCAGTTCCTGGCTTGATAGGGTTTTGTCATCCCCAGACTTATTTCAAGCTGTTCTCCAGCTGCCACTGGCAAAGCTGCCAGGCTTTTGTTTTCTTCTCTGCCCTTAGATGGCATGCCGTGTTCCTGGGAAGTCAGGGCCTGCTCCAGCATATGGAAAAGAGCCCACGAAACGACTTGGATTTTGAGGGACATGCCTCATGCTGAATTCCTGTGAAGTTTGCTGGGGGAGAAGAATGTGTTCTGTGTTAATGAATTCTCTCCAGGTCTGACATACTGAATCCCAAGAAGCATTTCTGTCTCTTGTTCTCTCTTTGTTCCCAACGCCCACTCTTTCAGAGGAGTCACAAACCTTGGGATGAAAGAGCCCTGTATGTAGTTAAGGATCCAAGCCACAAGATTCCTTACAGGAATCTTGAAAATCCACCAAGAATCAGGGATGTAGAAGATCCCAGAAAGTAGAGGTGGTCGTAGCACAGTCTGGCATGGTGGAAAAGTAGAGCAGGCTAATCAGAAAGTGCCTTGCTATCAGTGAGAAATCTCAGTGAAGTGTTCCATCAGTGAGTGGCAAGTTGTCTTCTGCTACTCTAGCACTTTGCACCAGCCTTCTCATCAAGGTCATCTCCAATGAGAGCTGCAGCCACCTTTCTGTGGGAGGACTTTTGATGGTTAATGTCTTTGCCTTTTTCATTCTCCTGAATTAGACCTCTGCCTAATACAGCAGGGAGAATTCCCCTTTTCCTTGCGTCTGCTTCTTAAACTTTGACTGATCTCACTAATGCCTTGTTCAGAATCTTTGAAAGTCATTGCCCAACCAAGCACAAGCTCACACACCTCCATTCTGTTAGCTAGATAACACATGTATTGCGTAAACATTTCTCTCTGACTCATCCTGTTGTCTTGTGCTTGGTAAGAAGGTGCTATGAACTTGAATGTGGGTATAATCTGAGCACACTCTAGTGGGGGAAATGTCTATTATTCTTTAATACATCAGGCCTTTGAGGAGGAGGAGGAGGGAGATGAGGCCTTTGGGCACCACTTCCAGTTCCCTTCCTGGGATCCGTCTTCACTCTGTTGTGTTTTCTGTTTTGCGTGGTGTTTAACATTTCCCAGGCGCCCACCATGTACCCTGAGCTGTACAGAACGTGGGGAAAGACAGTCTCTGCTTTTAAAAAGCTCACATCACTTCTTCCTCCCACTGAGTATCTTTATTTTTCCCTGGATGTACTTGTCGTTTTTAGAAGTTTAATCCCTGTTTCAAACTGGTAGCTGCTCAGTAGTCTTGATCTCAGCCATCCTAATTAGTATCATCTGTCAGTTCGTAAACGTGGTTCCTCAGTCTCACTGCAAAGATTCAGCGAGAGCCAAGTTGTCAGCATTACTTAGTTTGGTTCCTCCCTTGCCTGGTTTTCACATCACACGAGGGTCAGGAGGCCTGCTGTCAGGCTTCACTTGAAAAACGGCCATAGTCTAGTCCCAAAGAAGTGGTTAGGAGTTTGTCCATTAGGATTCCAGTGCAGATTCATCCTTGTGTTCAACAGGCAGGCTTTCTCACTCGAGACTGTGCTCGATCAGCCGTTCTTGGCTGTCCCTTGTGGGCATAATGGTAAATTCCTTGTACGTTTTCTTTTTTCCTGCATGGCACTCAGACTAAGTCCATGTGGGTCATTTGTTACCTCTTGACATTAGTGCTTCTCCCCTTCAAAATCTTTCTTGACTGTTCTCAGTTTAAGCACAAAGGTACTTAAGGTGAGGTTTCTTTACCTTTGAGTTTTGTCATGGAGATTTCTTTGTGATTTGGAATGTTATTAATCATAATGGGTTAGGTCCCAACAGTTTGCTGTTCTCAGAAAAACTAGGGATCTTCACTGATACTTCAATTTCAAATCTGTTGGTGACCCACCTTATTTTACATGTTATCCATTTTGCAGGAGTAACCCAAGGCTCAAGTTGAATAGGGTCATGTCCATGCAGAGTAGAACTTAGGTCAACTCTAGGTCCAATATTCTCTCCACTTCTTCATATGATGTATCGGTTTTCTCGTGTACAAAATGACCAGCTCCCTTTCTTGGCCTTAACTCCTAGAAAAAATTGAAGTATGTCCTTTCCTTGTTGAACTTTTGGGTCTGTACGGTCTTCCCGCCAGATATCTCTGTCACATTAGCAGAGTTCCTTTTGTTTTGTAAGACAATGGTCTGTACTGTATTTTTGACCTAACTCCAGGTAACAATCACAAGGTTGACATTTGTAGCTAAGTACGTTATTTATTTCCAGCATCTTCTGGACTCACAAATCACCACTTTTACCAGAGCAAACACCAAAACTTAACAGAGCACTTCTTTCTCAATAGCTTGGTCTCCCCACGGTCTCTCCCCTTTTCAGCTGACATTGTTTTTCATTACAGCCATGAAGTTTCTTCTTCTCCAGCCCCTATCCTCTCAGCAGCTTTTTAGAAATTCCATTTTTTTGGATCTTTCATTCATATCCACTTACATAGAACCATCTTTCCATGACCAGTGCTCTGCTTTCTGGAATGTTAGTGACGGGGACCCTTGCTCCAGAGGCTGTACCATGGTGGTGGGGGGTGGGGTGCGCGGTTATTGGTCTTTATTCACAAAAATGTTGACTCCTTTTCTTCCTCACTGGGGC
Source organism: Gymnobelideus leadbeateri (assembly GCA_011680675.1). Classification (NCBI taxonomy): domain Eukaryota; kingdom Metazoa; phylum Chordata; class Mammalia; order Diprotodontia; family Petauridae; genus Gymnobelideus; species Gymnobelideus leadbeateri. The sequence goes on along the minus strand of WOXC01007785.1, from coordinate 2,192 downwards.
CACCAGCAATGTCTGTTTCCTGGGGAAGGGGAAGTTGAACTATCACTGGGCTAACATCTATTCTAACTCACCTTCAAACATTGTTGAAGTTGTAGGTGCTAAGTGAACTCTGATCCCTTTGAAAAATTATGCAAAAGATACAAAATAATAGATATTCTTTATCTCACTTCCTGCCTTCTCCACTCCCCCTATTTTCTCTGTGGGAGGGAATGATGGATCATCAAGCCTTAGTTCCTTCCATTAACATTTATCTTAAATTTATTCCTCTTTATTTGCAGAAAAAAAGATTCCTTCACATTTTTCTATTGCTTTAACTAAGACTTCAGATATGGCAAAAGAAAATGCTTTAGTCGTTACTTCTATAGCATGTCTGATAGATGGTTAGCCATCCTTAGCCTGAGCATTTTCAGTTAATAGGAGTTCACTATTCAGCAAGACAGCCACTGCTGGACCAATCCAGTTGTTAGAAAGTTGATTTCTGAGGGTGAACGGTCAGCTCGTTCCCTGTGTGTAACTTGGGCATCCATTGATCTTTGTCCTGTCCTCCAGAACTAATAAGCAAGGAGTATGGCTTTCCTCCCTGAAAACTCTTGTTTTCTCTGGCCTCACTTGTTTTCAGGCACTCTGTAGAATGGTGAGACTGCTCCAGGCTTTAGATCGCAGAGTGAGTGTAACTTGGCCATTATGGGACTAGAACCCAGGACTCATTCCTGTCACTGGTGTAATGCAGTGGAAAGTACATTGCTTCCTGTGGTGTTGCTAGGGCAAAAATGATTGATTTGCAGATAAAGAATCAGAAGGACACAGGGAAAAGATTAAGCCAGAGACCATCGGTTTCTAAGTTTTGCCTTGTGGAAGCAGCTCTTAAGCAGCCTTGGTAGGCATGTCACCCAATTACCAAACTTCTTAAATGAATACTAACATTTTCCCCTCTGCTGAAGCATTAAGCATTCTTTGCCCCTTTATCCCCCCTCATTTTGCTCCCTCCCTTGGGGGCTTATGATCCCTGTTTGTAAACTTTTAACTGCTCTATTTGAGTAATTAATGAAATATTTCTTCCCATAACCACTTCGGGCAGCTAGGTGGCACAGTGGATAGAATACCAGGCCTGGAATCAGGAAGACTCACCTTCCTGAGTTCAAATCTGACATCATATACTTCCTAGCTTTGTGACCCTGGTCAAGTCACTTAACCCTGTTTGCTTCAATTTCCTCATCCGTTAAAGGAGCTGGAGAAGGAAATGACAAACCAGGATCTTTGCCAAGAAAACCTTAAATGGGCTGAAGAGTCAGACACAAGTGAACAACAATACAACCACTTTTTAGGTATCCTGAGGTATTACTGTCATTTTACATATAAGAGAAACTGAGGCTTAGTATTTTTTTACTTGCCTCTGATCATGCAAATAACAGTTCACTTTGGATGCATGTTTGTCTTCTCCATATCAGAGATGTTTCCATTTTTGCTCCTGCCTTAGATCATCTGATTCCACCCCCTCCTTGAGGAATTGGCCATGCTCTGATAGCCAGTTAGTGGCAGCACTGAGCCTAGAACCCAGAAATTCTGATTTCCAGCCTAGTAATGCCTCCATTAAGCTATGCTCTTATTCTGTATCTATTTTCTCCTAAAAGTTTTCTTTGTGTCACTCCCCTTCTTAAAAAATGCATTTTGCAACTAGGATCGATCTCCTTTTCACAGCTCTCCTATCTATATACTCTGCCTATTGTGCAAATCATCCAGCCATTTTTACCTCAGTACTTGTACATTCAGGCTATTTCTTCAGCCTCTGTTATCCTGTCTTTATGTCTATCCAGTTTTGGGGTGTTCTCTAATGCCCTAGTTAAGTCTTCCTTGGGTACCTCTTCCTATAGTGATCTTTGCCACTTAGCAAGCTGGCCTTCCACCCACTAATGGGCATAAATGTAACTCTATAGTGTGGTGGGAAAAGGACCAGATTTGTCATTTAAAAACAAGTTCAAAACTCAAGACTTACCCAATAATTATTTTTGAGCTGGCCTGGGACACACTGCTTCTCAGAAAGACCTGAATTTCCTCATATAAAATGAGGAAGGGCATTAGACCAGATTATAAATCTATGATTAGAGCAACTGATTGTGGCTCTCTTTGCCAGAAATGTTGCCCCCACTGGGCTTCCCAAGTTGGCCTGCGATTTCTAAATCAGTTAAAAGGTA